>CP093832.1:6408703-6793200 GCA_033064975.1 Smittia sp. YW1114-2
TAGCTATAACAGGCTTAATTTTCCTTTTTATGTCGCCACCCACTCGAGACTTTCATCTACATTGTTTCGCCCCCAAGCGAAGATAATCTGTTGAATGAGTTTGCAGATAATTCAGCTCAGGTGGATTCGTGAGTCTGCGATAATATCAAACTCCGCTGTTGGTTTATTTAATTGTTGTTTACTTGATAAAAGCTCCGCTGGCTCACCCGAATTACCTCGAATGACTCGTTTCACTGTCTTGACTCAGACATGCTTCTCTTCGGTCTAGAGCGAGTTCTCTCTTAAGGAAATTATTCATCAGTCGGTTTGAAGCTTTGCCAACATTTTCATTTCTTTTTAATTCGATTTCTATCCAGAGAGAGCAATTCATATTTTTCTGTGTCGTCCAAAGTGTCTGGAAAGTCGTCTGCAAACAGTAAAATCTCGCAGACGGAGGCAAACAACTTTGTTTGTATTTTTTATCGATTTCTGGAGCGATTTATTGTGCAAGCCTCGTGACTCCTAAAGTCGTGTGGTATACAACTGAGGGCTTCGAGTACAGTTTGTCGTCCTCAGTAGCTGAAATTAGCGATGCATGAGACTTGTTGATGTTTTCACGTCGTCTGCCATTGCTCGGCTCTGTACAGATCAAATATTTTCTTTCTTGTTGTTATGCATGCGAGAATTTACATATCGAATCACAATATCATGACGGAGGATTTATTTCCTCAATCTTCATTTGTCAACATGTTCGCCCTCATTGTTTGCTTCTTTTGCGCTTTTCACTCTCCACTTCATCAAAATGTTATGAATTTCCATCGTGAATTATTCAACTGAATTTCCTTTGAAGACGAGGACAAATATTTTTCCTTAATGAAATGTTATTAGTGAGCTACAAATACGACATCCGATTTGCCTTCCCCTGAGCTTCCTTTGTGCGCCTTCGTCGTCGCTCTGCTCCGAGTTACAGTCGAGAGGAAAGTAAACAAAATTAAAGGTAGAAGTTTAGCATTTCATCAGAAGCGGAAAACAAGTAAAAGCAATAAAAATCTTCAAGACGCTTTTCCTTCGCCTTCTTCATCTCAAAAGTTTCATTTGCGATTCGATTTGCGTTCATTCATTAATCTTTCATTGTTGAGCGGGATGAATTCTTCTCGCAGAGTTCAATTTCTTTGTTTGATTTCACTTTGGGAGTGAGCGAGTTTGCCGAAGGAAAGTTTTCAATAAAAGGAAAATCGTTGCTCTGCGAGGTGAGAAACCTAATGGAAACATCAAGAGCTGCTTTGCCTTCAATCAACAAGAAAGCTGTTGGAATGAAATCTTAATGCGTTTTTTGTGGCGCGAAACGTTTTCACCCAAAGGCAGAAGCATTGTTGTGGTTGAGCGAGAGAATTTACATTCTATTCCTTCGCCTTCGATGCCTTCGAGTTCAAGCTCGATGTCGCTAAAGCTGTTCATGAGGTCGAGTTTTCCCATGAAATATACTGAGAAAACCTCGCTTCGGGAGTTTTAGGACTGAACCAGAGGCAGTGAGAACAGCTTAACGATATCTCTGACGCCAGGCGAGCTCAAGCTTGATCAGCCAACTCGAAAAACTCTCACACTCGAAGTCACCGTTAGCTTAAAGCATGACCGATGTCATCTCAAGCTCGTGGTTGATGAAAACTCTCCAAGTTAGGATTCACCTTTATTTGGATCGTTTGTTCTTTAGAAATAACATAATTTTCTCAAAAGTTAAAAGCAATTAGAAAATTGAATGGGATTCCTTTGTTCGTTTCTAAGAACTAATTAAAAGGAAGTTTAAGCTTTCGTTGCCTGGTGAGAAGTCAAACGTTTCTATGTATAATGGAAATTTAAAAGACAGTAATTAGGTTCAGTGAAGCTAGCTCGAGCTTGTTACTGTGTTATCACGAACTTGCTGCTAAGTTGTCCATTAACTGAAGGTAAATAAATTTTAATAAAAATGTTTCACCGCTCCGAACATCACCACGACTCGTGGTCCACGAGCACATAATTTTTCACCGCGTACACACAAATATGAATAAAATTTGAATAAATCGCTGTTTACCGTTTAGACCCCGACGAGGCGAGCATTATTTTATAGCAATTTCGACTGTTACCGACGCGTCATGCAATTTATGGCTCGTGGAACTTCTTCGAGCACTAGGAAGGAGGAATTTGTTTTCATAAATATTTTCACTGTCTCACTAAATGGAGATTTATTTGAGTTGTGCCGTTGAAATCGTTTAGGAGTGAAGTCGAGAGGAATGCTCGTTTCGAAATTATCTTTGTTCCTGAAACGCTCACGAACCCTTTTCACAAAAAATCCTTTTCATAAAAGCTTTCTCAGCGAATGTTGTGCAACAACTATCACCATAGACGAATGTCTTTCTGTGATATTTATGACGAAGCGAGCAAGCGGAGCGAGAATGAAAATCCATCTCAAACTTGAAGCGTTTTATCTGTCATAATGAATTGTGAAAATACGATTTTCCCTTCATGAAGCGGGAAACAGTGAAATGAGAGGAAAAAAGTGGAAAACAATTTTCAGTTCCATTTTCAGATCCTCGCCTGTTTTTGTTGGTGCAATTATTTATCTTTCGAATGGGAAAGAGTTGGAGAAAATAAGTGTTTATTGTTTTGCTCTCTTCCTGAAGGAGCAGTCAGACGAAGGAAACAAATTTCATTCGTTTCCTTGAAGAGCTCTTGCGATTAAAACGGAGTGGAGGGTTGTGAAAGGCGACACTTTTTGTGAGAGGTGAAATAAGAAATGAGAATCATCGCTCACAGCAGTTCATCCATTCAATCTACTTACGTTTCACATTTTCTTCGGGGAGACTCTATGTCGGCGAGATAAAGATGCCTCGGATTATTTTCAGCGCAGCGCGACTTTTCACGATCGTATTTCGTGTGTGATTAGCTGTGTGCCTCAGTTGCGTCATTCGGAAAACGAAATTCTGCTTTGAGATACTTGGAAATATTTCTAAACTCTATAAATAGTTTTCACGGACGTCAATCACGAACGGTCCCCACGTCGACCCAAGAAAATGTGCGTTCTGCCAAACCAGAACAAGCGATCAGCTAGCGTCAGTGTGTCCGAGTTGGTCTAAGGAGCCAGACTCAAGAGTAAAATCTTGCCGAGCAATTCGGCTGAGCGTTCTGGTCTGCGTCTGCAGGCGTGGGTTCGAATCCCACCGCTGACAACTCTCTTTTTTCATTTTTTTTTATAAATACTGCAAGAAATAATTATCTAATTTTTAGTTTGCAATATTTTAATTTGCTTCCTTTTCCGTTGATGCCTGTTCATTTTTTTACTGATAAAATACTCAGAATCTAGAAGATCCATAATTCTACATAATTCACTACTTGAGCACATCCAGAAGGGGCAAGCTTGAGTTATGAACGTGTGGCCCCTCAGCTTGCTAAAAGGGAAGACAAAATCAGGGGGAAGAACCGTAGCAGGAGACCCATCGTAGACGACCGAATGCGGTCATGTCATCACTCGAATACATCGTTTATTAACAAAACGACTGCTAGTTATTTTTAATAGAACAAATAACAATTCGATAGAAAATCGGACTCAAACAGTTTGAGTCAAACTGCACTGAAAATTGTTCACGTTAAAAATAAAATCTTTAATAAATTTATCAACAAAATTACACTGGAAAAACTGTTGGATTTTACACAATTTCTTTTCTCCCTAGAACACGAATCTAAAAATTTTGTAAAAAAAAATGAAAAAAGAAAGTTGTCAGCGGTGGGATTCGAACCCACGCCTGCAGACGCAGACCAGAACGCTCAGCCGATTTGCTCGGCAAGATTTTACTCTTGAGTCTGGCTCCTTAGACCAACTCGGACACACTGACTGTTGAGCGAGTTCTGACAGAAACTCAATATAAGACTGATGAGTAAATGCAGATTAGAAACATTTTAATTTTGAAATTATTAAATTTAATTGTTTGCAAAATGATTCTATGTTGAATTGCCACGAAATTTTATTTTCACATTCGTATGAAATCCACGAGCGGCGCAGAGAAGAGAAACACAAAACTAACGAAAAGCGGAACAGAATCATCGCACGGCGTGACAGGGTGACGCTGAAAATAAGTTTTTCCCCAAGCGCTCGTTGAATCAAACGACATCGAGAAGTAAAATTTTCATTTCAAAAGTTTTCATTTATTATTTTATTTATTTTTAAAATCTCAACAATTTTAATTGACATCATGCAATGAGCTTAACATCATAACTCAGCACGATCGATTTCATTTTGATTCACATTTTGATTGAAATTGCGTTCACCGTTGCATTCTCTGTTGAGATATTTATAATCGTGGATCAGGTGCTTGTTGATAGCGAAGTACTCTTCATCGCTTTTCCTGAACCGCTTCGCGTACTCGTCAACTGGGTCGATCTGCCAGAACTTGTGAAATGAAATGGAATGAGGTGTTATCACATCTGTTGGATAATCTTTCGGTCTCGCTTGATGGAAGAGAGTTGAATGAATCGGCTCGATTTCAAATTGCTTCAGACATGATGCGATAATCATGTCATCTGGCGAAGATGGGCTAGGACAGGAGCATGACTTGACGATTCTCCTCACAGTCTTCAAACTGAACACGATTCCACCGCCGCCTGTTATGTAATTGTAGCCGCTGTCTTCAGAGAAGAGGTCGTAGCCATAGCGCTCGCCAAGATAAATGTAATCGTTCTTGTTGAAGCAGCCCAGAAATTCCGAGAGCGAGGAAGTGCTGTGGAGAAGCAATTTTGAGATTTCAATTGAACCATCAAACTCTTGTTCCATTCACCTCAGAATCGTATCATCATCGGCCATGACAATCCACTCTACGTCCTTTAGTGTCGAGTTTCTTGTGATCTCATCGAGAACGAGCCGCAAAATCCGCAAGCTCTTCTCGCAATGGCCTCGCTCGGTGTTGGGAATCTGTGTGGCAATCGTCGGTATCACTGTCTCATCTCGAACATCGCTGTAGACTCTCAAGTGAATCGTAAACTGCGCCCATGTACGAAGAATTATCGGTAACCGTTCTTTATGGTACTTTCCGCAAGTTTTTACAGCAAATAAAACTTTATCAAGACTAATGGGATTGCCCTAAAGGGAAAAAGACAATAATTTGTCACAATTATTTTGAGGCTCGTAGAGGTTTCTTGCTTACACAAAAGATGCTTTCCTCCTTCGCATAGATGGCACAGTCGGATTTGTAATGGCTGCAGAAGTAAGGCACAGACTTTAAAACGAGATTCTTATCAACGCTCCACATGAACAAGGCGAGCTCGTGGGCAGCGTCGATGGAGAAATCCGTTACCGGCTTAAACGGCGGTACTGTTGAGGGAAGTAAACGTTCAACGAGTCTAATGAATAATAAATGAAACAGAGGCATGTGAAAAATCGTAAATCAATTAGTAAAAGTCCAACTGTCCACATTAGATGGATGGCATTTCATTTAGCAGGAATTCTCGAACAGTGAAAGATACAAACCTGTTTAGGGTTGGGATGGAAAAAGCAACACCTGCTCGAAAGTACGGGTAGTGAAAGGTTGTTGGGTTGTGGAAGAAGGCGAAGTGGTGGATAATTGTTGCATCTCGATCGAACAACGGGAATCCGAAGTAAACTTCCTGAAATATTTAGAGCGAAAACGGGAATAGTTTAATGCACTTTCAGAGTTCTCGACTGAAATTTCTTTTACATTTCTTTCGTCTTCCTGATCGAGACTCTCCAGCAACGTCTTCCAGTTCACGACGCTGCTGCCTTCGCACAGGACGAACCACTTTGTGTGTGGTCTAATTAATTGATTTAGAATATCAATCAATACTGGTGTGACTGCCCAAGCATTGCTTCTCTCGAAGACTTCATGTGAAAGGTAAACATTCGGCTTCGACTGAAAGAACGAGAAGAAGAAATTTAATTGAGGGAAAACGATGACGATGACGTTGTTGACTTTAAAAGTCGCTGTCGCTTCATCAAGTCATGAAATTGACTTCAAGGGAAAGCTCCTTGTTTCTCGCAAGTCATCTTGTTTTGATCCACCAATTTCAATCCCCTAATCGAAGTTGCCGAACGTCTTTTACGAGAGATAATCAAACTTTATCTACTTACGCCATCGTCAAGACTTAATGATTGTTCGATAATGGCATGCTTCAAGTGCTCGGCTTCCCTTCGATGATATTTGTTCGGCTGGCTTAGAACCAAAACTGATATTTCATCTGAAACTGGATTTGAATTTTAAATTTGCATTCTCTGTCCCCGCCGTCACAAATTTGCTTTCTCAAGGTGGGAGAGAAGAGGAGAAAACACATTGTGATGTCGATTGCTCGAAGAGGGTTTTTATAGATATGGTAATAGAGTGTGACATTCATGTTTTCTCCTGTGGTTAGATAATCAGGAAAAATGTTCATCGAAGCTTTATTTCCTTCGAGAATGCAAAGTTTATTGAGATGCGAAATTGCTCTCGTTCACTCACTCAATCCGCAGCACATCTGCCCGAGTAGCACAATTGGCAACACAATCACGATGATCGTCAGCATTCCGCAATTAGAGTGATGGCTTTGCAGTCATTAATTATTGGAGACACGAGTTGGGTTTAAATAATTTCATGAATATTACTTAGCGCGACGCTCCATGCATGTTTTAGTGAAGCTCACGCACTCATTGTTCAGCATAATTATGGGGTTTGATAATTATTTCAGCGGACATATTTTAACTGCGATGGCTCTGTAATTATATTTAGCCTCACGTCCATTAATTAAGCACTGATTGTGTAGTCCAAATTGTTGGTTAAGCGGCGAGCTTTAAATATCCGTCAAGCTCACAAATATTTCTTCTTCACTTCTCAATCGCCGAGACTTAAAGTCGCTCAAATCTTATCAGCGATTTCACTCGTTAACTCTCACGAACGTTCACTAAGGTCAAAAACTCTTTTCATGTCAGCTCAAAGCGACTTGTGCAATTGATTCGATTTTCGACAATCTCAATCACCAGATTAAATTCCGACGGAAAATCGCGTGATCGCATTTAAACGGTTATGAATTGCGATACAGTAAACATTTTATTACGTTCCATGATTCTTTTTCCCGAGTTTTGTGTCAACAAAAATTATTTTATTTCAAATTCAATTCGAGTTGAATGTTTACATTCGTTTTATGGTCTATCGATGATGTTTTAATTTTCCACGAACTTTTACTTGAAGCTTTTTATTTGTGCTTTTAAAAATTGCGCTTAAAAGCTTAAGCTGTAAACTCTAATTTGAGTCAAGCCTTTGTTGATGAAGCTTGATGAGTAAATCCTTCAAGTTATTCTAGATCTTTGTAACTAACTCATTCGTCTGTTGCACACTCTTTCTTCAAGTTATTCACTTACAACTCTAAGCTTCTTTATTATTCCGAGCTTTTGATTGATCCTCAAACCCCCAAACGATCAAGACAATTGCTAGCTCATTAGCGCAATCAATTATTTTCCCGTCTGAGCTCAGGTGATAATTTTCCCCTTAGTTGATTGATCACAGTAATTACTAATTAGCAGACAATCGAATCCTTTCAAGTTTTGATATATCAAGTTTTTCCTTTTCCACTAGACGTGATGTCCACTGTTTAACTGCAACGCGACGACTGAAGCGATTTGCTTGAAGTCAAAAGAATTTATGTTGAACGTTCAGAGTCAACAATATTCAGCGCAAACTCCAACGAGAAAGGACGAAATTGCACGTGGCTTTGGAGACTTTTCCTTCGGCTTTTCATTCATGAAAACGTTTCAAACTTCTTCGGTCAAAAGTTTCTTTATTGCTCCAGATGGTGACATCTACAGCTATGACAAAGGAAAATTTATCTTGTCTCAAAAGCATCGACGACAACAGTCGAGCGAGCGTGAAAATCCTTTGACAATCATTCGAGTGTTCATTTTAACGACTTCATTGCAACGAACCGCCTAGCAATGTTTATTGTGCAATTCGCATTTGTCAGCGGAAAGCTTGTGATTCCATTTGAATTCCCCCAGACCACATGACAGTTTTTTCTGTCCCCCCGTCAAACATAAAATATTTAATCGCCATTGTTTTATTGTCATGCATCAATGCACATCGTCGAAATTAAATTGTTTTATTTGCATGGCTTCGTGTGGACGCCGCTTGTGCAATATGCTGCTGCATAAAAACGTGTCCGCAATCTGATGTGCCGCTTCAGGCTTCACAATTTATGAAATCAAGCGGTCGAAAAAAGTGAATAATTCAATCAAAAGCTTTTAATCAGTTTTCCCCACGAAATCCAATAAGTTTCACTGCCGCTGCTCGCCTCTCGTCAACTCCTCGCGGGGCGACAGAATTTTGGCAGCCAAATCGATTTCAAGATTTCTCTCAACCGTCGATGAATGTCACTAGAAGTCTCTCGACTCGATGGCATCGACTGTGCAATCGAGTCACGTTGAAGCCGATTCGAACGATTATCTGTTGATGATAACATGTTAATCACTGGCAAACGGCAGCAGGCAAAGAGAAGTCAAGTGAATTAAATGAAATCGAATCAGAACGAGACCGCACAACGCTACGCTTCAGGAATATTTTATTCGACAGCGGTTGCGGCGAGGAAAAAAGCGTTTCGAAAGCAGTTTCGTTCAATTACCGAAATCCTATGATGAACCATCGGGAACAGATCGCTCGTTGCGGGCAGAAGAAATCGAAGAGGATGAGGAAACAATTTATTTCTCATCAATATTGCAGTCGGAAAATTGCTTCGAGCTCTTTTCCAAATTCAATCACAGGAATGCAATTTCAGAGCTTCGCTTCTTGACATCGTGTTGCATTTGATTTGCTGGTGGCATTGGTTGATTGATGCCAGATTCGACTCGTGACTTTGATGTCATGTGTTGAGAGTTAACGCCGCTAATTCCTGTTTTATATTTACGTTTCTGACTTTGTGTTTTTCATGTCGTTGGACCTCGATGATGACGACACTTCTAATAATAATTTAACTCTGTCTAGTGTTCGTTGTGATTGTTTCGATGTGTACAATTCTGGTCTCGGCGATAAAGTTTTAATCAATGCGAAGCGATAACAGCTGAGCCGATAAGAGCTGTGAGTTGAAATGAGTTTGCGAAGGCGAAACGTAAATAGTGCAAACAAGAACATCGATGAGTCTACAAGTGACAAAGTCAAAATGCAAGAAACACAAAAACTGCGCAATGAAAGAAGCGACTGCAAGTCCTTCCAAGTCAAACCGCGCGGGATTATCGAGTGGGTTGATTACTACCAGAAGAATAAACCGCAGACAAACGCGCTGGCTGCTGGAGTGATGATCGTACTTTACGGCGGCCAGCAGTTGGGCTGGGGAATCTTCAATAATCACATGCAGGCGCAGCCCTGGGCCGGAGGCTACGAGGACGAGGGAACCGTTTTTTGGGCGATAATTTCTTGGTTCATTGCCGCTATCGTCGGATTTTTCATCGCGGCGCTTGTGGTCGACAGGTTCTCGAAGATTTCAATTTACGTGAGTTGAGTAACGTTTGACTTGTAGAAATTTAATCGAAGAAAATTTCAGGTGATTTGTTCAGTGTTATCTGGGATAAGCGCCACGCTGTTTATCGTATCGCCTGAAAGTATTTACTACATTTTCCCGGCTCGAATTCTCTCGGGTCTCGCGCATGGAATCGTTTATCCGACCGTCCTAATTCACGCTTCAGAAGTTTCGATTGCAAAGCTGCGTGGAATGGTCGTGGCCGCAATTCATCTTTGCCTCTTTGTTGGAGTCTTTTCAACGTCTTCTAGTCTCTTGCGCGTTTATAAAGCGAGAACCTACGAAATCGATCCAACGCGATCAGTGGGGATCAATGGACTAATTTGCATTGTGTCGGGTCTCATCATTGCTGTTTTCTTCAATCGAGAGTCGCCGGTTTTCCTGATTAAGAAACACCGCGACGAAGAAGCGATCAACATGATGGCTCGACTGCGCTCAGAGTCACACGAGACTGCAGACATTCGTCACGACTTTGATGAATTGAAACTGATGGTATTTGAGGATAACAAAAGCAACGTCAATATATTCGAAAGGGGTAATTGCTGGCCGTTGCTCGTCGTTACGATGATGAAAGTGATTTTCGTCGCAACCTTTAACTTGCCGTTGAACCTAGTCTGGCTGGAAGCTGCTGAGACGATCTTCTACAATGGAGACAACGACTCATCGGGCATGTGGTTGTCTGGAACGAGATGGTTCGTGATAATGGCGATGATGTTCCTAATCGACTTCAAGCGTATCAAGTTCTACATGATTTCGTCTGTCGTGTGCTGTATGGTTCTGATCCTGCTTTTCAAAGCTCTCGATTCGTCTGGGTTCGAAGAATCACTGAGAATAACAATCCTAGCATTCGCCTACCAAGCATCAAGTGGAGTAGCCATTGGATTGTTGGCTGACATTTACTCGACTGAAGCCTTCAACACGAAGAAGAAACCGCTGTCGATCGCTTTCACATCATCAATCGAGTTTCTTCTGCAAATCTTCATGGTGACTGCTTTCTTCTACTTCGACAAGCAACTCGGGCTTCTATTGGCCTATTCGGCCGTTGCGCTTCTTCTAGGAGTTCTGATCTACAAAGTCCCTGACACCAGCCACATGAGTTTACGCTCCGCTAGAAATAAATTTTGCTCGTGATCTACGGTAATTTAAGTTTTAATACTTCTTTCTCGTCACTAGGCATAAGTTTTATAAAAGCGAGTAAAATAATTTGGAAAGAATTCCTAATGCATTGGTGATGAAAGTCTTGACATCTGTGCTGGATTTCTGTTGTTTGCCTCGGTGCGGCATTCGAGGATTTCGTCCACCTGACGCTTCAATTGATCTTGCAATGCTAAAAGTTCTCGTGTGCGCTGATAGATTGGATCTTGAGTGCGCATCGATGGATTCCATCGGCAGTAAAGGCCTTTCCACAACCGGATGTGTCTCATACTGGCCACGGGTTTCTAGAAAAGATAACGAGCTTAAACAGCTTTCTGATTAATAAAACTCTTCGAGTTCTTACCAAAACTGTTTGCACTGTGTTGCCGAGTCCGCCATAAAGCGGATTTCTGTATTGTTCTGGCGATGAATTGATCCAGGACCACAACGACGTCGTGGTTTTCTTCAAATCATCTTGCACTCTCTCGCGTTCTGTATTCTTGAGGAATGTTCCGAAGCGACACGAATACAAATGATCCAAGATCGTGATCAAGAAATGCTCGTTGAATTCCATTGCGTGCGGCATTTGACGGCTAATCTGCCAGACGCAGTCGATGAATTGCAAGAAGACCGGCGAACGATCGGCATCGGAATGATTTATGTCTCCATGGCCAACGCGCTGTTGGAATTTGTGGCCAAAGCTCAGCCATTCTTTCTCAACGAGAACCTCGAATCCCTTCAAAGTTCTGTAGTACGGATCGAGCAGCAGCATAGCCAAGGCAGTGAGTTGCGCTGTTCTGTCCCATCCATCGCTGCAGTGAACGACGACAGAGTTCTTCATGTTTTCGATTCGATCGACGATTCTAATCGCGCCGGCGAGAACACATTTGATGTGCTTCAGCCACATCGTGTTGTCAACAGCTGAGAGCCATTTCTGGTCGTCGGTGGCTGGGAAACAAATCTCCTTCAACTTGCGGAGACTCTCGCGCATGACGTGAATGTTGTGAATATCCAAAAAGATGACTTCAACGTTCTGATAAGCGTCTTCAGACTCGTAACCGCCGCCCTTTGCCTTGTTGGCGATAGCGTTTGCACTCGGACGAGCGTCCATTATCGACAGCTTGTCAGATTGAGGATTTGCTTCCATGATCGCGTTGATGTAACTCTCGTCTTCAGCTGACTTCTTACCGCTGACACCACAAAGCGGCTGAGAGCAACGCGTAATTGTTGCCAGCGACGTTGGATGAATCCACGAAAGCACTGGAAGTCGATTCCTCGATCTGAAGTTGGCGACCGCTCGCAAGTCATCGTCGGAAATTGAACGAGGCACTGCAAGGACGGCTGGATAACTGTCGCAAAGCTCATACTTTTGGTTAATTTTCGTGATTCGCCATTCGATGTTGGAATTCGCACCCTGAAGATCAACAAGTTATCAATCTCTGCGTTATCAGTCGTTGTTATTACTCACCAAACCCATTCGACGGAACTCTGCAATCGGTTCATAGACATTCCAACCGTCTTCGGTCATCTTCTCATTATAGTAGAACGAGAAAAGCTGCTCGTTATGCGCAAGAGGAAAAGCGAAGTTCTGGAGTTTACTGAAGACGGTACGACGAGAATGATTTTCCTGTTTGTGAGCGAAGCGGAGGTTTCTCATGTCTTTGCACAAGATGTCGATGCCATACGAGTTCTCGCCTCGTGAGCTAGCGCCACCGACCTTCTCAATGCGAGAGACAACACCCAAAGGCACATCCAACTGCTGAACTGGATCCTTCTCGTGGATTGGATTAGATTTGAAGTGGAGTCGGTAGTTTGTGATGGTTAGAGTGCCACGTTGTGGTCCGTAGTAGGGACAGATGTAGCTGACCTCGTTGACATCCTGAACAGTCTCACCGCTTAGTAATTGAAACGAAATATTCGCAAGCTACGAAATGGAATTCAAGAATTACGTTTTCGCACTTTCCAGGTCAATCAACTCACCATCGTGTCATTGTTCAACGAGTCCGACGAGTTGGCCTTCTTGGAGTTGAAGTCGTTGTTCATATTCGGAGCTGTCTGTCTCTTAGTTAGCGCGATTGGAATCCACGAAAATTTGATTTGTTTTGAAAGTTCCCCAGACAAAAACCAAAAAAAAAAAAAATTTGGTTTGCGAGTTCGATAAAAGTTTTCGATTTTCATCATCGAAGTTTATTTTCGTGTTCCTATCGATTTGTTGCAGTTACGACGAGATTTACACATTTTAAAGGTGCTAACTAATAAGGAACGATGTCCTTTCTTCGTGGCAGTGCCAATTTCGTCTGGTGCACGACGTCTGTGCTCGGGTAAGCGAAGTGAAAATTTTATTTTGTGATTTCACTTTTGTTTGGATGTTTTCTCGAGCATAAATTTGTTTTTATTACAGAAAGGGCGCGACGGGTGCAGTTTTCCAGGGAGTTAATAAGCACAATGGCGAGCCTGTGGCTGTTAAAACCTTCAACCAGTTGTCTCACATGCGACCATACGAAGTTCAAATGAGAGAGTTCGAAGTGCTTCGGAAAGTGAAGCAAGACAACATTGTGAAGCTTCTAGCCATCGAGGACGACCAAGAAGGTCGTGGAAAAGTTATCGTAATGGAGCTTTGCACGGGTGGCAGTTTGTTTAACATCCTCGACGACCCAGAAAATACTTATGGCCTCCCTCAAGTCGAGTTTCTCCTGGTGCTTGAGCATCTCACTGCTGGCATGAAGCATTTACGTGACAACAACTTGGTACACAGAGATTTGAAGCCAGGAAACATCATGAAATACATCAGCGAAGAAGGCATGACAATCTACAAACTCACAGATTTTGGAGCTGCGCGAGAACTCGAAGAAAATCAACAGTTTGTGTCGCTTTATGGAACCGAAGAGTATTTACATCCCGACATGTACGAGCGAGCTGTTCTAAGGAAGTCCGTGAACCGTTCTTTCACAGCAAACGTTGATCTTTGGAGTATCGGCGTCACACTGTATCACGTCGCCACCGGAAATCTTCCGTTTCGTCCTTACGGCGGTCGCAAAAACAAAGAAACTATGCACCACATTACTACAAAGAAGCTTCCAGGAATCATTGCAGGGACACAAACAACAGAAAACGGCCCAATCGAGTGGAGCCGAAACCTTCCCGATCATTGCCAATTATCAGCCGGTCTGAAATTGATGGTGACGCCGCTGCTTGCTGGTCTACTCGAAGAGAACCAAAAGCGAATGTGGAGCTTCGAGCGATTCTTCTGGGAAGTCACGAACATACTCAACAAGAAAGTCATTCAAGTCTTTTACATGAACAGAGCGTCATCAATTGAAATATTTATGGACCCTGACGAGCCACTGTTTCATTTCAAAGAACACGTCAATCTTCAAACCGATGTTAACCCAGACAACCAGTTGCTTCTGTACGACGAAGAACACCTCGAAGAGAAGGTCGGAGCTAACACAGCAGTACGAGGCTACCCACCGACAACTATTTTCAAGCCCATCATGCTGCTCAGCATTGAGAACAACAACGTTTCTCTGCCGAAGGAACTTGATCTCCCGAAATTCCCATCGTTCCCTGCGAACGTCAGTGTCGAGAACGACGCAAGCTTGGCTAAGGTCGCTTGCTCTGTTGGCCACGAATGTAAGCGGAGGATTGAGAACTACTCAAAGATGGATTCGCTGATTCAAAGCGGAATCTTGCGGTTCGTCGGTCTCCTCAAAGTGACACTCAACAAACTCTCAGACAAATCGAGCAATCTTGACGACGTCAGCGGCGTTGTGCATGAACTCGCCGACACGCTCGAGCTGTTAGCATCGAGCAGTGAAATTTACTACGATGAATCTAAGCAGATTAGCCAAGAGCTTGCTACACTCAAAGAGGATTTCGTCAGAGTGTCGGAGCCAATACAGCAATTATTCAATCGTTTCTGCAGCGAAGATCAGTTGACACGAGAATGGAAAACAAGTTCACGAGAAATCAAAAATCCCTCCAGCAATTATTCAAACGAAAAAGCAAAGCATTTGGTTGAACGTTTGCGTGACTCGTGGCAACATTTGTTGCGAGATCGTGCGACAAGATCTTTGACATACAACGACGAGCAGTTCCATGCTCTAGAAAAGGTGAGATCATTAAATTTCTGCCTCCCAAGCGAGTTCTAACCGGTTACAATTACAGATTAAAGTTGCAGAGACTGGAAAACGTGTCAAGGCTCTGTTGAACGATATCGTTAAGCCAGCTATTCTACTTGAAGCCGAGTGCCTTGCGGACTGGTACAAAATGGCTCAGACAATTTTCCTACAAACGCAAATCTTAGAAAAAGATTTGGTTACCTACGAAGACTCAATCTATGAATTAAAGGATCGTTTGACACGAATCAAGGAAGAACTAAAAACTGAGAGCGCTGATCCAAAAAAGAACGTGTCGAGCATGTTCAAAGAATCGTCGATGGCGGTTCGAAAGCGCTTGGAGATCTCCAGCAACGTTAAAGTGAGTGAATCTCTAACTAAGTAAACGAGAACGTTATTCTCAAATCAATTTTCCACACAGAATATGCTGGAGTACGAGAAAGACATCACCACGATCCTCCAAGAAAACGCCGATCTCATCAAAATGCTCCAGAACGTCAACTTCGACGACTGCAACTCCATCGAGAATAGTCACTTATAGCTTCAACTTCAGATCATGGAACAGCTTCTGCATTTGATAACGACAAAGAAGGATGAAACGTGAAGGCTAAATCAGAGTTTCGATAAGGATTTGCACGAATGAGACTTTAAATTACGAGCAATTTCAAAATCAGTAATTAAGAAGTAAAGTTAAGAAAATAAAATATTTAACGGTTTTCGAAAGTTTAAACTTTTGGTTTTGAACGTTTTGAAAAATTTGTGCCATTTTTGTTTTCGAGTAAATTAGTAAAGAAAACTAACGATAAACGCTAACTACCTGATGGATTCTATGAAGTTTCACTTCGATAAACCTGTCAAGGTTCAAGGTAAGTAAACGAAACGCGTTCGAGAACAGATCAAAGACCAAAATATTTGACAGTCAACAAAGACGACGCTGTCAACAAATCGGCGGCTAAACGAGAACCAGACGATCTGAATGAGTCTGCCTTATTCAAGAAGCCACGATCAGTCCAATATATAAGTGACGAAGAAATTCCAGCCACTCAATCTCCGCCGAAACGCGTCGAAAAGTCTCGCAATAAATCTGCTGGTCGATCTCGTGATCTGGAAAGAAAACTGCCAATGAGCGCGACTCCTTCCATCCTGAAAACTAAATCGTTCGCCAATGCATCATCCTCTAAGTCTGGAACACAGTCATATGAAGAAATGTTCGAGTTCTTAAAACATTCCGAGCCAATCACTCCCAAACTAGAGCAACACAAGCCCAAGGCAGTCGTTGAAAACTCTTCAAAGACAACCGAGCACGATACGAAGACTAATGACTTGCTAGAAGCAAAGAAAGTCCAGCCGAAATTTGAATGGGAAAAGATCAACATGGAGGCTTTGACTGCTTTGAAGAAAAACTTCTCAAATCTCGCAGCAGTCATTGAAGAACTGAAGAAAGCTAAGTAAGCTACAACTTAACTTTGACTTCACTAACTACATAAACATCTTATTATGTTTCTCTTTATAGCAAGAAGATCTCCGAAGTTCGGGAAGCTCTCGGAATGAGCGCAACTGACTAATTGCGTCGATGAAACTTTGTATCATCAAATAATAAACTTCATTCAAACCTAAACTTTCTTTTCCTCGATGTCCATGAGATCTCAAGGCTGAAAAACAGAATCTCTCGTCTCGAGAAAACGGCGAGGGAAATGCAAATTGAGGGAAACTCGAACATCAAACTTCTCACGCTGAAACTTCTCATCACCTTCTGGTGTCGTTCAAAAGTCGTCTCGGGACTAACCGATGAGGTGCAGGCAGCAAAAAATTTATGTGGGGCAGAAACAGATTTTCTGATGAGTTTGTTTGTTAAGCGGAAACTTTCTCCATCGGAAGAACATTTTTTGCACGCTCTCCTTGGCAGTTGGAGATTATTGCCGCTTTGCGCAAATAAAAAATTAAATTGTCCGAAACTTTTTAATGATGGAAACTTTTTTAATTCCAGTTTTTATTGTGGAGACCAAATTGAAATGGACAGAGATTTTCCGGCGGAAAAGTTTTCATTCATCCGACAAGCAATGCAAGCGAAATATTGTTGATGCGATATTTCATCGTTCAAACGAGATGGTTGGGGCATTTAATGGAAAGCCATGGAATGTGGAAACTGTAAGCAGTGGAATTGAAAACAATGTCTTGAAGCTTTCATAAAAATGTTTCTCGGTAAGGCAGAGTGCTCGTAACGAAAGCTTTTTACCTACTTGTGAATGGTCTGAGAGAGTGTGAACTCTAGCAATTGTGTAACCTAAACTTCCATTAGTTATTTGGCTCCAAACTCCCCCCTCTTGACTGTGACGGAATGATGTAATATATGAACGATTCCAACGATTCGATACTGTGACAGTTTGCGGACCAATTCTTCCAATTAAATGAGCCGGGTGGCGATACAATCACAGCTGGCTTATCATTTAGTTTTTCAGTTTCGGTATTTTTCAGTCAATCCTCTTTTGGAGTCATGGGCCTAGATTATTACGCCATTATCAATGTGACACGAGACGCTTCCTTGCACGAAATCAAGCTGGCGTACCGACAATTGGCGTTGAGACTTCACCCTCATCGAAAACGATACTCACAGCATCCAAATCCAGCACCAAGCGGAACTTTTCTTTCGCCGCTGCCAAGTCTGGCTGAGGACGCGTGCTGGAAGTTGTGCAACGAAGCTTACGACGTGTTGTCCGATCCTTTGCGCCGCGAAATTTTCGACAAATATGGAGAGGAAGGTTTGAAAAAAGGAGTTCCAGCTCCAAACGGGTTTATCCAACCTTACTGCTATCACAAAGAGCCAATGCGAACTTACTTTGAGTTCTTTGGATCATTCTCGCCTTACGCTGACCTCATCGACGCTGTTGTGAAGCCTCCACTCTTATATTCTGTACAAGAAGGAGTTGGAGTGAAAAACAAGGATCCAACTGTTCATCAGTTACTTCACCTGGATCTGAAAGAAGTTTTCCATGGCGGAGTGAAATTGGTAAAGCTCATGCGTCACGAGTTCGTCGATGAGTTTCAAACAGAAACAAAAGCAAGAGAAGTAGAGATTGCAGTGCCATTTTATGCTGGGATTTTAGAGGGCACTCGCTTGTTGCTTCCCGAATGCAGCGATCAGGGCCCCACGAAAATCCCTGCTGATATTGCATTCTATACCATCGACAAGCCACACAAGGTTTTTCGTCGAGAGCAGTGGAATCTCCACATGCAGGTCGAAGTCAGTTTGCAGCAAGCGTTGGTTGGTTTCAAATTCACGGTAGAAACAATCGACGACCGCAAGCTACATTTGAATGTCACAGATGTCATCAAGTAAGTGGCAGCTCAAACTGAGGAAAAATCAATTGCTTAACTTGTAATATTTTCAGTTGCGATTACGTGAAACGAGTTCCGGACGAAGGCTTACCGATACCGCATGAGATCCAGATGAAAGGCGACCTATTCATTCACTTCAAGATTAATTTCCCATCAATCATACCAAAGCATTTGAGAGTTGAACTTTGTGATATATTTGACTCAATCGCTGCAAGTGAACAAGAGTGCCAGAAGCCGTCAGTTGATTTTGGTCAATCGGAGAATTTGTAAAGCTGTCAGATTATTCGTAACAGAACAGTCAACGTTATTTGACTACGAATGAAAACTTTTGATATCAAAATCTTTTCGATTAATAAACTCATCTCACTTCACGTAATTAATAATGAAACTGTCACGATCACTATGGTGTTGTGGAATCTGCTGACTCTCGTACCAACGGTTAGCAGCTATGGCAACTATCGAAGCAAAAAAGATTCAGAAGCTCGTAAACGTTTGAATTTCAAACTATGAAATGAAGTTCACCCAGACGTCCAATTGAGCTTTTGAAGCTCAAATTGAAGCCCGTTGCCCAAGTTAAAAAACTTTTATGACTTTAAGTTACTTCAATGCAGCAGAGCTACCTAAAATCTTTTATTTGCTTTCGTGTAAGTATCAAAGAAAACAAAATTGCTGCCATCAGACCTCCTTTCCTCAAACGTATCGTAAAGTTTTATGATGTTTTGATCGAGTCTCAAAGCAGGAAGGAGAAAAGCAAACGTAAACAACTTGATGTCGCCGCTTGGCAATCGATTTTTGCTGCGCCTGGCGGAATGTGTAGAGCGAACCTTTTAATTTGAGGACTTTGTTTTCACTTTTCGGAGGCGAATCTGATTAACAGCCGAAGCGGAAATTAATTTATGGGCTGAAATTAGCTGATGAAAGCTCGGCGGTGATTTATTAGCTTTCGCTGCGTCGCCCTTTGAGCGACAATAATTGCCGCTCGTGATTATTGATAACACAATTTTCGGGCTGAAAGCATTTTCTGCGCTCGTGAAAACTCAATGTAGTCAAATTAATTAAATTATTTCCATTTTCCTTCACAAAATGAAAACATTTTTCTGAGCATTAAATTATGATAATGTTCACTTTGCATATTTTTTCTCCACGAGAGCTTATGAGACGCGCGAGGTAATGTCACGAGAATGCGATGCGAAAATGATTTACAATCTTTTTCCATGTCGCTCGAAGGGTTTCCTCGACGTGATTTTAATGTGTCGCAAGACAAACGAGGAAATTAGCGTAATTTGTATTCAACCTGTGACAGCGCCGTGCGATTTATGATGACGTTGAAAAGTGTACAGGCTTGCAGTTCATTTCCCAGTTGATTTGAAGACGATTAAACTTACTGATTCAATGAGCATCGGAAGCGTTGCCAATTAGCGATAATTCGCAAACATGCGTTCACGCATCACGAACGTTGCAATTTAATTACGATTCGATTATCACATTTCATCGCATCGTCGGTTTGAGCGCGTGATTATGGCGAGAGTCTGAAACATGAATGAGCAAATATTTGAGCGATTTAATCACTTCGATCTCAGTCAAACAAACGATTGTATCAATTAACAGAGAACATGATTTATTTGTGTTTAACGATTGCTGTCGAGTTGGTTTGTCGCTGTGCAGTTCCTTCCGATTCGATTGATTAATCGCTTCAAGGCTCTTTCCTGAACAGCGAATCCATCGTAGCATGGATTTCTCTCGAAACTCAAACTGATCAGCTTTGGCAAGTTGCTGAAGACATCGGCGCCAACTTGCGTGATGTGATTGTCATTCAAATTGATGAACTCGAGCAGAGGATTATGCTCAAACAAACTTCCAGGTAAAACGTCGATCGGATTGCTTCGAATGTAGAGATGTTTTAGCTTTGGAAACATTTTCATCTTCTGATTTGTGACGGACATTAAACCAGAATTGTGAACATCTAAGTGATAAATCTTGGGAAAGTGAAAATCCAAGTTGTCAGGCAAGTAATTGCAAATTTGCCTCTCGATGATGAGAATTTCGATGTCTCCATTTGCTTTGCCAGTTTTGTGCTCTCCGTTGACTGCAGATATTCGTTCGCTCGCTGATCTCACAGTGAAATTGGAGGCTTTGCATTTGTAAATATCTTTTGCTTTCATTATATTAATGTTTATGAATTCACAGTCAAACGATGATCCGCAGGTCACAGTAGCTAAAGCTGCTATCGTGAGCAGTGCAGTTACACGCAGCGAACTTAACATTTCTAAGCTTAAAATAACAATTTCAATAAATTAAATACATACAACAAATTTCTAATAAACTATAGCAATGGTCCAAGTACCTCATCAATCTTTCAAAAAACTTGAAATTTCTAGAAAGCTTGTGTTTTACTGTAGCTCACTCTGAATACTATGAACTTTTGAACCGAGATTATTATTTCATGTCTGTCTTTGCGCATGAATACAAACTCTACAAACACTTGTTAGATTGTGGATGTGCTTTGAAATAACATTGAACAAAGCTAAACTCTACATGCGAAAGATTATTTTAAGATTCTAATAAATTTCATGTTCTCTTCCTTTGGCAACAATTTTGAAATCCAAAATACTTTTGAAGGCGAAACAGCTGACTGAATTTTGAAAATATCACTGCGTTAATTTATCTTTAACACAGTCAATACGGTTTCGAATAACCTTAAGATATATATATGTATATATCCGATCTTTATTTCTGATCACAATTCTGATCACTGGATCTGCGTGCTCGGGATAAGGACTTTCTTTTTTGTAAAGTTTATGAAATTATCTTTAATGTAAAGTGAAATTTTTTTGTCTACCAAGCTATTATTTCCTCTTCCTTGATGTTTGCATGAGCATGAACAAGAGCAGCATTTAATATTTGATCCATATATGCAAGCGATTTGAAGCCGGCATTTTGATCAGCCATCCATTTCAAAAGCTCAATTTCAATCATAGCTCGGATTGCACGAAAATTCAAATATGCGGGCGGAATGATTGAATAATCCTTTATATAATTATTCATAAGTTGATCGATCTCAGACTCGTGAAATATTTTCCCATACTCGTAATCAGGGTATTTTACAATGATTCTAAATTTTGAAACGAAGTCAACAACATCTTTTTTCGATGGCTTTTCGATTGGGCGATCAGGAATAGATGGAACAAAATCTTTCGAAACTTTTATTTTTGTTTCGTTCATTTCCTTTTCGATGTTATGATCATCGTCTGAGATTAGCTTGTTTATCATATATCTACGAATAATCTTAAGTTCAGCTGTAACTTTTCCATCAACAAAATTTTTTAAAAAATTTCCGTTTTTGTCGAAAATTTCATTGAAAAACTTGCCCTTCTTAGTTTTGCCTGGAAATTGAGGGTGTTTCTTTTTATCTTTAATCTTTGCCGCTAAACATTCTCCGAATTGCTGCAATGCTTCCATACTTACAACGCATTCCACCTTTTCGATTGTTCTCATAATTTTTATGAGTCTATCTTCACTAGATTTATTTGTAACATTCAACTTATTAAAGAGTTTTCTACGTATTGTTCTACCTGACTCATCACAAGACCCATCAGTAAACTTTTTGTGAAAAACTCCTTTCGGTGTGAAAACAAGGTTCCAAAATCCAATAATTTCCATATCAATTTCAAACACTTTTTTCGGTTTACTAATCACAAGAAATAAATTGTCAATAAACATTTTAAGACTTGTGGCATTCATCTTATTTGGATCTGCGGTTTCAAATAGAGCATTTGGAGCTTCGAACTCATCTGATTTTTTCAGAAAAATTAGTTCTTTAATCAAATCATTTGAAAACTCTTTTGAAAATTCCGAGTTAATTCCGACTTGAATTTCGGTACCCTTCGCTTGGTTTTTCTCGAATTTCAAAACGTTGCCAGCAATGAAGTTAAAATGTGTATTGAAAATTCCACGTTTTCTTACTACCGTTTTTGACTTTATGTTGTCAGCGAGACTTTTAATTAATTTAAAGTAGTCGCTCTTAGCTTCCAAATTATTTTGTAATTTGATCAAGAAACTACTATCTGCGTCAAAACGTAAAAACTCAGTCTTCTCAGACTCAACTCCATACAAATGATCTTCTCGATTCTTTTGATCTTTTAACAAATATTTCTCGTATAGCTGTGAGTCAGACGAAGCATTTGTTATTACGATCATTTGTTCAATCTTCGTCTGCTCTGATATCTGATTTGTCTCGCAAAATTCTCTGTGCTTGGCAAACGAATAAAAGTATTTCAACAAACTGAGCTTCCTTTTCTTATCAGACGAAAACAATTCACTTTCCGTTAATTTATATTTAGCAGTATCCTGAATATGCTTAATTTGAAACAAACGTAGATTCCATTTCACACCATCTTTGCATTTAAAATCTTTGTATTTGAAGACAATGTCGTCGAGCTTACCGAAACCTTTCGGTTCAGTACAAAACATGGAATCGTTTAATCCATTTTCTCTAAGTTTGAAAACTTTAACAACACGAAGTACAAAAAGCACCAGAACCTTCAAAGCGTAGACGTGTCCATGTAAGTTTCTCTTAGAGCCATCGCCTTTAGAACAAATATCACTCATGTTTGAGTTGTTGTGACTGTCATCTTAAGAACAATTATTTTTAATTATGATTTGTACTACGTGAAACAAACTTTAAAGTTTACCCATTTGAAGCGTTTTTAATAAAACTCAAAAAACTGCTTTCTTAAAGATATGACACAATCCAGAATTTAGTAATCTGCTGTTAGCTACGTAATTCACGCACAAATTCACAACTTTTCTAACAAAATAAAAATGTTTCGATATTTGTAGTATGTACTCCAACTCCGCTTTGTCAAATGAACTGGCTCAGTGCTTAATATAGTGTTTGAAAATCATAAAAAAATTATCGAAGCGGAAGTAAAAAAAAAATCTCATTATCAACGAGTTGATTAGATTAAAAATATCGGAAACGAAAGAGTTTACTGATAAAGTATGCATCACTAAATGTTCACTTGACTTAATACCAGGTATCGAGTAAGATTATTGCGCGTTAGGGTCGCTCTCGTTATCATTTGGTTCGCTATGATAAGAATAAGTAGCGAATGTTTGTATTAACGTTCATGCTGTTTTTAAAGGAAAAGCTCAATTTGAAAATAGCTCCTTCGAGCTTTTGATATTCGTTGCAAAGCTTTTCACTTCCTATCACTGAAAATTTGCAGCATAAATAGCTTATGCAGCAGCGACAAATCATCTAAAATAAACGTTTTTATGTACAATCTCATAAACTGATAACAAGGATGCCCGCATTATCAAGTTCAATTTGCTAGTTTGAAGTTACTTTGCAAGAAGTTGCAAACATCGCTGCGACAATTTTCAAACTAAAGTGTGCAAGCCAGAGCCAATAAAACTAATGTTTTACCCGCGAGATTTTATCTAGTTTATAAAATTTTTATTGACTAAGAACGACATTGTATGAAAAATCAATTTAGTTTGTATCGCTAGTTTGCGTTTCCGTCAACTCAGTTGTCGATGACAAACTATTCTCCAGTATTTCATTGAGAACGCTTTGCACTACTTGATTAGCCAGCATTTCTGTGTTGCTATCGGCATCTGAAGTCGACTGAACGTTGCTGTAATCGCCATCATAGCTCCCAGTCGATGACGAATTTTCCGTTGTTGAAGTCGAAAATTCAAAGTTCGCTTCGATAATTTCGCTCAGAATCTGTGAAACGATTTGAGCTGCCAACATCTCAGCGTCTTTGGAACTCTGACTGTCACAGCTCTCGGCTGGGCTTGAGCTGTCAACCGCTGCCAATTCAATTATGTCGTTCAAGATGTCGACGCACATTTGTCGCTCTTGCTCGAGTTTATCGCTTTCGAACTCTTCGTGGAACAAGTCGTAATGAGCGGCCATGAGATATTTTTTCTGCTGCGACAGCAACTGCTCGTTCTTAATTCGATCCATTATCTGCGGGACCATGTTCTCCTTCAAGAGCTCCATCACGACCTTCTCATCGGGAATTTCTTCGCCTTTCAGTGACTCATCAGAAACGTCTTCAGTGTTTGATTCATCAGAGTATTGCTCCACCTGTTCATCGAACGTGACTGTCTTGCTCGCCTTCCTGTCGATTTTTCTCGCCACTTTTCGAATGTACTCGCGCGAGTGATCGTCAGCAACTCGATGAACGCCTTCGAGAAGAATGTTTTCCAAGTAGAGCGTGATTGCGTCGCTTCTGAACTGTTCCTCGAACTCCGCCCGTCCCATAGTGGCAGCAGTTCGACTGTAGCGCTCACGTTCAGCGAGCAAGAAGAGTGCATGAGCTCTTTTCTCGCCCTCCAACCGATGGAGTTCTTTCTCGAGGAAGTTCAACAAGTTCCCGGCATCTTTTGACTCGACCCTCTTCAGTTCTTCCTGCAAACGTTCGTCGTTCTTCAGAGCTTCCTCGATTCTCTTGTACTCGTCAATGATCTGCTCCTGGTTGTCAATTTGCTGTGAGAATTCCTTCGGGAAAAGTTTTCTGATCGCTGCAATCGAGTGAGTCTCCTTCGCTTCGTCAATCACTTCACGGAACTTTGACATTCCTCTAAGCAACATGCTTTGTATCGCTCGACCTTTGATGCTCTTCTGAACGCAAATCGTGTTTTGGTATTTCTCGTCCGTCTGGTCATCTGCGGCGGGGACGAGCGCCGACATTGAACTTTCGGTCGTTGATGCTGACTCATCGTACACGAGACACTTGGGGAGCTTACGCTTTGCGTATTTCTTTCTTCGGAATTGCTAAAAGAAATGATTATGTCAGAGTTTGAAGACTTGAGGAAGTCGGTAGCAGAGAAAACCTTCAAAGTCTCGTGAAGCTTCTTCAGATAGTTTTCGGACCAAACGCCTCGTTCAATTTCCTTTGCCGGCTCCTTGGGCTGCCACAGATTACGTTTGTTGCTTTTCAAATACTTTTGCAAGTCTCCCAGACCAGAATTTTCTTTTTCAAAAACGTTGAACCTGAATAGAAAGAAAATTTTCGTTGATTGAACGTCATAAGCTCATTTGTCTGCTCATACTTTTCTTCAAACTCGTTTGTGTAATCGAATTGAGTTCGTTTCTTCGAGGTCGCATCGAGTCGAATCTTAGGCAGCGCATATTCCGTCTTCTTGTCGTAATGCGACACGACGGGATCGTTCACCTTCTCCTTGTTCGATCCCTTTCGCTGCGCCAAGTCGAGCTTTCTCATGCTCCTTTGATAGTTTCGTCTGCAAATAAAGTTTAAAGTTTATCATGCGAAATGTCGTTGGAGAGTTATGATGTTATTATGCAAACATTACATTAAAATATCCTTCTGCTGTTTGCGTTCAGTCAATATTCTCCGCTTGCAATTTTCCAACTTCAAATTGGTTGTATCTTGATGCTGCTTCTCTCGCTTCGCAATGAGATCTGCAACAATTTTTAATCTCGCTTGTTGACATTCATTTATGTCTTTCTCCCTCGCAATCCACTCCTCCCACTCAAAGGCTTCAACTGCAGCGACTCTTGACGGAATCTCCTCGGCAAGTTGGATGGGCGGCAGGGCAAGCTCCCACTTGCGTCTCTTCCGGGCCCTCTCGACAATCTCCACTTCTCGTAAGCCCGGATAAGTTACGGAATCAATCATGTCAGTAATGTAAACAACTTCAGGCATCTCCGCCAAGTTGTCTTCAGCGAAACATGTTATTTCTGGTAACCAAGGCTTTGTTTGTGCAGAGGATTCCCTGGCAAGGCATTTCTCCAGTCAAGAGTTTAATTTAATAACAGTCAGTTACAGGCGCTTACCTGAATGTTGTCTGAATTGATGTGGATCTGTATTTTATAATTTGCGTCTCCTCCACACTCTCCACGTTCGTTTCAGCCGTTAATCCTACGTTTATTGTTCGAATGTTACCCATGGGATTAGAGAAGAATTTCGACCTGTCGGTTCCTGTTACCGAGAGCTGTTTCTGTGCCGCGAGCTGCGGGCTGATGTACGAAAAGTGAGGCAGGGTATTTTTCTGGTACGCGTAGCAATTCCTTTGCTGGTGATTAAGCTCAGAGAACATTGACTTGTACACTGGGTAGATGTGAATGGGCGCAGAACGAGTCAGCGCGATGCAATTCTCTTTGTACACGTTTTTCGGATCGGAAGTGGTGAACAACGGATCGTAAAGATGATCGAAAACCCTCGATGGAGCTGCTGTGTGGCTTCGGTAACTCATGACTGACTTCACTCGCTAAAACTCGAAATGTCGAAACAGCGGAATTGATTTAACAGAATGCCTGAACTTGAGGTGAAACAATCATCATAGCGATGAACAATCGTTGAATTGCGTATTCGCATGGAAACGACTAAACCGGTTCGAGTTACCATAGAAATGTTTGTTCTAACTCGGAGCAACAAGCGACGAGCTTTTCGGAAAAGCTTTGCAAGCCAAATTTGCCGAACATGCGAACGTGAAGATTTTCACGAAACATGCTGCTGTCAGCTGAACTTTTTCTCATTTTCTTTAATGCCATCATGTTACGATGTCAGGTTTCGGGTTTTCTGCACCGCGCGGCAAATTTCTCCCCGCAACGTCAAAGCATGAGAGCGAATTTATTCCGAAAAATTGTCGGTAATTTCATACCGAGAAATGACAGACATTAATTGAAACGATGGTTTTGTGGGGGAGGGCTTGGCATCGCATCGCATCTGAATAAATTCATCGTCTAAAGTCAAAATTAAATGTTCAGCCATTGTAAAATTAGGTGGATGCTCCGCGATGCTTGTTCGTGTGATGCTATAAGCGTCGCTCGAGCATGAATTATGACTCAGCTTCCGTTGTATGAACTCATTCGGGAGTTGTGAGCTTACATGGTTGGTAGGATTCGGGACAAACTCGACTGCTGACGATGTCGTTCACATAGCAGCGTACACTCGACTTCTGCGAAGGCGACCGATTCAGCATTTCGATCATTGAATATTTATTAAAATTGTTTGCATTTTCTCTCGACTCGTAGGGAGCAATGGAAAAATGCTTTTGAAGTTTGATGGAAATGTAACCTTTCATTCTTCACTCGTCTGATTGATTGATTTAATTTCATCCGGACCTCTTTCCCTTCTCACAGCCGCTTCTACTCGACAAACCCCTTTTCGAGAACAATTAGTCATGCCAATGCTCCGCTTTCTCTTGTTCGAGTGGGTGGCAAGTTAAATGTGAGAAACGAAGAGAAATTTGTAATTAAAATTTTTCATTTTACGTCATTAACGATCTCGAAATTGTTCTCGTGCTCCGTTGTTTTTCTTGTCGCTTCCAAAGCTTCAGATGATTCCAGTTGTTTCCTTTTTCCAGCTCTTCCTTTGCTCGATGTAACATCAATGAGGAAATTAAAAATCGTTGGCATAACAAAAGATCATAAAATTTCATGAACGCTGAAAGTTTCCCTTGCCGCCTGCCTTTTCTCAGCTCGTAGGATATCCAAGGGTTGGGATCGAGTGGAACGTCACTTAGATTTAGTGAACCACTGCTGTTTGAATCAACTGAAGCTTTGTGTCAGTCTCATTGATGATGGAAACCAAGTCGATTCGCTCTGAGTCAAAACAATGGTCCCTCCACGCCCTGCATTAATTTCTCCTCCGTCGGAGATGTAAGCAAGGCACAGAAGATGCTCGCAACAAAGGAAGAGGTAGCAACCAGTATTCATCATTGTTCGCTGTAGGTGGAGATCAAGAAGCTTCCTTAACAGGAAAGTATTTTTAATAATGCCTTTTCTTAAGAAAGTTCACTTGGAAACGTTGTAAAGTTACGTGCTTCAAAATTAAATTGGGTTCTCAATGAGACAAAGCCACTCTTGATCGAGCGGAGAATGGTGCAAAGTTTGAAGCAATCAAAAGCTAAAAGCTAATTCAAAGCTCGAGAAAGTAATAAGAAGTAATCTAACCGATGGAGCGACCCAGAAGGGAAAAGTTTTGATGGAAAAAAACAAGCGCCCGGATGATGGTAAAGCGCCCTGCTATCGTCCGATGGCTCTTCATTAACAATTCATCCAATGCGATGACATCGCCATGACAATTTTTTAATTGCGAAGCGGAGCGAGTGGTCGAGTTACAGACAATCAAATGAATCTTTTGCCTGCCCTGACGCTCATTCAAGGGTCCGGCTCTTTGTCAACAAAAGAGCTTGACATCAAACGTGACGACGGAATGCTAAAATAATAAATTAAACAAAATCATCGAGGATGGGAGCAAAAAAATGCGCTCGCGAGTCGAAACAGAAAAGTGCCACATCACGTCTGATATGAAACTTTTTCCCCATCAGTTTCCGAACGAGGAAAAATGATGTTGTGGTTCGACTGTTGCCCCAAAGCGTTTCTGCCATTCTTCCTCGCTCGCAAAACTAAACTCGAAACTCATTCATGGCATTTTTCATCTCGCACGGCGTACACAAAAAAGCAGCTGAATAATAGAAAAATCGAAACATTTTCGCTGCTATTCCTTCAGATCAGTTGCCATGACAATTCTCCTCTCCCCCTCGCTCTTTGCTGATTCGGTTCCGGATCGGATTCAAAGAACGTTTTTATTGCTCGCTCCGAAGGTGGCTCTGCAAATACGACGATGCCCGTTCAATGTTCAAGCACCGTCAGTCGGGGGAAAGTCTGCACACCATCAAGAAAAGTTTTCCTTCCGCTTCGATGTGTGCGTTACGCTAATAATGGCTCACGACCGAGCGAGCAAAAAACCTCTGCTCGAAAATTAATGCTTTCGAATTGTGCTGCACACAGGATTTCATTCCGTTCCTCTCCCCCCTTTCGCCATGCTTGCCTGAACACATTAATGAAATTAAGCTCGGAATTTTTTGAGGTTTCTCAACAACGGAGCGAAGAGCTTTCTTCTCTTTGCTTCGGCTATAATTTCATAAGGTTGATTTTCCACATCAATAATCTTCTTGCTTCTTGCAACATTTTTCCTCTTTCTTTGAAATTAAAATTGATGAGAAAACTTAATGAATTTCCCCTCAGCATTCGAAATCGGCAAAGGGAGCGCCTGAAACTAATTGGATCTTAAATCAGACAATTCACTTCAGTCATGAAGAGACGACGCTTGATGACATTCTTCTCAAGTTGTTCTGGCAAGCATCCAGATTTTCGAAACGAGCCTTGACGCACTCATGAAGAGAAAAATCGATACGAAATTGCCAAAAAACGAATAAACTTTAACGGCTTCAAGATGCGATCAGGTCCTTCATCAGCCCCTGGAGATCGAGCAACCGCAGGAAGAGATTTGTGCAAAGAACCCGAGGCGGAAATAAAAATCATTTGTCACGTAACTTTTAAATAAACTAGTTTTTATCAACCGAGAAATGTTTACGATGTAAACTCTCTGTGCTCCCACATTACACACACATGGCATGTGCGAGCTTGAAAGCTCTCGTTGTTGAGGGAGGAAAAAGAGTTCTCACATTTATTTATAGTCGGCGACTGCAGATGAAGGAAGAAAAAGTAGCACAAAAGTGAAAAATGAGTGGAAAGCTGCATGACAGGGGCGTTGTGCTGCTGTCGGGCAAGTAAGTCTCAGGTCCATAAATTCTTTGTCAACTTGAGTCTTCTCGTTTCTTTCTCTCGCTCCGGTCCGAAACGAGTCGGGCCGGCAGAAAAAGAAAACATGCCAGCGCAAGATTATAACGAGGATCTGACAGAACTAATGAAAGAGAGTCCTACCATGGGTGCTTGAGGGTGATGGGTGATAAAGGAAGACATGTAACCGCATAATACATGAATTCTCATCTCTGCGGCGAGCACCAGCCTCAACCAATGTGAAATTCACCATGTTCAGAGATCCCAGTGCGCACCGGAAGCTTTTGCACTCCTCGAGTGGCTTGCCTACCACGTAATCAGGGAGAACGAGGCTGGGATGGTTTTGTTCCGGAGGTTAGTAAAGTTGTTTCGCAGATAGCAGAAGCACTCGAAAATTTCCATTAAGCCATTACACATAAAGCTTTATAATTTAATAGAGCAGACGAGTGGTCGCTTCACGAAGTAGCGGCAGCTAACGTCGGAGCGAGATTAATTAAAACTTTGATCCGCCATTGCGATAAGCTCCGCATGACTCGATTCAATGTGAAGTTAAGTATTTAAACTCCATTCAAATCCTTTGTGGATCGCTCGTCTATTGACAAGGACTTTAATGGAATTTCCATCGTTCGATGCTGGTACGTAATTGATTCGAAAGATAAACATTACAAAAGCAGCTTCATGCTGCTCTCTGCCATAGAATTCATTTACGATGCAGAAGCTCATCACGTCGCCCTCGTAAGTATTTGCTACGAATACCTTTCAATTAATTCAAATATCCTCTTATGCATTCATCGCGTATTCATTTGAACATAAAGAGATTCTCTGGCTCGTTTCCCCGGCAACAGCCAAACCACTCTATGTGGAAATTTCTCTCCAAATTGGATTTGCATTGAATCCTGCAGACGAGATATTGAACAACCCTCAGACCCCCGAGTAAAAATTAATGGTTGAGAGGAGACAGCATGAAAATTTTTAATGTAAATAAACGCGCTGAGTGATGTTAATTGTCAATTTGTTTCATTAAAATTCACGCAACTTTACTCGAATCGGGAAAAAATATTTCCGTCGAAAAATTGATTAACTTTTCGTGGTTGGTATGAGCGATGGCGACAAGCGAGAGCGGAAAGTCTTTCATTGCGTAGCGAGAAGTTTAATGTTAAAACTCTGAATTGAATTAAAACTTGGCGAATTCATCAGCAACGACGCTCCACTTAAAACTTTTTCCAGTGCGCTAATGAAGCAGAACGACGACTGAGATTTACGCAATCATAAAACTGCCGCATAGAGAAAGCGGCCGATTGGCACGTACGGCTGATGATTCATCGAGAGCAAGCAGTGCTGAATATATGAAGACAATCATCCGGTCCAGAGCAGCTCGAGATTATTTTTAAATTCGTTCTTGTTTTATCGCTCTCGATGAGATTACATCGAAATCAATATTTGGTCGATGAGGGAGTTGAGGGTAAATTAGAATAATTGAAATTTCGAGACGAGAGCGGAGGGAAGAAATGAAATTCAAATTGAAAATTTCCATCGCCCCGGAATGTTTCTGGTGGCGTAACAAATATCGCGTGATTTAATTGAAAAGTTTTGTGATCTTTTTAATGAAAGAAAAATATTTCTCAAGTCGTTTTGAGGCAGCACAGGGCGACGTCACGAGACTCAGCAGTCTTGAAGAAACAATGCGCGCTCGTCGAAGCATCCTGTTAAGCTTCCTGGAAAAGACTCCATCTTGCAAGCGGGTAACGAGCAAAATTTCCCTCAGCTCTTTGTGTTGTTTTTCTCGAGCCAACAATGGAGGTTCTATTATGTACTGCTCAAGCTTTTACAGTAAAATGTAAGAAACGAGGAGAAGAAGAATTTCCTTCTTCGTCTTCAGGGTTAACTTCTTCCTTTCATATTTGCTTTCTCGAGGAAAAGTTTTTATGCTGTTAAGGAAAATAAATTTCTTCTCTTTTTTCCTCTCAACTGAACATTGGGAACGAAAACTTTTGTGCTGCGAACATTTTGTTCATTTCATTGTAAACAGTTTTGTATTTGTAATGAGGGAAGGATTAAAACGCTTCGCTCAATGCTCCATTCGATACGGAAAGCTGAGTTTCGAACTAAATTTAGAAGGGATTTGCTCGAAAGCGGAGCTGCAAAGCTTCATTAAGAAGTTTTGTTTCCTACAAAAGTTTTACTGCTCTCGTTATCAACAACTTGGAGTTTTTAGTCTCACGAGACTTGTTCGGAATTTGCTGTCGTTTTGAAAATGAGCCTAGCTTGGCTTCCTTAGAGTCGAAACAGGTAAAAAGATTGGAACACAGAGCAGACTAAGGGACAATGTCACCGGTTTTAATAAGCTAAAGCATCTTCATTTCCAACGTCTTGTCTAGTCAAACCCAGTGACAGTCATCTCTATATTCATATAAAGACGCGGGCTCAACTCTAGACCTTCGAGACGTAACTTTTGATCATCACAAACAGTCATTCGCTTCAGTTGTTATTTCCAATTTCGAAGCTCTTAAAAGCGAAAACAAGAATCTTTCAAAAGCTGGCTTAACGTAGATTGAAGCTCTCCCAACCTACACAAGATACCTCGAGAAGATACACTTTCGAGGGAAGACATATAAAGCAGAGCCATTAAGATGAAAAGAACAGAAACACAATAATGATAATGATATAAGCAAGAAAGAAGCGGGCTGCTGACTCCTCGTCCCTTTCACCGCACACAGCGCTTTCTTCGGTTGAGATGAAATTCCAATTTATTCGCTTTTCCTCGTGAAGCAGAACACAAGGAATAACATCGTACATTATAGTTATGAGCTCTCTGCCTTTTCTCCATCATCATCATCACGAAGCATTTTCGGATAAAAATCAATTTTCTCCATCTTACTGCTCCTCGCCGCCGCTCGAAGGAAGGAAGCGAATCGAACGTTTGAATAATTCACACTCGAATGACGAAATTGCCCAACGAATCCCGCTTGCTCGGAATAATAATCATAACTTCTTTTCCATTGCACTCCCACCACAGCCACAAGTACATTTCTTTTCATCGCTCCTTCTTGATTCATTTCTTTCTCGTCTTTTAATCATCCACTCGCAATTCAAATTTCCATTCTCGGAGCATCGCTTTTTATGCTGTCAGACCTCACAAACGCGCTCGCTTCCATTCAAATCGAAATTGCAGTCGAAGCGATGGAAGAAAAGAAGTGGAAATTGTCGATGGCAACGGGACGCGTCTGTGGCAAGTGGAATCGAAAATTGGATCAGCGGAATGCTTCATGTGATGCTACATAAAGCGTGTTCTCTGCTCTCGCTGTAAAGCTCTGTTACTGAGAGCTCGGTAGCGAGTGGAACGCCATAAATTTCAGCAATTTTCCTATTTCGCTTGCTGCTACTGGGACGTATGGCTTGGCATCATTTCCATTTTTATCGCTTTTCTATCAATGTAAATGGCAGAGGGTGAGAAGTGTAAGATATTTTCTACAGGCAGCAGCGGAGAGAAGAGAAATTGCGATGTGAATGGATGTTTCTAGGATACTCATTTCCGAGTACTTTCCATAGCACAGAAAGAAAGACGAGAACATGAACGGAATAAACTACACACTGCTGGGTTGGAACAACAAACGCTGCTGGAATTTTAAGCAAAAGTTTTCGCTCCAACTTTTCTTCCCGAATTGTTTTCGTGTTCATCCAGCGTGGAACATAAGCAATGAGCGCATTATGAACCGAGAACTTTGTATTCGGGACGAAGTGTAACTTTATTGCGATATCTTTTGGTGACGTGAAGATAAGTTTATGCAGATACGAATCCAAAGAGCAGACCCGAGCTGCCAAGATATTCACAAACAACTCAAGAGTAAGAGCAAAAGACTTCGTGTGTCGATCAACATGAGAAACGGCTCAATCTGCCTATCATGAAGTTTTAGGACTCAGGTCAGTTATGAACGTAAGAAACAACCTTTTGTGTTTAAAATATAAACGGATTTGATGTCAATTAGTCAGCGCAGAGCAGCACTGGTGCTCATGATTCAGCTAGTTTCATTATAACATTGCGATATCATTATCAACAGATTCTGCTATTTCAGCACCTACACGCATACGATTGCGAGACTGCACAACTCAGCGAGGCTTCGTGCTCTGCCAAATGCTTATTCCCTCCTCAAGGAAAGACTTGTTCGTTTTGCTTTTCATCGTCGAAAATTCAATTTTCTTTTGAAAGAGCTTTGTCAGATCGCTTTTGGGGCTGTTTCAACATGTTTTATTTATTCAAGCGCTCTCGAGGCTTTCTTCTTGCTCCACTCTTCTGTGTTTTACGCACAACTGGCTCTCTTGCTGAACTCGAAGCACATTCTTGCTATCTTAGCAACAGAGCGGACTCTGTTCCATGAAATCTTCAGCACGATTTGTGATTATAATTCATCGATGAATAAACTCTGCGTCACTTTTGTGAAATTATTGATTTTTTGGTCTCCTGAGTATTGAGTGATTTGTACTTTAAAGGTTTTCCAGCTCTGTCTTTCAGCTCCTGTCCATCTCTGCTCTCACAGCAGCCTCTCAAGTCGTCATCAGGATACTAAGTGGATATTTTCCTGCTCTCCAATGTTGAAACCAAATTCTGAAGAGGGAGAACGACATGACGCATTACATTTTCCTTCAATGTTATTTACCAGGTAACGAGTTTGATCAAAGGCGAATCTAAATTCAAAGAGGAACGTCCGAGATTTCGTGTTATTTTCAAGCAAATTTACATTTTATTTTGCGAAGCAAATATTGATCCTTTATGTGGTTGGAGCAGCAAACCCTCGATTCCGTTCTCCATCCCAGTAAAATGTCCGGCAGCAATTTGTCAATGCCTCGCTTCCGAATCAGCTATGATAATTTGAGGAAACGATTCTTCGCCTCACCCTCTGCGGACCTTTGAGAGAATCTCTAACGTTGATCGACAGAAAAGGGAGAATGTTTCGTCTTTTAGTTGCTACGGGATCGTTAAAAGCCATCAATTGAACCTTTCGGTCATTTCTGCATCAATCTGAGGCTGACATTGGTCGAAGCTTACGATTAGATTTTCCTCCAATTTCGTGTTTCACAGGAAACTCGCAGAAGAATGGAAATCCAAATGATGAGAATGAGGGGCGAATGCCAACCTAAAGCTTCCCGAATCAGCATAAAAATGAACAAAACGGTCGAGCTAGGACGTTCTCCGTCTAAAAATAATCATTTTCATCCCTCCGAGTCATTGAAAATGGAAATTTTCCGACTCACTCCACCTCCGTACGACACATGTGAAAACATCAGAAATTTGAATTGGAAAATCGCCCGCATCTCGTCGAGCGTGGACGACTCTGCTTTCTTGTCCACAACACGGTGCAGGCGAGAGAGAAAATTTTATGCAAATGCCTCGTCCTGTTGCCGTTTCCATCTGAGCGGACAATACTAGCTGGTGCGCCCATCCGCCGGAGCAGAAAAGCAAATCGATGGCATTTCCATGCATGAACACGGAACTGTGATGAAGAATGGCAGATAACGCTGAGGCATGAGAATTTATTTACTGTCATGAAGTGAAAATTGTTCGCCATTATTCAAAATTATGATGCACATGTTTAACGTTTCCCTGGCTTCATAAAGCATTGAATTAATGCCCCGTTTCTCCTTTTTATGTGATCATCGTACATCATGTACGATACACAAAAGAATTAATTTACTAAACCTATCAGATGACATTGTTCGCATGTGTATCATTCCCTGTTATCAGCAAGCAGTGTGCACACAATAGATCTTCCGTTCGCTGATGAGAAACAATCACACTCATTTGCGATGATTCCTGCTGCATCATCGTTTGTTATTACACGCATGAGTTGCTCATTTTTTTGGGAAAGTGGAGGCGGCAAGTTCATAAATCATCGAAGTATCGCTTCGAAAGTTTTATCACGTCAACATCAAAGAAACGTGATTGGAGACGTTTATGGCAACTGCTGTGTCACCATCTTAGTTCCGATGAGTTGATAAAACCTTAAAGCTTAAGGTGAAGATATTCAAAGTGGAAGAGCTTAAGAATTGGAGTGACATGTGTACGAAATCTGAAACATAAAAGCCAGATAAATTTGCAACCTTGAATCGACCTAGAACATCAAAGAAACACTGACAGCCACTGTAATGGAAATGCTGATCCAGAAAAACAATGAGCTAAGCTAACAATCAGCTTGGATTCTTACAAGTTGAGCTAATTTCCATGCACTTTTCAGTTTTTACCGCCAACATCTGAAAACACGAAATCTTTCAACTCAAACTGAATTGGAAAATTACCAAGTCTGAGTGAACGAAGCTGAGCAAAAACTTGTAGAGTTGTCTCCTGACGATTGATCGAAACGAATTCTGGATGATTGCAGTCTACTTGTTTTTCCCTCGCCTCCATCCTCCACAGTCTTCCATAATTTATTACACTGAACTTTCTCTCTGCCGGTGTAGTTTCTCCATCGCCATGTTTTGCGGTGCCCTGTCAGGAGCATTCATTTTAATTATTAATTGGCTGTTGTGTGGCTGTTGAGCGCGCAGAGCGAAGCGCTTGAAAAATAAATAGGTGATGTGAGCGGCAGCGAAGGCACCGAAATCTAATCAAAATTTATCGGGGGGAAAATCTGTGGAGAAATCATCGGCCATAAATCATCTGCACGGCACTTGCTAGGGAGTAAGCGGCTTTCGATTCGAGCATCTACATTTCAACATGATACTTTGACTGATGGTTGATGGAGATTTATTCATGCTTCGCTCCTGCACGGCATCACAAAAGTTTAACATTCATTTTACATTCGAGAAAGAAGAAGGCGAAGTTGTTTTCGTCGAAAAATGCGAGATGAGGGACGTTTGATGGGTTTCGGTTTTCAACTCCGGACACCCGAAATTTGCTTAATGGATTTCTTTTCACGCATCACCTACTCGAAGGCATTTCTTCATCTTTATGGGTTGATGGATTCAGATTAGCAATTTTCTTCCACTCCGTCTCAAAAACGATGATGGCACACAGGCGTTCGCTGACTGCTCCGGAAAGGATTGGAAAGCTTTAGATAAGACTGCAAACCCCTGAAGGCTTCCAAGCGCACCCAGATGGCTCGAACACATATTCGAAACATTCTCTTCCTCTCGGCTGTGATAAATTGAATTCCATCTTGCGAGACAGGGTTGCTTTCGCATCGACTCCCTCGCTCAACATCATGGCACGATGATCATATTGCGTAATATTAATGAAAAATTCTTGCCGACGCATATGTCCTTGTCGAATGAATAGGGCGGCTGGCTCGGGCTTCTGTTTGATAAAGCGAGATCCTGACACGTGACACACTGCTTCCTTTATTGCAATTGAATCGTGATTAAATGTTCTGTAAATGGTTCATTCCAGGATATAATGCTTGACACGTTTTCGTTTTTTGCTGATGGGAAGAAGGATGAGCGCACAAGAGAAGCATTAATGATGAATGCCTCGGGCGAGTTTCGGGCACTGACGTTGACAGTATTTGTTACAAGATGGACAGACTTCACCGTCGTCCCTCGATCAACCAAAACTCGCTGTAAAAGAGAAAACTTTTTTATTGGCAGTAAATTTTACAAGCAATTTGTTTTATATCAGCGATGGCCTGACTTCCCTTCGTCCCTGCCTTCTGCATTCACCCGGAATCTCTGCTCAAAATTCACTCGAGTAGGAGGAATAGACTTCTGTGGATTATGGATCTGTTTGCGTCATAAAGTTTTAGGCTGATGTCACTCATAAAACGCAGTCACAGCGAGTTCCATTTAACAGCTGGAAAATCGAAAATGAAAAATTGCAAACAATCATCGTCGGCTGAGCTTCAAATTGGCGGCTCTACCACTTCCGTTCACTCGTTTTCGCCAGTTATCGATTTCTTTTCGTCTGCTGATTGTTTATTCATGTTTGCTTTAACCTCAAAACATAATATCGGAGCTCCGGTTTCAATGGAACGAGCGGCTTCTGTAAATTTTTAATGAGTCTGGCTCGTCTCCAGAGAGTGAGAGGAGAATTCATGCTGAAAACAAAGGCGGATGACTCTAAAGCTATCTGAACGTTCATTATCACAATATTTCGGCTTTTTGGCTTTCGGAATCGTTCGCTCTTGGCATTCACCGCGTGCCTTATGAACTTTAAATGGAACATACAGGCCTACAGTGAACACCAGGAGAAAAACGGGGCTTGCTTTCATTGGGTGATCGTTCAAATCTTCTTCATGAACTACTGAATGATGGACTGGCGTGCTAATGAACTCCACTTACCCATCGCCGTTGTCGCCTATCGCTTGGGCTTTAATCCGAGGGAATCCTTCAAAATTATGATTCGATTCTAATTGGGGAACTTGTGAAGGCGAAAAAGAAATTAAAATCGATTCAACAAAGTTTCGCAACAAATGAAGAAGAAGCGATTACTGCTGTTTCGTGGCTAGCAATAATTACACTGGAAACACTCATGCCTTGTCCTCATTACGAGTTGGAAGTACACGCAAAAATTTATGTAACAACGTCGACGTAACTTGATACATGAGCCGTACATAGAGCGAAGTATTTCCCTTTTATCACTTTCACTGTTCCTCTCCCCATCCTTTAGTGAATCGACGTAACAATAATCGTGTGCGAACAAAGCGATCTGAAGTTGATTGTGTTGAAGCCGAACGAGGACTGAAAAGGAACTCTAGGATGATAGAACTGGTTTGCCTGGTTCGCATCACTCTCCATGCTCGGGAGGTTCATTGAACCTCTGGCGAAGATGACTTCGTTCGACACGACAATGGGAAAATGAAGAGCCGCGACAAGACAATTCAGTGCCATCATCGATGAATAATTTAAGTGAAGGAAATCCTTTGAAACTTTCACGTTCGCCGAGTATTTGCGGTAATTTGATCCTTCGTGCCGTTCCAAGTCGTTCCGTTTACCACGCGAGCTGCATCGATTTTTGCTTTGATTCGTAGAAAGTGATTGATCGAACAGATGGCTCGTTCGTCTGCTTTCTATAACGAACGAATCCGAATGGCGTGCCATTCTATCCCAGATGCTTTTGTCGTCCTTGCTCAAACGCCTCAAGGATAATTTTTTTCCCGCGGGCACAACGAACAGCTGATTCGTTTGTAATCAAAGTTGTCGCATCTGTTTAATTATTGCGGTTGGCCTAACAAGCTTAGCCTTCAGTTCAGCCCGCTCTACATCTGATACCAAATCGATTTGACATCCGAGCGTATCACCAAATCAGATTCGAATTATAATTTTCCGTCCCAATCGTCCTGTCGCGAGCAATGCGAACACGTAGGGGAACGATTTAATATTAAATTTTTAATATAAATATTGCAGCTGTCGCACACACTCGAGTCAAACGCCTTTTAGCTCCTCAATTTGACGCGCTTCCAACCAGCACATGTGACATGTTGGAATAAATTCGAAATTAAATTAAAACACAAAACAAAGGCGAGTGAGTGAACGTTGCACTCTTTCTCTGGTCAACGAGCCGGCAAATTTAATTAAGACTGAATGAATGTGTCTCGAGGACAGAGCACAGTTTACACACGGCTACGGCCAAGCCAAACTCTCGAATGATTCATTTGACAAGAAAATCGATGGTTTTGGGGCAAAGATTATGATTCACCCTTGAAACTTTCGTTATCAGACTTTTAACTTCACGCTTACAAGCTCGATAGCTCTCAAATGACTCGAGAGATTGCTCCGATCTACAGCAAAGATTATTCCTTGATGTCACTTTAATCAATGCACGGCAAACAATTGAAACTAACTGAATTGATTTTCTCGTTGCACCCGGAGCTCAGACTACGACCGAATGGAACGGTGTGATTAATCTATATGGAGTATGGAAACAAAAAGCGAAATACTATAAAGTTGTAATGTAAACAGTCCCTTTGCTATGTACGAGCATAAGCAGCATACATCTAACAAAAATTGTACACATTTGTACACAATTTAAAGTCTTTGGCAATCCGAAGGCATACAATTAAACGAATATATCCAGGGGTTGTTAACATGCTTCTCTATCCCAATCTATGTGCGAGCGAAACAATAGCCCGCTATGTGCTTCGGCATATTTGCAATCGCTCCCCGTGAAATTGCTTTCTGTAAAGATTCTCTCGTTCGTCTTGTCAATCGACATCGATTTCCTATTAAACTCATAATTTCGTCCTTACGATTCGAGTCGAATGGCAAGACGAACGCTTCGGCCAGACACGACGTTCTTCACTTTCTATCTGACACAAAATAGCGTCGATGTCTGCGATGTCTGGCCGGGGAACTTCTCTCCTTACATTGATCGTATGTGCAGGCAAACATAATGAGAATTATTGTGAACATTCAAGGGAAAGTTTTTCTGTGCTCGCCTCGTCGGGGAACTTAATGCAACGCTTACGGGGTTAAAAATATTTACTCGCACGAAAATGACGGAATAATAAATTGCCTTGAGGCGAGTGCAATACAAGGAAACAGCGAACAAAGCGGAATAACTACAAGCAAGACGATCTTGTGAATGAAATTAATGACAAGTTGGGCTTTCATTGTGTTTAGCAAAGCGAGAAAGTTGATCGCGAATCATTGACTGCGTCAGGGTTGAAGCTTCTTAGCGATTTAAAGAAGCTTTCGAGAAGGGTTGAAGCGTCTCAACTTCTTGTTTATTAGAAAATGGAAAGTTTGAAACTTAAACTTTTACTGTTTCAAACTGCGAAACATCAAGTCATGCGAATATAAAACTGCTTCGTTTGCTTATTAGGCTAATTAGCTTCGTTCAAACTGCGGCGGCGGGCGACGACTCTTCGATTTCCTCTCGACTCGTTTTTGCCAATTTTCTCAAATTGAAATTATAAACTTTGGCGAGGCACGTGCAAGCTGCATCGACCCTTTCGTCGAAAAAACTTTCTGTTCGTTGCGCTTTGATCGAAACGAGTTTTGTTAATGAATTTTTCAACTCGAAAAGCAAAACTCATGACAGGATTCAATTCATAACATGAAATCCGTTGAAAGAAGAGTTTACGATCTGCGATATTTTCAAATTTAAATCTCGTCCCGGTGACGATTTCACCCCTTTTTTGAAAAAGTTTGAAGCTTCACCCTCTGCCAGATCGAATTTATCAAAGAGACAGAATTGACCCTAAAGCTTTTTAAATGCCTAATCTTGTTTTGCTTCGCTTGAGTTTAATGCAATCTCGCTGCTTAATTATATTCTCTGACACATTTACCCGTGCGGCGATCAAAAAATTCCTCGCAGATGGTAAAAACTCGAAACGAGGGAGAGGAGGAACAATTCATTTATCTATTTCGCTACGAGCGCTTGATTTCAAAGAGGGAAATCTGATCGAATCTTAGATCATTGACGTGCTTCAAAAGGGAAAATGCTGACCGTTTGGTAATCAAATTTTGAAATATTGAATGAACTCAATTATTTTCTTGATCATTATATGATCAAATCTCAGAATTCCTCGCTCTGATATCTCCAAATTGCGAGAAAGTTCTTTTGTTCTACTACAAACTGTTAGAATCCCCAACCAGATATTTTCATCTCAGATATTTCGCAACTGTTCATCTTCCCAGCTTCGGATGGAAACCATTTTGAATTTCGAGCTAATCGGGACTTGAAATCTTTTCGCAGTTTGAACATTTGGGAACTGATAAGGGAGCGACTGAAACAATGAAAACGGGTCGGACATCTGGGCGAATGATGACTTAATCATACTTACATAAAATATGCGGGGGTGGAAAAGGAAAAATTAAGATAAGGAAAATGTCATTTTTCACTTTTCACACTTCACTGGCAACGATAACGCCGACGACACTTTTCCTATCCGAATTTCGAGCTGGCGAGCGGTTCGAGTGATTGCGAGAAACTGCTTTTGCACCAAGTCCAAGTCTATCGATTTTCCACCATTTTTCCGTGCGAAGCGGATGCTGAGTTCAACGCAATGACTTGGCAGATTTTCGTTTTCTCGAACTGTTGGAACAACTTCGACGGGAAAAACTTTGAATAATTCACATTTATGCGACTTTTCGATACTTTTCCTGAAGATCTTTGGCTGATGAGAATATTCTTGCACCATTATTCATTTTATTTTAGTTTAAGCACCACAGCGTTTCAAGCTTTCTAGTTGACGCCTAAACGTCTACTATGAATTAACGTCGGTACATAAAACCCCTGTCCTCTATTATACAACGCATCGTCGACGCGATGATGCTGATTTCGCTCCCAACGCAAACATCCTCGTTTCTTTCGTTTCCCACGAATTTCTCAATGGCATCCTTGTTGCTCTCGTGTCGAGTATGGAAGGAAGCCCGGGTTTGAGCGAAATTGTTGCGATCTCCGTTTCTCCCACGAGCGTATATGAGCGGAAGCTGGATCGATAAACGACGGAGAGCTGTGGTGGTAGAGGCTTCTTTGTTTTTCCTTCTGCAAAGGAAAACGAGACGCTGATGCTGCTGTCAGGAGAGAAAATCCGGGCATCATTGCAACCGGCCGAAGCGAGATAGCAGCATCACGAGTCGAGCAACACTCGTACGATTCCGAGCCATCATTGCTTTCATTCACCCCCACATACACGAGCGGCTTGTGAAAATCACGAATACAAGTGAGCGGCGGAAAACTGCGAGATGAAAATGGAAAATGAAGCCGTAGAGATGGCTGCGAAGAAGGAATCGTACGCTCGAGTACGATACGGTTGAATGTTAAAAGTTTATGTGCACATTCACGTATTTTATTCAGCGGGACGGAATAGCAACAAGAAGAGCATGACTCACTCACACACACCCGCAGCAACTTTATGCTGGGAAATTTCTCTGCTCAGTCGACTCCATTTTGTGATGATGTCACCATCTGGATGCTGTGAGCTTTATCGATTTCTCCGCTTAATTTCCTTAATGTTCTCGCACCGCCTCAAGATTTCATGTGACGCTCTTGGCTGATTAGACACTCCAACAGTTTCCATGTCTCAGCTTCTTTCCTCCGAACTCTAGAGTTGAATCAAGCTGAATTCACATACAGCATGGGAACTAAAACCGAAAACTCTTTCGCTGGCAGCACAGTTTGAGGTTTCTCCATTCGGTTTTAATTTATTTCGAAACAGTTTTTCAGGCACTGCCGTTGCTCGCAAAATTTAAGACCGCTCCGAAATGCCGTAACATGAAATCCATAGCGAGAAGGAGGAAAAGTTATCATTCTCTTTCCGAATCCTCGCAGTGGATCGGAGAACAACAAATTCAAGAACGGAAACTTTACGAAATAATTTTAATAAAAGCTTTCACAATAGAATTTATTGCGCTGGTATCATTCATGGCTTTTCATCTTGGAGGCGAAAAAAGCGACAGAGGGAAATAAATTCCAATACAACAAGCGATCCAACGTTCGCTCCCATAAATTACTTTAAATCTTCAAACCGGAGATACGTTGGGATGGAAGGGCGGAAAGGTAAATTTATTTGAAATTCGTATTTGCGACTCTTTTTTACTCTTCGTAACGAGATTTCCGTTCTCCCCCCTCACCATCCAGCAACTAGATCCTCTCGTGTTGTTTCTAAATAGGAAGATGATTAAAGAATTCGTTTGAGAATTTGTTGTTATCGCAATCCCCTCAGCCCAAAGAACTTTTGCCGTTATCAATTCGTGTGTACACAAAGCGCTCCCATCGATAAATAAAAGAAATTGAGGCAAGCGAGCGGGCTTGAGAAGAGAAAAACCTATAAATGTGTACGGTAGCAGAGAAATTTTATAGCATTCACGGGATCAACAAAATAAATTATATGCCTGAAAATTAATAGGCCCTACGATCCGAGATGCGAGGGCGGAATGAAAGGTGAAAGACGTGGAGAAACTTCTGACTCTCGAAATTCCTTTGTGTTTATTTTTCGGGGTAGCGTTTGATGAGTGCACATATTTGTTCGCAATATACGTGGAATCACTCGCAATCTCCGATAACCGTGAGGCGCGGATGTGTGCATGAATTGATTTTTCATACAAGTATAAGCAGGGCGGAATGCTGGCAGATATAAAACTCAATCGTATAATCGCTCTTCTCCCTCGTCGTTATTTATTGAACGGAGAAATAATGAAATTCATCAAATAAAGGCATCTCGAGCGAGCAAGCGAACGCCCGGGCAATAAGCGAGATCGCTTTAGTCGATAATCCTTTTTCTACTCTCTGTTATCTGGGGCGAGTAAACTTCTTTCCTTCCTCTGATTGCTAAAGAAATTCATTTCGAACGGAAATTGAAGGATTATGATTTGAAAGCACTCTCATTAAATCAGACTTTTCTATCTTGCTCCGTTGTCTTGTTGAGACGAAGTAAGAAGATTAGATCATTGATTTAATGCAGTGAAGGATGAAGCTATGTGGAAAAGCTGGTTTGTGGATTGAATCGTGATTAAGTTCGCATTGAAATGAACATAATTAAACTTGTTGAGAGGTGGAACTGTTGGAGTGCGCTTGGTAGGACGGGGAGAAGCTAGTTGGATCAGCTGGCTCACATCCAACAAACTCAACTGACAATTTGAATTCGCAATCAGGTGCATTGTATAACGAGATATCTCGAATCATAAAAACCTACTGAGACTAAGCTAGAGAAGAGCTTGTTGCTTCTTCAATCTTAACCACTTGAAGCTTCCAGCTATTTGACTAGCTTGGCAGGTCGTTCAGTTCAAAGCTCTTATAAATTGCCGCAACTCAATCACCTCGGAAATTCCTTCCACTTGTGTAAACTTCAAAGGAATCGCTGATTGCTTCCGATTCAAGGTCACGCGACTGCCAACAACGGAAGAATGACTTTCATCCGAGAGCTTCGTTCACCTCCTGCACCAATTGTTGTCTTCCTAAAATATCCTAGACAGTCGTCTGTTGCATGTTTACCGGAAAACGCTTTCGAGAATACATTTTCCAGCTTTTTGAGTTTCAAAAACAAATAAATCTTCATTCGAGAAGCGAAATATTGTTCTCCAAAAGTTGCTTTGTTGCTACATGCGAAGCGATTTCTGTACCTTTCTGCAGAGTTTGAGCGCATGCGCCCGGGTGGCATCTGGAGCCAAATCAACACACCCTTTATTGTAATAAAAATTACAAGGAACTGGGGAGATTTCTCTCGCTTTCTTGCCATATTTCTGCACCATAAACTTCGCCAGGTAGGAGAGATCTCGCAAACTGAAATTATTCACACGCAATTAACCGCACATTTTCATCACTTTCGTTAGACTTTAAGCACTTTAGAGCGTCGTCAGCCTTCACGGTCGCTTCGACTTAATTAATAACTTGTGACAAACACGTTTGCAGGCTTCTACGAACGGCTGTTGCTATGTGTCAGCGGAAACGCGCTCTCGCTCTCGTAATTTGACAGCTCAACTAACTGCGAACATCACATGTTCACTAAGTTTTCGTGTGGAACAAGAGAGCCGATATTGATTAAATTATTTCCATATTTTTGTGTACACGCCTGAATCCATTTAGGCAAATTCGTTTGAAGCGAAGAGGTTGCATAGGCTAATGACGTCATGAGAGCTTTCTTCAATCCTTTGAGAGTTGCGGGAGCCGACAAATCACCTGTGCTTCCTTGTCATTAACTTTGCTGGAGGAAAATTGCCAATTATATTGAACCGGGTGGATGAAGTTGAAATGGGTTTTTTGATTGGAAAACTTCTGACTGTTCTCATAGAGCAAAGTGTAATGGCTGTAAAAGTCCTTAAAGGATTCGTTGTCGCAGGCAAACGACGGCTTAAGCGTTCTCCTCTCGATCTCTTTTTACTTCTCGATTCTCAAGAGGTTCAGGTGCGTTATTCAAATTAATTCGATTTATCAATAATCCCATCAAATTGAAATTCCTCTGGAGGACTTTGTGCTGCCGGTGAAAATGGTTTGCTGCCTGTAAGCGAAATATAATTCGATTGCTTAGAACTTTGGCCATTAAAATTTGCGATGAGGCAAATGTCCGTAGGCGCGCGTCGTTTGCAATTCGAAGTTATCTCACTGACTCAAAGTGAGACTGAATCTAATTACGTGAATATTAGCTTGCATAACTTTCGCCAAGTCCTTCACATCCAATTGTGTTATCGCAAGAGCGAAAAGAAGCCTTCGCCCTCATTGTTTTCCATTCTTACCGAGTGGTTTTATGCAAAGTATGACAAAAGCACAGCGTGGTGGCGTTCCGAGAAACGGTGTGGAGAAGCGAGAAACTTTTTTGTTTGCTTGCGAGTATTAAAATAGCAGAAAGGCCATCGCTCGCTCTTAATTTATTGTGGTGATGCTCTCAGCCTGGTGCTACAAACTTTGCGAAGCGAGAGAACCTTTTTGCATAAATTCACTTTGGGAACTTTTTTAATGCCCGAGGTCTTAAGTGATAATTCAAGCTTAGGGGGACGAGAATATGTTGCGAGCTTTCAATAATTTCTCGTGTGCAACTTTTGAATGGATTTTCTCATGCAAAAACCAACTTCGAGAGTGCGAGGGAACTTATCAAAAATTTATGGCTCATTCTCGCCTGAAGACTCGAGAAAAGTGGGATTGAAAAACTTTTCATCCTCCCACGCTGAGAACGATTTTATTCCGAGGAATTTATTTTCGCTCATAAATCCCCAGAGATCGTCGCTAGAGCTGAGGATGAAAGCAGCTCCGAAGTTATCGATCGGGGTGATGCCCCAAGTGCATTCACAAAACGAATTTGTTCTGCCTATTCTCATATGCAAAGGCTCTGCTTTCATTGCTGTTCATTTAAATTCTCATCTCCAAAGTGAAAGCATTAAAAAGTGCTGTTGATTTTTGCATAAAAAATGTTTTATGTATAAACGCTGCGCTGATGCGAATTGAGTTTCCGGGTTTTGTTTTCATTTTTAATGGAGCTGGATTGTGTGAACACTTGCTGCTGCTTCTACAAACATTTTCCCAACTAGGGAGCTGTTTGAACGGTATCGAAGCGACCGAGCGAAGAAAGGAGAAGTTGCAGGATGAAATTTTGCAATTCAAAACAAATTCATGCACGGGGACAGATAAAACACTTTGTGATGAGAGCGAAATTGTTGTTTTGAAGTGCGCAAAATTTCGAAGGAGATGTACTACGATCATGACACAAATGACTCATTCGAAATGACTCATTCGTAATTCACATAAATGTTTGCTGATAGGCGAGAACTCTCATTTTAATTTTCAGAAATTAGCCATCATCAGCGTTCTCATCTCCTTGTAGCCTCCAGCCGCGGATCCGGTCCTGAGAGGCTGACGAGGGAAAAGCTTTTGCAATAATGTTCCCTCGTCCGAAATGAGCCCACGTGATGTTGTTGCTCGGGTGCTCTTGTTAATTCAAAGCATGACTGCTGAAACAATATTTGCTTTTGCTGTTGGCAATTTTAATTTTTATCATAAGCAAGGCGGCTCAATCATTCTAATGACATCGCTGAGGCGCGCTTTAAAGATGACGAAGGAGGAAAAGGTGCTCGCAAAGTTGGAAACTTTGTGCTGGCATGGAAAGCGTAATGACTTGAGCAAACAAAATGACCGTCATAAAGTTTTCAATGAGAGAAGAAAATCCATGAATAAATAAGCTCGCAAAGAGGCTTATTTTATCCTTGGCAGCAGCAGAAAGTTAATCCTTGAGCCTCGGGGGCCTTTGTTGTGCCTCTACCTCCTTCGCAAAGCAAACTTCCTCCAATCGCTCTCTCTCTCGCTTCTTTTCAAAATTGAATATCTCGCAAAAGTGGAAACTCGAAACGAAAATTCCCAAACATTCATATCTCATGGCAATAATCTTCCCATCCTCTGCCTTCTGCTTGAAGGTGATATTTCCCTTCGCAGTAAAAATTGTTTGTTTGATCTCTGTAATTCGAAATGGAAAGCACCTCTTATCTCGTTTCTATTTGTACCCAACATGAAAGTTAAACTCTGAATGCGATAAAAACTTCTTCCGTCTCCTTGTGGCTTTTCCAGAATGAAGGCAAATGTTGTGCAACTTGGTCTCCTCTAATTACGGACCATTGTTTAATTTATTGTCGGTTGATAAAACGTAAATTCGTAAATTCTGAATTGGCAGTCGGGCAACAATGGGAAGGCAAACAGACATAAAAACTTTACATCCTCGTTGATGGCAGTTTAGTTGTTGTAATTTGTTCGTTAATGCAAACTCATTAATAAACATTGTTTGTCGGCTGGTTCTCTGGTCGTGCAACGATTAAGATCCAAGCTCGTTCGCATTTCCCAAATCGTATTTCATGCTTTCGAAGCACCCAACGTTTATGGATTTACACTTTCGCCTCCTCATCTCAGTCGGGGAGCTTCTTTGTCTTCTCTCGCTCGCATAAACGGAGCTTAATGTCTGCTGCATGTAGCAGAGGAGAAAAAAATTAATATTGTCACTTTCCACAACCGCATCAAGTGGAACAAAAGCTGGAGAAATAAACAAGATTATGTCCTGTGGGCAGATAGTGTGCTGTGTTTACTGCCCCTGGCTTTTGATTCTTTTATTCGCTTTTATCATCTTCTTCGCACCCTCTGCGCACTGAAATTTGATTACGAAAATGAACACATTATGCGAGACTATTTACAATCTCCGACACCGAAAATGTCATGTCATTAAGTGAAAGATTGAGATAAGCGTCTAATTGATTGCGCACAATAACACAAACACCGATGTACGTGTTCGGAGGGTTTCGGACGTAATGGTCCATTATAGAAAATTTTATTACATCTCGAGATTACTGAAGAAGTTGTGCAACCACAACTGTCTCTGGGCAGACGAAAGTACCACGTTGGGTTGTGGGTTTACCTGAAGAGCAAGTGGAGGTGAATACTTGTCTTACTTATTTTGTCACAGAAATGCTTCAAATTAGAAGCCCGTTTCACTGATAAAGTTATGCCATGTGCGCACTTTAATTAAAGAGAAACATTTTAAAATTGAGTCAGCACGGACGGACAGCAATTTCCTTAAGATGCTTGTAATTTACTTCGAGTACCATGGATTAAACTTGAGCCCAAGTTTCGCTTCGTGTTCGACGCTAAAAAAAGTTTCCAGCTAAGAAAGCCAAAAAGCTTCTTGGGATCAACGTTGTGGACTTAATCCTCGTACGATGCCTGATGATGAAACCACTCTCGTGAATCGAATCGAGTCAGAAGGTTCTCGAGAAGCACAAAAGGAAAAGATTAAATCATCATTTTCTCTGACTTTTACATTAAACATTCTGTGGAGGGGTGGATGAGAATTTTAAGTTTAGCATTTGTCGAAACCCTTTTTCAATGACTTAACTAAAAAGGTTTCACTCTCTGAGGAGCAAAGTTACTCCGCGTAAATTTTCCATCTTCACAAGCAAACAGAATGGAAATCTTCTGTGTTTAATTTCGGTGCGGGCGGGAATCCAAGGAGAGAGAGGTGAACCACATGGGTTGATCTGCGGGGATGTTTAGCAAATATGCTCGAGTGAGAACTATCTAGAGCTTTGCATTCAAACATTCTGCTTGGGGACGCACATGAATTGTCGGGCAATTACTTATCGGTTCGCAGGCACGTTCGACATTGCAGATTTAAAGAGCCAACAAATTTATTTCACCGGCAACAATATCAAAACATCGCCAGGGGACTTGTTTGATCACGCTAAATTATGTTTTAATTACACGCATGATTCAATCGCTCATGATGGTTGTTTTAATCTCTTATCGCTCGTTTGCCGCAAACCTCCTTCGGCGATGGTAAATGTGATTCCATTGTCTGTTTTGAAAAGCTCTGATTTTATTTCGATTTCCTGGAATGCGATTATTGCTTTGAAGTCTCGCTTTGACTCTAGCTAGTAAAATCCAGAACTCGTCGTCTAGTCGACTCGAAGCGGAAAGTTTACGGCGCTCGGAGCAAATGCGAAGAGTTTTAATTTGATTTTCCAAGAAATGAAACTCAAATCATTAAGAGGTTGCTCTGTGTAGAGAGAAACTCTCATAAATTAATTTCGATTCATGAAAGTCGTCGCTTTTCATTGAAAGGCACAAAGGAAACTCGTCGCAAATTGAAAAGCGATTTTCTTCTTCAATTAAACTCGCTTTTGTGTTCTTAATGTCGTCGAGGTGTTGAAGCTTCTAATGAATTGCTCGCCATTCATCGGTGACGTTGTCTTCCATTTGAAAGGATTTTCGCAGTCGCGGATCGTGTGAATCGAGCAAGTGGCGTCGACAATGCTCCAGCATTTTGTTTGGAGCTAATGCATTCGCGCGATTCTGTTTTAAAGCTTTTTTTTATGCTGTTGCAATGCTTTTAAAAAGGTTATAAACTTCAAGCACAGATAGAAGCGAACTTGAGTCAGTGGCTCGGGTCGACGGCTGCTATGAACTTTTCATTAAATTCAAATGGAACGAAGCTCAGGATTTGCAGTGCGCCACTGAAGATGAAACAAATACAGAGACAGAATCTCTCGAATCCCAGCCATCGTTGTTATGGAAACAAACCAGGCATACAACCAGGCGAGGGTACATACTGATGACGTTTCACGATGTATAAATATAGCGAGAGAAACGAATCTTTCGGGATTTAAGCTGGGATTTTCCACAGCGAACTTTCGTCTATAACGATGCTGTTTAATATTAGCGAATTATACGAAAAATGGAAAATTTGCGAGAACATAATAATGATAATTACGGCTATGTGATTCGCTGGGAATGCTCGCTCGGGGTATCAACTGCTGTCTCTCGTTTCTTTTTATTAGTAATGGAGCTAATTAAACGGATGAAGCAGAGTCTATAATTTGCAAATGACTTGCTCTGCGCTCCTACCAAAGCTTCTTTTCAGTCAGGGTTTAGGTGGGAGTTAAGACTAAAGTTGGAGATTTTAAATTGAAGTTCAGATGAAAATGTTTCCTTCATTTCTGTTGAGAATATTCTTCAGTTGTGGGTTGCATCAGAAAATCCACTAGTTGTTGCTACTCTATCAAGCATCAAGTGAAACTTGTCTGGCATCACAAAGCCTTTCACAGTTCATACATCTATCAAACCCTTGAGATTCACTCAACCTCCAGACTCTTGTGAAAGCAAAATTAATTAAAGGCTTCATGCGAAAGCTTCACGTTCCACCTTTTCGACCTTGAATAAATTCGCAACCCTTTTCAATTCTCGACGCAATTGTTTCATGCAAATCTCGTTTGAACTTTTCAATTTACTGCTGATTGGAAAAGCCGGAGCGTAGACTCGAGATTACGACATTCGTTATCCAAAACTTTTGTGTTGATCTCGCTCAATAAAATCGACATCGAAACGGAGCTTTCGCATCGACTTAAGTGCTGGGCGTAAAACGAAGAAATTTATTTTAAGGACAAGGCTTTCACCAATTGATTGTGTCGTTCGTTTTAATGCTGAATATTTCAGTGAGGGATTAGGCAGAATAATTGCCACGCTTTAAGTGAGATAAATTTGCTAATGATGATTGATTCTCGTTTCGATTGGAGCATCCATATTTTAATAAATTAGTGATTCATAAGTTCATGAGAAAGGCTGGCTCGACGCCTCGGGATTCAATCATCGCCTTTTGCTGGCAGCCAGAAAAAAGGCAAAAAATCCTCAACGGCCATTATTTCAATTCCGTTCGTTCACTTTTTCTCTTCGCCAACCTAATTTATGATAAGCGAGCGAAGTCGATGGGTTTTCTATTGTTCCACCCACTCTCGCGCAGGAAAATCTCTGCGATCTGAAGGTTTGACTAGCTCCGCGTGAAGTTCATTGGAGTTTTCAGCCTCAGTTCCGATTCATGAAAATTATATTAATTTTCGTTTCAGGACTGTCAGAAGTTTATCTGATAGAACGAGGATATGTCTTAAGGGAGTTTGCAATCCCCTCCCCCACTCTCGTTTCGGATGTGTCGCAAATTAACTTCTCCCTTCATCATAATTAATGTCTCCCTTTGTGTTTCGACGAGCAGCCGAAAGCGCGACTCAATCAGTGTGATGGAAAACTCCTTGAAACGACATTACCATCGATGATTAAACGACACATCATCGATGGTGAACGACGATAAAAGCACTCGACGAGATATCATTGCGTTTGCTGGCCTGCACTTTGCCGAGCCGGCACCGACCTATGCTAGAAATATCGCCGTCTGAAGCATCGCTTTGTGCACGAGAACACGTCCAACGGATACATCAAAAGCGCACATCGAAGAGGAGAGCAACCATTCGAGGCTGTACGTGTGTGTAATCACATTATTTTATTTATAGCTAGGCATCATCAGCTTCCCATACAGCCGAACGAGAGGGAAAAAGTTATAGAGCGGAGGGTTTTATGTTGCTCGCACTGATGCTTATGTACAATGGGAAAACACATTATTTTTTTATGGAACGTCGTGGCTCTAGAGTCGAACAAAAGAAAGCTGCTGGATGGAAATAAACTGATAAAAAAATATTTTTCTATTCGTATTTATGTTCGGGAAAGTTTTCTTCGAGGCCAAGAGAAGTTTCTCCATCTCGTGTACATGAAAGAAATTGCTGACGGGGAGGGAGACGCTCGAGCAAGAGGGCTGCAAGATTAAATACAAGCGAAGCTCTCTCGCAATAAAACACAATCTCGACGCTCGGTGTGTCGATACAAGAGGAAAGGAAAGAAGAATCTGGAAAAAGACTGTTGATGTGTTTGATGCAGGTCGCTAGGCAACGCAATGGATTAAATACACTGTTAACTAGAAATTGACTAGCAAGGACTTCGACACAGTCACCGCAATTGCTCCTGAATCAAATCGACTCCTAGATCGCTCGACAACCACCGATGGTGCCGAAACTCACGAAATTTTCGCATACAGAGTTGCTGCGAGACAAAGAGAGAATGAATTATTGATTAAATTTTATTTCGAAGCCGAGAACGTGTAGAAATCTATGCTCGTATAATTTTGATACATGAACGGGCGAAGGGAGTTAGAGGGGTGAACGCTTATGTTTATTTAAATAGAAATTTAATTAATGCAAAATTTTGTATTTTTGTCGATTCGAGTCCCACTGATGTGAGGTATCATCGGCAGCGGCTTAAATCAAATCATGCGAAATCATTGGATGCAGAGCTGGATGAAGGGTGACTAGATAAGGCTAATGGGTTGTTTGATCATATGACTGCAGTTTGTACCTGACATAATCATCTCTGGCCGTTTCAAGCTTCAGTCGAACACATGTGGAGCTGTAGAGCTCAGGACTCATAGCTGCCTCAGTCACTGAATTTGTTGTTCAGTCTCAATGCCATCTCGTTTTATTGTCGCTAGTTTCTCTCATTCTTACCCTCGACTACAATTTTATTCGCACAAAACTCCGCAGCCGATACTGTTCGATTCCAAACAATTTGTTGCAGTTCCATTCCATTCGCAGGCCTCGTTAGTGCAAATGCACAATCGTAATGGGACTTTTGGTTGCAGCAACTGATGAATTAATTTTTCACTGCGCCGGATGAGACGATGAAATTGAATATTTTAATATTTATATTCAATTATGACTTTGAATAATTCGTCGTTGATGCATCGAGCGAAACGAACTCGGACGGAAGAGTAATGGGAATTTATTCTCGCAGTACTCGAAGCTCATCGCATTTGCAGTGCTCGTTCGCTCGTTATTATTTTTCAATTTGCGGCATTCGAAAAGATAAAGTTTGCTTAATCCCTTTAGATGGCTCAGCGAATGTCTCTCTAGCTACACTTGCTTCAATGTTTAAACAACTTTCTCGTCGACATCCTTCATTCGACACCGAAAGCGGCCGAGAGGGGGAGAACGAAGGGGGAGAAGTTTCTCATGTATCAGCTTTGATGCTTCAGTCGAATGAAAAATCGAGATGGAAAATTGAAGAGCTCGGTCATGATCTTCTTAAATTACAAAATCTTCCTAATGCGACAAAGGATGGGATAAAAAATTACGAAACTATCAGACGAAGCCGCACGAGAAGAGTTTGATCCGCTTGAGAGAGGCTAGCAACCACCCCTACTCTGTCAACCCAACAAGGGATGCGAATGCTACAATTTTTTGTGTGTCAACTGTCAACATAAATTCCAAATTGGCTCTGATATTTTCCCTTAAAAAATCCTCGAACACTCGAGAAGGGAAAATTAAACGATTTTCAGATCTCATCCCTCGTAACTTACACAATGAAGAGAATAGAATTAAATGGGAATGGGGGAGAGAGAAAGGTGTCAGCTCCGGTTGATTACATTCATAACGCTTCTCCAAGGCGTCCTTAATAATTATATTAGCACAAGGAAAGAAAAACTTTCCTCGGCTCCGTCACCGTGTGCGTCGCATGAATGTAGGTAACAATAATTAAATCAAGGAACCGTTTCTGGCTTCGCAATCAGCCACCTCCGACTCAGCTTCTCTCGCTCTCCCCCATTCATTCGCCCTCGAGCTACCGAACCCTATGTACATCTTCCTCCTTTCGAGCTCGGCACATAAGCAGCGAGAATCGTACACGAGCGAGAAAACATCATCATCATCCCTCCTCGCCCGCTCGAATCCTCGAGGGACTTTTCGGAGGGTGGCTCTCAGCTCCGAACGTTATATTTCATGATTATATTCTCGTTTTTTATTTCCACAGTTGAGTTTTCATCTCTCGTCCCGGCTGTGTACATAGCGGAGGAGCAGCAACCACACACACTTCTGTGACGCTCTCGCTGCTCAAATTGAAATAAAATTAGTGCACTTTTTGTTTGTTCCATCGGGCAAGCGGAGTCTTCTGCACTCGCCGGGATAGTTTACGAGCTTTTCCCTCCATAACGATTATGTCCTCACTCTCGTTGGAAGTGAAGATTTTTCGTGTAATGCTCGCTTAAAGTGTTCCTCTTGACAATGGTGTGTACATAGGCGATGAGATCGGGGTGGCTGGCTTTTATATACCAGGCGATTAAACTTAATATTTGAGCAAACAATACGCACATACATCATACATGAGCGGGCGCTTTCCACAAACACTTGCGAACATCAAACAATCAGCAGCATTTTGCCACCAGAAATATAGTTTTTTTCTTTCTTCTCTCAGCCATTTGGCGAAGGCGAGGACCAACTGCTTGAGTAAATAAAAATCAGTTTGAGTAACAGCAAAACATTTCGTGAACTTTATCGTTTGCGGGTAGCAGGTTTGTTGGCTTTAATTATTCTCTCTCTTGTGATTTAATATCTGCTTTTTATTGGAAAAGTTTTTAGATTGAATTCAGGTGTCGAGCTCGGGCGCATTTGGAGACAAGAAAAGTTATTGGCGGAAACTTTGATTCATTAGAATCACTCGGAGGACCGACGGAAAGAATAAATTTGAAAGTTTTCCGTTCGAGCGTGGAGATTGCAGACAAAGACGAGAATCTCTGAAGACACGTTTGGATGCGAACGAAGCTCTTTGTAAGTAACATGACAAAGTTTTCCGGCGCAACGTTTGTTGGTGTCACTGTGATAGACGTCGTTGCAAGCAGAAACGCTTCTGATAATGTCGGCTCAAATTGCTCGACAAAAACTTTTGCTTTGATGTGCTTCTAGAGCTCACAGTAATTTATTTTCATTCAAGGATTCACTTCTTCAAACATGGACCCTCATCAGTTTAACTTCCACCTGAATCACACTCAAGCGATGCTGAACCATCCGCCCCCTCCAACCTCTAGCCCACCGCAAAGTGTTCCGGGAAGAAGGTGAGTTAAGATGATTAGAAGGCTGTGCCTTGGTTACAAACCTTCTTTCGTTTCAAGGACACCGCTAGGAGCCGTTGGATTAGGAGGTTTCTTTGCCCAGCCTCACGCCTCTTCATCGTCCGCCCATCAAGGCCACAGCGATGAGAACAAGCCGGGATCAAGTGCTATGATGCACTCAAGCGAAGCGGCTCTGCCCTCAGTCAGTGGAATCCCAAGTGGTGGCAAGCAGAAGAACCGCCAAGGAAAATCCGTTCGGCTCAACATAAATGCGCGGGAGCGTCGGCGAATGCATGACTTGAACGATGCCTTAGATGAGTTAAGAAGTGTGATTCCTTACGCTCACAGTCCTTCAGTCAGGAAGCTTTCGAAGATCGCAACGCTGCTTTTGGCTAAGAACTACATTCTCATGCAAGCTAATGCTCTTGACGAGCTTAGAAGGTAAAGCGACAATCGCCATGCTTCCAAGAGTTTTTAACATCTTTTCATTTTAGACTGATCGCTTACATTCAAAGCACGACTGGCTCAGCACCACTTGATCTTGCATCGTTCCCAGCAGCAGCAAAGCTTCAGCAACTTCTCAACACTCCTCAGAATCAGCTGGAACAGAACGCGGCGAACAACTCAAACAACTAAAGTTAACGGCTCAACAAGTCTTTTCTAGTCGATGTAACTTCAGTTCTAGTCATTTTATTCTTTTTAGAGATCGTGTGACTTATTTTCGTGACTAATTTTACGTACTTACTTAGATTGAACATTTTCAAAAAACGAAATCAGCTAAAAGTCCAAAGAATACTGAAAAGAAATGAAGCAATGGAGCAACTACTGTAAATTGAGTTGTCAATTAACAAATTAATTGTGGAGTTAATAGAGATTCGATTAAATAACTTTGTATTAGGTAATGTTGAGAACGATGAGTTTTATGCTGGGCGTCAGAGGGGGTTGAGGTGGTTGATGACGGCAGAGTCAGGGAGTTAAAGAAGAAACTATGTAGATCGTATACCGAGGGCTTGAGGAGCTGCAGCAAGATTGAGACGTAACGAAATGACTTGCATCTAGTTGAAGCAAAAAAAGGAAAGATATTTCTAGCTACAACGAACTTGGATTCGTCTGCATTTATTTTTCCAGTCGTTGAATTCGAAAATCGCCTCACGATTGTTGATCTATAAAAAATTAACGACATTTCATAATTCAAACTCCCAAGTCGCATCAAAGACGCAAACTCCTTCACGTGTGAGTGCGACTGACTCGCGTGTCGCTACACGAATTGCGTGAGTGTTGGTTGAACTAAAGTTTGAACCAAAATTCATGGTGCTTTCTTAAAATCAATTTAAAAAATAGAGGCGCTCCTAAATAAAAAGCTTGCTGTAACGACAGCTGTTGATTAGAGTTGAGGACTCAAGTTGAGGATAACATTTGCATCACAGCGACGAGATATTTGTGGAAAAACGAGATTTTGTGTTCAGCCAGCCAGAGCCAATATTGGGATTTTGTGACTGATTGCTGCAGTTCCATCTAAGATTTGTGATTGAAAAAGCTTCTGATTGCAGAACAACATCAAGCTAGAGGTAAAGAATTGCATTCTAAGTAGCGGATCGGTGAAAATGACGAGAAAATATCAAAGTAAAAAGTTTGTGTGGTTGGAGGCAAGTGTGGATGTGTAGCGAGATATCTGCTCAAAGCGGCAGCGACGTATTGTGTGTGTGTGAGAACTCACTTTTCTGTGAAGCAATCCCGAAGATCGAAGCCTACCGAAGCCCTGAAATCGCTCACACAACGTCAGGGCTTCGGAATGTTCATATCGAGTCGCGATGACGCGTCTCCGCGATATTCTCGGTCCCTCGGCTTCGGACTCATCCATTGCGTCATCGGCACTCGAAAATAGCAAAGTGTGCTTGCGAAAATTAACTGTATCATTGAGAAGTTTAATCACAGAGCAGCAGCTTGAGCTGAAAGTGTGACGACGGGCGAAGGGCTCGTGCAGACCTCACGTCGACAAGCGAGAATCATTAGGGCTCGTGCAGACCTCACGTCGACAAGCGAGAATCATTGTTTAGCTTTTTAGATCACGGCCACGAGCTGCTGTTTCCTTTCTCTTTTACCATTTCGAATGAGATGACATTAAGCTTTTTTCTGCGAGCGCTGAAAGTTTGAAAACGACGCGAAGAAAGAAAAAGCTTCGATTGAGGCCTCGCGAGCTTCTCACACCGCGATCGTCTACTTGTTGTTGGTATCATGCGAACAAAGCACTGGAAATTTTTAGATTCCAAAACTTGTTTTTCCAGAGCGCTCGAAACGTTTTCCGTTCTCGAATGAAAAGTCAAAAGTCTTTTGTGGCTGAGCTCTGCGAACATCATCGCGATCTCCTTGTTCCCTTTCTATTTAAAAACGTTACGATGCTTTGAATTGCTGCTCCATCCGAGGCGATTCCATCGATCTTTCGTGTTGGTTGTGAGCCGATTTGGGAACGGGAGGCTCACATGGCTGTGTGCGTTTATCAGCAGTTGATATTTCCTCCGTTCCGTTGTGTTTTCTCTCTGCTCGGGCAATATTCTACATCGCACAGCTAAAAACGGAGGAACAAAACTCTTTGCTCGGCTTTGTATGTCTAAGGGAAATCGAGAATGTTTGAAGTTTCTGATTTTCCGATGTTGCTTTGTTTCCCTTTTGCGTTGTTGTTATGTCGTTAGATTTCTGATTTCCTTTTCTTACGTTCTTGGCTTCTCTTGGCTCATTGCATTTGAAAGCGGTTGATGAATGATATTTTCATGAGTCTGCTGAAGCTCGATGGATCAAGTGAGATTGCGAAACTGTTTTTAAGCTCGATGGCATTCTCAGACATGAAACACTTTTATGTTTATAATTTAGCGAAACCTTTTTACATTTTTCACAGATTATTCTTTGGATTGAATCGCACAAGTTGACGCCGAATGGTGACCGAGGGAGAGCGGACAACTTGATTATAGTTTTTGGAACGAGGCGATGCTAAACCCCATTAAGACATTCTTTAACTATTTACAGAACAAAAATGCGAATAGCTCCAATACGTTCAAGTAAATATTTCCCGCTCGTCTAACGCCACTCGAAACGATTCTTAACTTTCTCTTGCTTTTAGGATTCCGACGAGCGATTTAAACATGACCGATGAAGTGAACTCGTCACCTGAGGGTGTTGAAGGTGGAAGCTTCGAGGACCCTCTTACCGATCCTCTTGCTATTGACGAGGATTTCGCCCCCGCAACCGCAAACGAGAACGTTATTGAAATTCCATCAGAAGCAGAAACTGCTCCTTCTATCGAGAACGTTATATTCGTTGACATAGAGAAGTTGAAGTGCAAAGTGAAAGACAATGATAGCTCGGAGCTGAAAGAATCCGAGAGCTCACAAGAAAGTGACATTAATGGAAATAACAGAAACTCGATCAAAATCGAAGGCGCAATCGAAACAATAAAGGATGTTGACAACGAGCAAACAGACGTCGTAGCGAGTGAATCAGTGAACGAGAAAGCTCCAAGTGATAAACAGGAGCTGGAAAAGACCGAGGAGGTTCACAAAACTGCTGAGAGTAGTTTCGCAACGACTGTCAACACCAGTGAACCGGAAATTGATGAAGTGGACTCTTCGGTGCTGCTTGAAGAGAGAAGCGACGGGTCGGACTCGGGACTTGGCTCGGACAGTCTGAGAAGTATCTCTGCGATTGAGAAGAACCTAGCGTCGCTCTCTCCTTCGAAGAGCAGCCTTAAGCGACGGTCAGTCGATAATCTACACGACGAGCAGCCAAAGAAACCGAAACGCGGTATCAACTTTGGCGACGTGACTGTCTTCTACTTTCCGAGATGTCAAGGCTTTGGCTGTGTTCCGACTCAGGGCGGAAGTACGCTGGGAATGACTGCCAAACACGCTTACAAGAAGTAAGTTTCCGACTCGCCTTTCAAACTTTTCCATCTTAACGGCGACAAATTTTCCTTCTTTTTTTTTAGGTCGTTCACATTGACAGAACATGCCATTGAGCAGCGGCGCCTTTACCGTCTGAAGATGGCGGGAAATGATTTGAATGAAAGCAGTTCGTCGAGCGATGAGTCAAAGAGCGACGACGAGATCAGCGAGAACAGCCTATCCGAAGGTGACAGCGAGGCTTACGGTTTCCTTCAGCCAGTCACAACGCGTCAACGTCGAGCCTTGCTGAAAGCCGCGGGTGTGAGGAAAATCGATACTGCGGAGAAAGACGAATGTCGAGAGCTTCGAACGTCGCGCGAAGTTTGCGGCTGTACGTGTCGAGGATACTGTGATCCTGACACTTGCGAATGCAGTCAAGCAGGAATAAAATGCCAAGTCGATCGCTTAAAGCCGCACGAGTTTCCTTGCGGTTGCACGCGAGACGGATGTGATAACGTGAATGGACGCATTGAGTTCAACCCGGCACGCGTGAAAACGCACTTTATCCACACAATTATGAGATTAGGGCTGGAGAAGCGGCATGAGATGTCGGAGGACGCCACAACTAGCGTAATTCAGAACCATTCAAAGTGGTGGTCGCAGATGAGAATGCAACAACCTCAAGCCTCGCAAGCATCAACCAGCTACAATTATGCATACGCTTCGCCGCCAGCACCTCAATACACTGCGAAAATTCCTCCAATCTCCACGATGGTATCTCCAACAATCAATGGACAAGAGTCGCTCGACCTTCACTACGCGTACCGAGACGAATACATCAACAGTCCTGCGTCGTTATCGCTCGGCACCGAGAGTGGGAGTTCCTTCAGTACCGCAAACAGCAGCAGTGACTATTACTCAAATTACAATTACTTGAATCCTCCTGCCAACGCGTATCCAAACGGATATCATCAGCAGCAGATCCATCTTCCTCAACAGCAAGCTCAAACATCGCACGTTTCATATCAAAGTCAATTACCGCAAGCGAGCTTCAGCGGCGACTGTCAATATTCAAACTACACGCCAACAAACGGACCAAACAGGTATCATCCACGTGCTGATCCACCCGTCGACGAAAGCGGTGGAACGACGAACAATTTTGTAAACAACTTTCCTCACAACAATGGAAGCACTGTAAACCACTCGAGAGTCGGTTATGACTCTGCGCATCGACTAACCAGTAACGAGATCACAGCCCCGATTGAGAGCTTTTGCACAATCTCCCCGAGCACCGCACCATCAACAAACAGCACCGTCACGACAGTGACAAACAATAATAATTGCTCCGAAGAAGACGCAACCGCTGTAGCGCAAAGCGACGCGAGCGAAAATCTCTGTGAAATCATCAAGAAGTCAATTGTCGAGACTGTCACCGCTTAGTGTTGGAACTTTCCCTTCTGGAATGAATATTAATTCGCCATCACCACCGTCTACGGCATTAAATTAAATCACAGTGCGACATAAAATAATTTCCATTCTTACTCTCGAACGTGACCTCATCAATATTGCTTAAGTCTCTATTCTCGTCGTCTTGTCGATGGAAGAAACAGAGAGCGAGAGGGAAAGAAGAAACTCATGAGATTCGATAAAGTACGTAGTTCAAGCTTAGGATACTTTTGCTATGAAAAATAGAAACCCGAATTTCTATCTCGCTTCACTCGGCTCTCCCCTTTCCACGCTTGTAAAAGTTGCGCCATCACTCTTCCTTCACCCACACTCAACCTCGAGGGAGAACTTGTAAAGTTTGTTTCGATGAGATTCTGCCGTTTCATCCCGCAAAGATTATGAGGAAGACGTGAAACAACAAATCGCTTTGATATAGTTTAGCAAAAGTAAATGTGTAAATATTCGAACGCGAGTAATGTTATTGAAGACCAACGCATAAATCATTTGTTGCTAATTTTAGGAGCTTCGCTTGCCCAGCCCATTAGGGTCTCATTTATCAATTTTGTCAATCAAATATCTTTTTGAAGGTCGCACCAATGAAAGCACGATCTCCATCTCTAATTTCCCTTTAGTCTCGGAGAAGAAAGCCAAACCCGCGTCACGGTCACTTCACTGTTGACAAGATAAATTAAAAATTTGATAGATGAAACCTTCGTCAATGACCGAACAAGAAGACACAATTAGTTGAGGGCGATTGGAAGTTCCGCGGAAAGTTTTCAGCGAAGGAAATTCAAGCCGTTCCGACTTTCTCATTTCCGGTTGCTTCCTCCCGCCCTCAAGCTAATTTATTGAATAGCTCGAGAGCTAACGGAACTTGTTTTATAGCTCGAAGCACGCTGCTGAGTTTTTACTTTAAGAACTTTTCTGTTTGAAATTTTAATTATTTTCGCAGTGCAGATTGCACAAGAAAATCGTCTGCAAATTTACCGATGAGAGAAAACAAAACAATTGAAATAAAAAAACAAGAAATTCATTCGGGAAAATTACGTAATGACTTTTATTATCGCTCGGTGTTTTCTGATTGCGAACGTGGCCGTCGTTTTCTGATAACGAAAAATCGTCAATAAGCCGGTGTCATTAAAACGCTTCGTGATGGGAAATTCAAATGAGTCGTCATAACATTTAATATTCCAGGTCATCTTCTTCAAAGTGGACGCCGAGCAGTTTCCTTAGCTTCTCTTGGATGCGAGCAATCCTCATGCTCTCCTCGTGGCTTACGTCCGGACTTTCAATTAAGCCAGAGTTGATGAGTTGTCGGGTCTCTTCAGCCTCGAATCGCAGGCCAGCGCTGTTTTTTAGCAGAAAGTCGTATCTGCCCTTGGGTAGTTCCCAAGTTTTAATGCTGCCATCAACCGTCAGTTTCAATGGGCACCAAAAGTCGTGCAACTGTAAAGCGAGAAAGATATCAACTCTTCGCTCGTTGAATGAGAAATGATTTCAATTTCAAAGTGATGGAAAAATATGCAAATTGTGTCGTCTTTCCCCGGGGACGACGACACAAAGGGCGAAGGAGGCGTTTTCTCAGAGAAAATTGAAAGTTGCCACAATGCTTACGATGACCCGTCGGGGTCGATTTCGTCTCATACGTATGCTTTAAGCTGGGCAGTTTCGTAACGAGGTCGGGATCGACTACAAATTGTCTTTAAGCGTCGACCACCCACTGCGCCCTCACCTGACCGACTCGGACATTTTTTATTCGGTAAATATGACATAAATTTGTAACCCGGTGAGATCGAGAGGCGAAGCGGGACGTGCGGAAACGGCAAACTCACCACAATTTCACCCTTAGATCCCTTAATGACGGCCTTATTTGTGAGCGAAGTCAAACAGCTGACTTTGAATTTTGCGATTCCTCCAGCGGGAAATTGAAACTCTCCAGTATACTCCATGTCCAAGCCGTCGTCGTTGAGTTTGCCGAACGCAATCACTTTTGTCGGCTCAGCACGAAAGACCCACAGCGCCAGTTGAATTGGATAAGCGCCCAGATCCAACACACTCCCGCCGCCATTCTTTAGAAAGAGCCGCTCAGTATTGGCGAGCGGAAAGCCAAATTCCATGTCGATTGATTTAATTTCTCCCAAATCACCATCATCGATTCGCTTCCTCAGGAATTTATAGCTCTCGAAGAATCGTGACCAGATCGCCTCCATAAAGAATAGATTCTTCTCCTTAGCCGTTCGGAAAAGCTTTCCACTTTGCTTTGAGTTTATCGACAAAGGCTTCTCGCAGAGGACATGCTTGCCGTTCTCGAGAGCCAGCATGGCGATTTCGTAGTGCGTGGCCACGATAGATCCGATGTAGATGACATCTAGATGATAAGAAAATCAATTTATCACTTTTTTGTGTGCGGCTTAATCAATGTGCACGTTCCCCGACACGACAGTCATTTGTCATTCGGCCTATTATTTATGAGAGATTTCTTTTCACTCCGGCCGGCGTTGAAAGTATGTACCGTTGCTGGTGCCTCTTGAGTCCAGAAAGGAAGCGATTTGTCGGGTGGAAATAATTCACTCACCGACGTTCTCGTCTTTCACCAAATTCTCGTAGCCCTCGTAGTGCGACGGAATGTCGAACTTTTTCGCAAAGTCCTTTGCGCTGCTAAGGCTTCTCGCTCCGACCGCCACAATTTGATGATCAGTCTCCGGAAACGTGGAAAGTGCATTTGCGAAATCAAATGAAATCGTCCCAGTGCTAGCGATGCCCCAACGTAATGGCGGCATTTTCCTTTTTCCGATACGGTAACTGAATAATTAGAAATAAGTCTCACGTTTCCGATTCTCTTGATATCAGAGTCGATACTGCGATGGAAAACTGTTCAATGAGCTTGGTATCGTTCCGTCGAACCAATTACTGTTTATACACGAAGCGCTGTATCAACATTTCATATTTTGACACACCGACGACCAATCTTTATCTTCAACAGAGGTTTGAAACGCTTGATAGCTGCTCGGTGTTGTCAAGTGTTCTATACTGAATATCTCATATGCTTTAAGGGCTTCAGCCAAGTAGAACCAAACGATAGAAGACTTTAATTTGCTACGAAGGGTTTCAACAATCGACCAGGCATCAGTAACTCAAACTTTACATTGCCTCAGTCTTTTTGATCTTGACTTTGGCTAAACCTTTGCGTTGCTTCTTCTAGCTAACATTTCCTCGGTCTTAATCCCTGATTGAATCTGATAAAACACCAACGGCTCGATTTAGTCTGCGTTCGCTGAACGGTCGAGCTTTTAAATGTATTAAAGCTGCCCTGCCACTCGATATTTCACAATCAATTATTAACGACGCCTCGTTTAGCGTCAATGAAAAATTCATCGGCGCTTTTTATCAGATTACGGGCAAGTAATGAATACGTTCTCCCAAAAACTTTCCAACACAAACTCAATTAAGTTAGCAATTTAATTTATTTATAATTTCTGCTTTGTGCGTTCGGGCGCACATTCAACGAATTCCCAGGCGAAAAATAAACGCTTGATAAGCTTCTCGGCTCTCTTTGTCGGCAAGAATGTCTTCGTAAAGATTTAGGAATTCTCATCAAAGGACACAATTCTTCTAATTCGGAAATTTCTCAAAAAGGGACAACGGCAGAGCTCCGTTGATTGGGAGTGAATGAACTAGTGAGATGGCGAAGGGATCTTGAGCCTGCTGCGGCCTTAACCAAGCCTGAACTTTGTCGATTAATAATTGATGAAAATTAATTCGCGAGCGGTGGGTGGATTTGTTCAGGCGGCTCAAAGCCCGCGAATGTCTTAAGGAACTCTCCCGAGAAATAGCGATGGAAAGTTTTCCGACATCTCGTGTAATTGAGTTTCCCCTAAGAACTCTTTAATCTGATGATTTCAATTGTTCTCGTCATGAACTGATTAATGAAGAACATTCCTTTTATTTAATTATGCTCTCGCTATCTCTTTCATCCCCGTTTGCTTTAAATTACGGCGCTCATCTCTGACGAATAGCTTTTGTTACATCATCAGCATGGAGTGAAGTTGACACTTTCCCATGACCCAATATTCGTTTATCAAAATCATCATGAGAGGGTGGGAAGACAGTGCGATAAGGAATTAATTTTTCAGGCTGTCTCTCTCCGTTCGTTGAGTCCATTTGTGCCCGAGATGGACGTTGAACGATAAGCGATAAGAGCTGAAGAATGCGAGGGCAGAAAATTTGATTTTCGGCAATCGTTCCATAGCTCAAACTGTGACAAGCTCCAGGGAACTAGATGAGATGAGAGCGGGTACGAAGCCCCGTAAGACGATCACAACAGTTATCAATTCAATGTCACAAACTTGTTTCTTATTTTCACGTTCAACATGCTCAGATATCCAGCAGAATGGAGGCTCGAGTCATTGTGGGACACAAATCTGTGCGAAGCGCAGCTCGGGGCAGAAACACGACGTCGCTCCGGTTTTCGTATCAATTAATTTTAAAAGCGAATCGGACGTTTTAATTTAATTTTCATGCTGTCTCGAGCTCGTTCCCTCGACTGCTTTTTCAACAATTTTCGCTGTTTTTTGCTCGCCTCGCATCGAAGGCTTCAAGAAGAATGAGCATCTCGTGTAATTATGCTTTCTCGCATTTTTGATTTATTCCTCGACCGCATTAAATCTTCTTTTTTCCCTCACAAGCTTTTAATTAACGAAACTAATTGATTGCGATGTCCATGTCATGTGTCCATCGACCACCGCCCAGCGTTCCGCCTCACTGGTCTTCGGGAAACGTTACTCCAATCTGACGACGAATTTCGTCTTGAATTCTAGCGATTATCAAGCTTTCGCTGTGAGTAACGGTCGGACATTCCAGTAATCCTTCGGTAATGCAGCGTCTCATTTCTTCCGCTTCATATCGCAGTCCGGCGCTGTTGTGAAAACAGAACTTGCCAACTTTCTGCTTTGGTAATGGCCACTCTCTGATGTTCCCGTCGATATCAGTCAAGTACGTGCTGCACCAGAACGAATGGAGCTGCGACGATTGAAAAGCGTTATCTTATCAATCAATGTATTCAGCATTGAGCGATTAGACGTCAAGTCTGTTATGCCAACTCACGGTCATAAAGTTTTTGCTCCCTCGAACGTTAGCTTTATTCTGAAGCTCTTGAGTAGCGCTTGTTTTAAAGCGCGCAACACCTCCACACGAGTACTTCATCTCCACCTCAGTTTCGATGTCCACACCGTTTGCGTTCAACTTGCCTTTGGCGCGAATCTCCACTGGTTCGGAGCGGAAAACAAATTGCGCGAACTGGATTGTATAAACTCCTGAAAGAGAAATATTGAGTTAGCGGTAAGCTGCTCGTTTCACGTTCTTTCCGAAATTTCAACATGCCTAAATCGAGCACAGTTCCCCCACCAAGCTCTTTCCGCCTGAAATTAGATTGGAATTTGGATGGAGCGGCAGAGAGATAGAGGGAGACCGAGAATCTTACGCAAGTCTGTCAACCTCCTGAATGTCAAACCCGAACTCAACTTCAACCTCTTTGATATCGCCCAAGTCATTGTTGTCCAAGCGCCCCTTCAAGTGCTGGTAGGACGGGAAAAAGCGCGACCAAATTGCTTCTACGCAGAGCAGGTTTTTCTCCTTGGCAGTTTCGAGAAGCTTCCTCGACTGCTTCTCGTTCATCGTTAAAGGCTTTTCACCTAATAATGATCATACTCTTTTAATCAGCTTGCATTATTAAAAGAGAGTCTCGGTCTCACATAGAATGTGCTTGCCCGCATTTAGCATCATCAGACCAACGTCGAGATGAGCTGGATTAATTGCGCCAATGTAAACCACATCTGCAAGCAAGGTATTTCTGCATTAGTAACAGTGTCGTCTCATTAGAAATGCCGTTTCGCAATGCAGGTCACATACCAACGTCAGGATCAGCTGCAAGCTTCTCATAGCCACCGTAGAATTTGGGAATGTCGAATAATTCGGCAAATTCCTTCGCGCTGGATTCGCCTCGAGCCGCTACTGCCACGACTTTATGATCGTCCGCAGACAATGTGGTGAGCGCAGCGCAGAAATCATTACAAATTTTACCAGCTGAAGCGATTCCCCAACGAAGCGGTGCCATTGCGATAGTTTCGGGTGCACTTGTAAATATTTAACGCTAACGAGCGACTACGGATGCTTGCCGTGCGAGATGCCGTTCCACACTAAGCTAGAACGATTCAATTTATACATCACAGCCAAGTCGACCACACAATCGCTCGATAAATGTTTGCACTATCAGTCACAAACACTCTCAGCGCCCACAGCTGGCAGCGCAATCAACGCTGGCTAAACATGCGGCGCACTCAAATATTTGTTGACAGCATCCACACACCCGAATATATTCCAGCTTAAAACTTTCAAATTGTAATCGCACAGCCATTCATGGCTTAGCGTCTCATCGCTGCACAGTTGAGAACGACTTTCCGCTAGATCGGATTAATGAATTTAAATAAATTTAATTAAATTTCAGTTCATTGTGCTCGCTCTTCTCGTAAAAGCATTTTCAGCTGCAGCAAGAAGGATAATTTACATGGCGTTTCATTTCATATTTTAAAGTTAATTAGACAAGTTTTCATAGCAAATCTTCATAGTTTACATTTAATTATGCAGAGCGAACTGTGCGAATGAAGAAGAACAGTTTCATTTAATTCCAGAGTTGCGAGAGCCATTCACAAGGTTTGTAATCCTAGATAGCGAATGTAATATCAACTAGATGGATCGTGAACAGTTATGTCGTCAGCCAGATGAAACACCTGAGCCTTATAAAGGTAGGCGAACGTATGAAGGATCGATGATGAGCTAGCGAGTGAGTAAATGAAGGATTGAAGCTTTATGTTTTCTCGCAGTAGCTAAATCATCGCCAGTGTACTTAAAGCTGTTTCTTATGTTCACTTGCGCCACAGCGACGAATATCTGTAACCTGATTTTCCTTTGAGCAAACAGATCGAGAGCATTGAAGTTGATTTCAATCAAATGTTTCTGCCAGAACTTCTTTCGCCTTCCGTTTGTCTACTTTCGTCTTTGGCTTCTTGAAAAATTGAAATGATATTGGCAGTAAGGATTAAATTTTCAGGAGAATTCGCTGGCTCTGCTCTCTACACATTCAAGTTGATACGGAATATATGGTCTTGAATTTTTCATCGAATCCAATGAAATATTCAAGCGTCGAGCGGTTTGCTCGTCTAATTCGAACGAGGCGGATACATAATTCAAGCATTTTAGAAAATTCTATCGAAAACAATTTATTATTTAGCTGGTCTGAGGTGGAAAATCGTATTAAGGCGCTGTGGTTTTAATTTGAATCCTTGCAGCGGGAAAGTTTCTTCCTTCTCCCGCAGGCCGTCCGCCGACAAATAGAGCGAGCGAGTAAATTTGCTTCATTGTGCAAATTGACTGGGACCGATGGGAAGCGAGGCGAGAAACTGAAGTCAATGGAAAACAGTCGACTGCCGCGGGCTCCCAAGTGTTTAACTCGCTTGTTTCCTATCTTTGTCTGCTATCATCATGCTCACGTAACAGTTCTTTGTTATTTCTACCAGCTTGAGACGTTCGTTCTCCTCCTCCCTCTTCCGCCTGGCCAGGCTTTCCACTTGTTTATGCAGAAAAATATTTAATTTAATAATTAATCCGCACGAGAACTTCCGAGCTTTGTTTGGCGCTTTCAAAACTTTTCCATTCACAAGTCGAATGACGATTACGAGCGGATAAAAAATTCATTTTATCGCTGACTCGTTTCCGAAAATGCTCGCAGAGATCAAAAGGAAAACTTTTATGCTGCGCTTAATTCGTTTGCAAGCAGACTAAGCACTTTCATCTGGGTGACATGCTGTTTATGCTCGCTTCCGACGCCTTCACTCTCAGCCGTGCCTTGTAATCGTTATGCTCTCGCTCGAGGTGTTACGATTGCTTTTCTACTCAAGCGATGCTACTGAAATAGCATTAAGTCTTGAAATTAATTAAAGTTCCCAGGACTCTAAGTTATTTTGCGTTATCAACACTTCCAAATAATTGTCGCCTCTTACTGCTGCACAAAAAGCTTCGTCGGAACATCGCTCGCTGCCGCAATCGTCAGAGCAGAAATTCACTTTGATAATAAAATGAAAACTTTCCTCGAGCTCCTTCGTAGTCCTCGAGTGTTTTCGAGAAAGGAAAAACTTTTCCTGCTCATTAATTTCTTTATTTAGATTTTCATTCGAAACTTTTCACTTTTATTGAAAAGTGTGGAGGCAAGAAAGTTGCGGCTAATGAAATGGAAACGACTTATCTAACTTACTATGTCGTTGGATGGGAGTGAGGCGTAGCTTAGCCAACTTTCTCTCGCCTTCCCTCGCCACGCTGTTCGTAGAATTAGTGGGTAAGAGGATGAAGCAAAGCAATTAATTATATTACGCTCAAGAATGTTTATAATGGCTGAATTAAGTTGGAGACTAATGCACTTTACGGTTTCCCCACAACTTCTCCTTCGTCGCCGCTCTCTCGTCGTTTAACATTACCTCGCTGCTCGAAGTGGAGCGTGAAGACGACGGTTTATCTCCTCTGGGAATGGATTAAAACGCCATCATCAGTTCGGTGAGTGAGGGAGCGTCTGATTCGTCTGCTTATGATGAGAACATTTTTATTCATGAAGCTTCGAAATTACAGAATTAATGATTAGACATTTCCTTTTCCAGTGACGTGGAACTCGCGGAAATGGTGCCCGAAGCGAGCGACCGTAGAATACGTAAATTTACAGAGATTACATGCAAACAACTTTGAGTTGAGGTGAGTCTCGATGTGGGAGTTGATAGATGGCTTAGATTGGAATGATTTTCCGCACGTGTCGCACTTGTACGGTTTATCCTCCTCAGGTTGATGTAGGGTCTGATGGATCTTTAGCGCTTTAACCAATTTGAAAGTCATAGGACACTTAAGGCATTTGAAAGGTCGATCAGTCGTGTGTACAATTTGATGAGATTGAAGGTTCTTTTTGGTATTGAACTCTTTGCTGCAGGTGGAGCACTTGAAGTTTACTTCGTTCTTGTGTACGGCCTCGTGCCGGCTCAAGTCAGATTTCTGAATGAAGCCATGCTGGCAATAAGAGCACTTGAAGGGGCGATTACCAGTGTGAGAAGCCATGTGTCGGTTAAAACTGAAAGTTTTCGAGAAAGTCTTTGAGCAGACGAGACAAGTTTTTGGCTTTGTCTCCTCTTGAACTTTTGCGACTTCCATGACCTTTGCGGGAGTCGCCGCTTCAGTCACTGTCGTCGTTAGCTTAGTTATGACGCTCTTTGTTTGCTTTTCTTCTTTCTTGGCGTCGCTTTCGATGTTCTCCTTGTTACCGTCGCCAACTCCATCGTTCGTCATCATCTTAATCGCTTCATTCTTTAGCTCGGTTGCCTTCTGCATTGAGCCCGTCTTGTCATGTTGGAGGGCTTTGTCAAAGAACTCGATGGCTTCTTCAAACTTCTTCTGGTGAAGCAAGGCGAGTCCTTTGCCGTAACAAGCAAAAGCGTTATTAGCGTCTTTGGCGATAATTCCATCAAGCAGCTTGTGAGCTTCATCGATTTTCACTCCCAAATTCACTAAACATGATGCTTTGATAATTTTGTAATGCGTTGTTTCGCGTGTTCCTCTCGGAGCTTTCTCGATGAGACTCAAGCAAGAAGAGAAATCCTTCTTCTGATAATCTTCAGCAACTTTCGTGTGGTGATACATCGATCTTGATTAAAACTTCGTTTGTCACTGGCTAAAATTAAAACTGTTTCTGTTTATCTTTCACTGTCAACGACAAGAGCAGCTCTGCAGAGCATTGTTTGCAAGCTTCGTCACGACTGTTCGGGTCTTGTAATCACCTTCTCTTGGGCTCGGGTCACATTCAGGTACAGAAAAGAACCCGCGTAGATGACGCGACTTGGAAACGATCGAAGAGCAAGCAAGAAGAAATAAAAAGTAATTAAAACCCTTTAAATCGCTGTTCAGGTAGAAAAAATTCTCAACTACAGTCGTTTCCGATTAGGTTGGCTACAGTCTTTTCATATTTCCAGTTGACAATAGAAAGCCAAAGTGATTCGAGTCCAAGTCTATCAAGACGGAATTGCAATTACGTTGAATGACTCTCTCGTATCTGACTTGTAATACAGAGACAGTCGAGTCATTGGCTAAGATGCTATTTCCCGCAGAGTAGAAAACCAAAAACTCGACACGTGACGCTCAACGAGAAGCGACGTTTCGAATGTTTGTCAACCAGAAAATCCCATCGTGAGACTTTGCACTCAACTGAGGCGAATTACGAGTGTAGTAGCTTTGCTTTGAGCTTTTCAGAAGCCAACAGAGACTTCGATAGCATCAATTTTAGAAAAGCGAGCTTGTTTGCGCTTCTACAGATATTTCGCGAACTTTTCACGAGTTTAAAGTTGTTTCGAAGTTTGGCAGTTGAAAGACTCAAAGGCAGCGTTTCCCCAATTCCCGTTTGACTACTCATGCATGTATAACAATCATGAAAGCCCTACAGTATTCCAACCTAGTTCTCATTCAGATTGCAATATTCAGCGATTCCACAAATGTTACAAAGTTGGCCCTCGGGCAGTGGGAGTCGGAAATCGATCCAGACGACGAACTTGGAGAAATCGGGAACAATGGTCGAGACGAATTAAGTCGCATTTCAACTCGCAATAAAAAGATCATTAAGAATTGTTCGCTCGCAGTTGGGTTTAATGACTCGGCTGGAAGATAGCACTGAACTTCTTTAATTTATGCACTTTCCAGGCAGCGAAGTTTTAATGACCCAAATTACCCTGCAGACTCGCTCAGCTGCACTTCTCTTCCTCTTTCCCCTCCTTCGCACTTACTCCGCTTCCCTGTTTTGTCTCTAATAGATTCCCCACGTTGCTTAATGCGTCCGTATTTCAGCATCGAATCTCGCCCATAAAAATCCGGTCTGCTGTCCCATAAATCGCTTTGGAGCAAGAGCGAAATCCTCGAAAAACTATAACGCAATAAATTTGCTCGTCTGTGAAATGGAAATAAGAAACAAACAGAGAGGAAAGGAAAGAAAACTTTTCAACGGAAAACTGAGCGGGAAAGATTTCATTTCCCAGTCTGGATGTAATAATGGCCTTATAAATCACTTATAACTGTAAAACTTCAGAATTTTATAGAACAAAATTAAAGTAACAAACAGAGAAGAAGTCTTTCGAAGAATCATTACAATAAAACAAAATGTCCCTTTGGTGATTGGGCGGCCGGGAGTGAAGGCGACCGGAGATGCTTCGACGGAGAAATAGTCATCTCAACAGAGTCCTCGTTGCTGCTGCCTTTCCGCGACTGGCACTGAGGCGAGTCTCTTAAGATTTCATAATTTCTCCAGCAGTCGTTCGTCAATATTGTCACAAGACGTTGCGTTACATTGGTAAGTCAAGGAACGTTACATTGGAACGCCGCCTGTGTTGAATCCCAAGTGAACTCAGATTGTGTTTGTATTATTTATTCAAGGCCGAGCTAAAGCCGAGAAGGAAGACGTTGATGCTTGTAAGGAATTGTGTTCAGCGTTCTGCCAACAACATAAATCGAAGCGACAATAAAAAGCTTTTAGACGTTCATTCTTTTGTCTCTGAAGCTTCAAAGCACTTTAAAGCTGCTACGTAAAGAAAAGTTCATTGTTTCAATTAAGAGGTCTTTTTTAAACGCGAACAATAAAAAGTAGTAATGAAGCCACTTGATACGTCGACGGAGATTGATATTTTTATATCTAAATTTACTGCTTTATTGGCAGAAGCGCAGAGTACAAAGGCGGGCATTAAGCAATGTAAGAAAGGAAAAAGAAATTTCCATTAAACTTTCACGTAAAATTCCTTCGGTTTCTCTTCTTCCTCTTTTGCCTTTTGCCAAGAAGGGAAGAAATAAAGCCGTGAGGAAGTTTTCTTTTCTTTATTACATCTTAGGTGCTCTGCTCTCTGTCTGCAGCTGAAACTTTTTTTCACGCTTTCAATGGAAACTAAATGAAACGTTTCGCTTTCCTTTCTTCATCATCGACACACCAGAGAAGAGCAAAGGAGAAAAAAATCCATCAAATATGCTATCAATGCCGTTTATGTATTGATATTTTCTTTGTTGGCTCCTCGGTTGCACGTTTTCGGGGACGATTTAATGTCTTATTTTCCTTTTACACCGCCTGACGATCCCGGAGCCGAGATGAGAGATGATGAGAAGGTCTAGATAAAGTTTATTTCCAACGAGTGAGGTTTTTATCGTAGCGAATGCGAGAAACAGAGTGCGACCGAGGTATCTGAAACACGACAAGAATACCAGATAAAATAAATAGATTATTGATGTATATTGGACACATTTACGGAGGAAAATATCCGGGATACGCTCGCTCGTCCCCTACGCTCGACCGCCTCTTGCTCCTCTGCTCCGTCGGCCCGCCGAGGAAATTTTTGATTCAATTTAATGTGGAAAAAGGTTCGGATCAGGTGAACTTGCACAGAGCGAGGCGGAAAAAAAGTTAATGTGTCGATACGTTTTCGAAAAATAAAATCTCGTTTGCTTAAAGCTCGAAATCATTTCTCACGTCGTTGAGGGAGTCGACCTTTCGACGATAAATAGGAAAACTCGGCAAACGTTTTCTTGTTCCATCGATGCTAGATCTCCCAGGAAAATAAGAGAGATGAGGGTTTCTTTATGAGCATTCGCAGATTACAGCGATTATATAATAAATCTGGCCATTAATGTGAGAATTTGGTTATCACGCGATAAGTCGCTTTCGTTTCGCCGGTGAAACAACAACCGAAGCTACATAACAAGGAGGAAAACAGGAAGAAGACTTATCGCTCGAGTATTCGAATTGACTGGGAGATGGAAAAGTCCTGCGAACCACCCTCAAAACGAGTGAGGGAATAATCATTATTAATTAAAGAGCTGCGAGGCAAGCTAGGCAGGCGAGGCCCCTTCGAAGATTTTTTCCTCTTGACTTGTGTTTTTCATATTCAATGAGAGGATGTTGCTCCCAGCCACGAAAACAATAGCCAAAGCGGGGAACCGATGCGCCTCGAGGGCAAAATCTTCTCACGAGAGTTTCCAGTTACAGCTTGTTGTGCTCGACACTGGGAAATTGTGGCGCAGACGTCGAGAGTCTCCCGACCACTTCCAACGGCTCTCAGCTCTGGAAGAAAATAAACAAACACCGCTCACAACCTTGATCCTTCCACGAAGAAATTTATCAAAAGATTATGCTATCAGATTTTCCTTTCTCTCTCTTCTACGAGTATGTGACATTTATATCGTGGGAACTCGCTGGCTTGTTGTGATCGCTCTTGTCTTTTATTTATAAAGAATTTATAAAGTCTTTGCAATGTATCTTCGAGAAGCAGAGTTGCGTAAAAACGTCATACGAATGGAAAGTTATTTACATCAAACACGAACTTGATTTCGCTCATTTGCAAGCAAAATATGCTTTTCAATGAAAACAAACATAAATTTGCATAAATAATATTTTATCTCCGTTCACACGATCTCGTTTGGTATTCGGTTGACATCGTTAGAAAAACATGTATTACGGCACAAAATATTCTCTTGCGCCTTCCGCCAACGAAGCGAAAGGTAGAATGGAAAAAACTGTTTTGTGAAGATGACATGAGACGACGGCAGCAAAAATTTTGGAGGTGTAAAGCTCTCGGGAACTGCAAACTGAGTTCATAGGACGAAATGACAAATTTAGACCTTGAATAGAAAAGATCTTTAGCTTCGATTGTATTATGAACTGATCAATATTTGATCTACACAAATTGGAGAGCTTAAGATCTCTTAATTTACCCATTCGGGGCCACTGAAGAATTCTAGTTTTAGTTGTAGCGCAGATCTAGCTACCTCGCTCTACCACCACTGATCCTCCTTTTCCCATTCGTGCTAACTTCACCGTTGTGAAGAAAAAAAAGGTGAATTCTGGAATTACCATGTGTGGGGTAGCTTTTTGAATCCTAATGAAATACGGCAGCAGAAACATGTTTCGAGGTGTGCGCGAGAAGAGAGTGCAATTTATCCTTTCAACCTTTCTCTCTGAACATGGAATGAAATGTCAGAATTTGAATTTAAATGAAAATCGTCTCATTCGTGTGATCCAAAAAAACTAGGATAATAATAATCGCTGAGGATGAAACGGATGAGAAATTTGCATGTAAATGATAGATCATTAAAACCTTTAACAGCTCCCAAGCGAACAACAAAAACAAGCGGAGAAATTAAAATTTGATAAAACTGTTGTAGGCGAGCGGGCTCCGCATCCCGAAAACTTTTCTGCTAATATCAATTTTACAAATTGGAAAGATTTCCCGAGCACTGAAAAAGGGAAAAGTTTTTTATTCATTTAATTACACCTTTCTGCACACAAGAGCTTCCCGTTGAAGTGATAGCCGGCAGTGTAGAGAACGAGAGGGAGATTACAGGTTTCTGTAAGCGCCCGGAGACTTGAGCATCCGAAGCGGAATTAAAAATCGATATTCATGAAGCCGACGTAATCAAAAGCCGTCAATCTCTTCACTTCTCATTTAAAATCCAAAGTAAAACTTTGAAGCGAATCTTTTGACACGCCTTAGACATTAGAAAAAAGGAAAGTTCGCCTTGGCCTGTCGCAAGTTTCAAGGAGCAGGAAACTCTTGCCTCGAAGGACGACGGTTGATGTTGGGCGCTTGTTGTATACAATATGGAAATGTGCTAAATAGAAAGGCCTCTCCGATCGAAGTTGTTGATATCAGCACTTGTAAACGTTTCTCGAACGTTTAGAACCTATTTTCTAAAAAAACTCTAAATGGCTTCCACTAAATACTCAACCGTAGGAAGGAACGACAGCAAAAACACCCTCTTTCAACATGTTTGCTAAACAAATTTCCCGTCCCGTGAGCTCTTCATGGGTGCTTAAAAATGTATTGATCTGATGAACAGTTTCGTGCTCGGCTCTCGGAAACGCTCACGTACTGTGCAAAACAAATTTTAATTAAAGTTGAAGGGAAACGCTTTTATTCATGGAACACTGACTCCTACAACAACTTAACATCTGATAATTTCCATCAGGCCGAATAAGCTTAATATTTTCATTGTGCATGTTTCAGCTCTTTTTCGCTGCAAACTACTCAAATATACACGAACGATTGGGATGCGAGCGAAAGGGCCACACTCCGTGTGTGTACGAGTATGTATGCTCAAGTGATGAGCAAACAGAGATAGTAATCGAAAATTAATTTATGTTCTCACTGAATGCTGTGTCGAAGGCACTTTCGCCGGGTCGATTCAGAGTCTCGAGTGAGGCCCGGTCGAGTAAAAAATGGTTTTTAAAATATGTTGAGCAGATTAAAAGCAAATAAGTCCTCGACAGACCTGTTAGCATGAGTGAGCTTTTGCTTGCCCACAGCTTTTCAATGTGAACCCCATTCATGCGTCGAACAGATTTTAATGCTGTTAAGGGAGAGGAAAGTTGTGTAAAACTTAAAACGGGTCACTTCATCAGGCATCCGCTAGCCTTCTCTCGCACAGCGCTTGTGGCAAAGCGAATCCTTGCAATGCAATCAAAGATATCAATTTTCCAAAAAGCATAGACCATACTCAAAACACTCAGCGGTCCGCGGCTTTGCCAGAGCTCAGCAGCTACTGGCCCAGCATAACACTTATCGAAAGGATTGCTTGCATGGGGAATTTAAATGGATTCAATTTCGACTATGGCCATTAAGAGAAAACCATCATCGTCTTTCCAACATTCGCTCATGTCAAAAGTAAATTATTAAGTTCAACGCTATGAATTTTAATTCTTTTGCTTTTCAGCTTGCAAAGAGAACAGCGAAGAGCCAAACCGAACTTGTAGTTATGCAAATTTTTCAATTATGTAGAAAATTCTGCAGTCGTCGCTTCAAAGCAAGCATACAACACTTGACTAAAAACGAAAGAAATCAAGGCAACCGCTGGAAGCATGAACAACTTCCCGTCTCTCTGATTAGAGATTTTTTAAGCTTATGCATTTCTTCAGCCATTCACGCCTCACCAAAGTGTTGTTCGAGCTTTCCATTCAATGTACAAATCCTTTGAGGCATAACTCTTGGTTCTTCTCATGTGTGAAAAGCGAACAATTTGTTCGGAGCTGGAAAACTTTCGGGTAGAATTTTTAATTGAGCATTTTGTCACTGGATCCTTTCTCCTCTCAACCTAATTGAAATAGTTGTGCTTACATGCTGAGTGAGGATCCATTCATTCCATGCTTTCGAAGGACGACATCGAGAGTCATTAACTGTTCAAAAACTTTCCCACATCACGTACGGTTCTTTCTGACGACATGAGCAGAAACTTTCCTGTCGGATTTGATTACAACAATATTTTTGTGCACTTTACTCGCTCAGAGTTTTGGCGTGATTGGCAAGGAGAACTGCAGCTTGGAGCTCAGAATTTCATGTACGGGATTTATTTGAATATAAATCACTTCGCAATGCAAAGCCTTGGAATGTGTTTGGCTCTTTTTCCTTTTGTGGCTGTAAATTTTCCCTTCAAAATGCTAAGCATATGAGAAGGCTTTATGGGAGGCGAGGCACGGCGACGCTAGGAAATGTGATGAAACTTTCTGATTGCTTCTCAGCAACTTTGTAAAATGTCTCGCAGGCTCAGCAAGACAGCCGGAGAAATGTTTTCTGCGGGTTTTTATGGCCTTCACGCATTTAAAACGACGAATAAAAGGTTAAAACGTTCTGTGAGCCAGAGGTGGAACTGTAATCAGATGAAATCGTAATTTATAGTGATAATTACTTAAATAAATGGTCGAAAGAAATGGCGTGGAGCTTCTAGATTTTGGTCATTTAACTTACATGGAGTAATTATGCGAAGGTAAGTGGGCGTTGATAATTGCTTGTACTTCCATGACGCCGAGTGGAGCACTTAAGGAATCAGAGATTAATGCTTGTATATGAAATGTTTCATCCGCAAAAGAAATTAAATTAACATCGTTCCTGGCTCGAGTGAGATAGAAGGAAAGGTTACAGTTTTAAACGGTTTCAAAAGAGCTTTCGTAATGTAATCTTCCGTTATTACAAGGTTATTAAAACAATGGAAGCTGGAACTTTAATTGGAAACGTAAATTTCATTTGTGTCGCTTCCCCTACTCCCGAAAAAGTTTCCACTCTCATCGTTCGAAGCCATAAATTTTCGCCCCCGAAAACTAATTATTGATGAATCTTTCTCCTTCGATACTTTCCGCTCGATTGAGTCGCGAGGAAGGAAAAAAAGTTTTATGCGGAACATAAATAAAATGTGTGAAAATAATTTCTCAACGAGCGGAACATATTTTGTTTCGATAAAAGGGCGAGCGAAATCGAGTCGGCAGTCGTTGATACATTGTTTAAAAATTGAAAAATGATTTACGTTTAATGGATTTTGATGGCACAAAAGATTGCTCGCAATATGTAACATCGAATAAAAGGAAGCAGGAGAGGGCGGGAAGCCATAATGTGATGGTCGAGCTGATTGGATTTCTTCATAAGAATTTTGTTATGATTGAATTTTGCTTGAATGAGTGAGAAAGAAACCTGGAAAGGTGATTCCATTTTAAATTACAATCTTTATGGATCATGAATTTCTTACATTATGTGGTGAAGACGGAAGGAATCGCATTCCACCTATGCTCCGTTCTATGGACAAGCTCCTTGCTTATGTGAGACCATTTATTTGTGCATTAACAAAGATGTTCGACTCGCCGGGGGAATTCCAGCAACTCAGAAAGGTCTGAACTAGTTGATTGTTTCCCATCAAGCTTTCCTTGAATATGCAATGAAGAGTGAAGCTCGCACAAGTTGCCATAAATTGCGGTTTAAAGTGACCGATATTTTTATTCCTTCCACCCACTCTTTATCCCCGGCAATAAATTGTGAAATGATTCATTTTACTGTAAACCGTAAAAGCGACTGCCGTTCTAAAAATTCCTCGTTTAAAATCCCTGTTCTTTCCCCGTCACTATCTATCCACCTAGCTGGGACTTCATACAAATGACGCTTTCATTCGGCCATTGTCTGCCCACAGATAAAAGTTTATCTCCTCGAGCGATGGCACATGATACTGAATCGCTTTTCTCACGTTGACACGTTTTTCTAATAAAATATATCTTTAGTACTTTCGAGGGTCCTTCACGCAAAAGTAATTCTTTGATTTGTGTCGTGAAGACGGCAATCAAAAATAGAAATGAAATCGCAAACGATAAAGACGACAATTCTCGTCTGGCTTTTGTTGCCAGTTCAACGAAAGCACTCAATACATGTGAACGCTTCGGGCAGACGTCGTAGAATTCTTTACATTTTCCAATTCAATCAGAAAACTGCTTGAAGGAAACTGTCGAGTGACATTCACCGTTCCAGGTTTAATTAACGAAATTAACGAGGAAAATACCGAGAAACATTCTAACTCACCGGGCAATGAGTTTCAATGGAAAGAAAAACTTTTTGAGACATCCAACGGCAAACATTTTTCTGCTTTTAGAAGTTTCGTCACTCCTCATTGCTCAATTAATTATGTAAACAACATTCTCGGGTCTTCTCTCTCTCTGCTCTGTCAATATTATTCTAAAAACTCGGGGCTTTATCAGAAATATCTACAAACATTCTTTATTTCTTCGGGGGAACCGCTGGGGAGACGAATTGCGTTATCAAACACCGACCGAAAGATAAAGGACAGAGTCTTGATACCTGACCAAGGAGAACGATTTTCCTTTCGACTTTTGCACACACAATTAAATTGACAGCAAAAAAGCTTCTCGTCCTTTCGGTTCATAATTTATTCAGAAAGTTGTCGTTCCAGGACACTTTCTAAATGTCTCTGCCTCTCTCTCTTTCTCGACTCGCTCCAAAGCTCGTATTAGATGCTTGGCGAAATGCTTAAAGCCTTCCTCTCCATGTAATTAAATGTTTTATTTATGAGTGTATCAACACAAACTTTCTTCTGCTTAGGCTGATTCGCTCGGCAACTTTGTAATCCTTCGTCGAATTAGCTTTCCCGGATTGCCTATGTTTACGAGCAGCTCCTCAGGCCGGCGGAGATTTAATTCATTTCATCTCGTTTGTAGTCGGATATCAAAAGGAAGACTTTGAGCTTTCACAAAATCAATAAAAGTCTCCAAAGGCTTAGAAGCGGCAAAAAGACATCGAGGAAAGTGCATTTGTCAAAAGAGAGAGGCGAAAGCAAATAAAGGAACCTGAGAGGGAAAACTGTTTGCTGTGTCAACAGAAATCTCAAAGTTGGACTGTGCAACCACTTAAGCTGTCGAGCGCGATAAAAAATATCCTCGAGACCTGAGTTGACGTCAAAATCTGTTGAGAAGCATGAAATTTGATAAAACGATTTAATGTACAACATGCATTCGAGCGCGCGATAGAAGCGAGAAGCGATAGAAAGCTTTCATTCCACATTTTCCTGCTCATTCAGCAAGACGAGAGTCACAATTTTCTGCAAGGCAAACTTCTCATTCGCTATTTGCGATTTAATTCAATCATTAGAGCGTAGTTTTCCACTTCTTTCTACTTCAAATCTCTCAAGTCTCTTCCGTTCAAAGCGGCGAAGTTCTATCGACCGAGCGCCGAGACGAAGTAAGAAGGAAGGAAACCACAATATTTACATGAAAATGACTTTTTTGTTATTCCGTTCTATCTTCTGTCTTCTCTGGAGCGTGACGGAGCTTTTGTCTCTTATGCAAGAATAATTCAACTTTACATCCGTGAAAATTTATTACCGCTCCAGCTGTAAAAGCATTTTTCACGACTCCGAACGAGCTTGAAGTTTAATCTTTATCATCTCATCTCCGTAAAAACTGCTGTGATCGCATTAATTGTGAGAGCGAGAAGCGGAAAAAAGACTCGGAGCGTCATCGGGAAGTGTTATCTCATACTTTACCTCCTGTTAAGCCATAAAAACTATCAGAATAAATCCCATTTGGTGTTCTAAAAGCACAGCAAAAAACAGGTTTATCACTTACTTTCCTTTTTTACATTCACCGGGTTTCTGTGCTCAAGTGACAAACGGATTATCATTACTAAGGTATTCCTCGTTTGAATACTTGTGGTGCTGGAAATTAATGTCACCTGACTTCATCAAATCGTCGACGATACTTTATCACAAACTTCCGCCTTCCGTCTCCATTACAATGAAAGCTTGAGTCATTTCCTGTTCCGATTCTAATGCCGCTCCACCCAACGTTAAACTGGGCTTTGCGTATTTCCTTTTGTTTTACTTTTTCTTCCTCGACAATAAATTTTCAGCAAATTGAATTTTTAGGTGCGACGTTAGGTAAAAAGAAATAAATATTGCGGATTATCGCTGGAAAGGATTTATGGCGCAGCATTTATCTTCACGACGATTCGATTCCATCTAATCACACAGAATAAAAAATAAAAGAGTGAGCTAGCTGCTAGACTCCGGAATACAGCAGAAAGATAGTTGAAGTTTGTCATTTGTCTTCGCATCTTTCGTCTCCCCGAAAAAGGAAAATTTCTGATTTCTTTTCTGTGTGGAAGAAATATTTGAAGAAAAAATTGGACGAGGACTGAGCAAAACTTTTGCATCCTCGGGCAGTTTGAGCCAGGCAAGCTCAAATCAGAGCCGAACAATGAACCAGATTTTAAGACTGAAAATAAAAATTTGTCTGTCCACTCAGATTCAATTTTAGAAGTGAAACTGTTGTAGAGTTGAAATAGCAGTGAACTGAACCAACGGTGAAATCTATGATCATAAACAAGACTTGACCTGCCTCGATACATATCTCCAGATCGAACTGTTCGAATTTGAAACAATATTAAAAAGGAAGAGTCAATTTCTTCAAGATGCGATCAACCGTCATCGATCCTTTAAGCTCAATATTGCGTATTAAAATTGGCCTAAAGCTCGTTCTAGATACTAGAGCTCGCAGCTCAAGCCTGATTTCATCACGAAACAAAACATTTGTATGCAAGCGAAGCTCTCATAAAGATTTTTATTCAACTGAATCAAAAACAAATTTTGCAGACGGTTATTATTTATTTTCGTGCTTGGCTTGGGCAGGACGAAATATAGAGCGGCAACATAAATTTGTTTGAAGTAGCCTAAAGGACTCGAGCGAGAAAAATCTTCCGTTGTTTATGATAAACCTAATGAACGCTGCGCAAATAAATCCATTGTTGGTGTGCGAAGATATTGCGAATAAAAACGAGAGCGAAGTCTGCGTTTATCGTGGAAATATTATAATCGAAGCGTTAATAAAAACTTTGCTCTATCGAAACATTGTTTCGCTCTCGTGGGACGCACGAAGCCGTAACTTGCGATAACATCTCGCAGAATTAGCGGCGAGAGAGATACAATCCCACCTATTAATTCATCAATTTAGTAGTGAATTATTGTTTCGCATTTGTCGCATGAACTTTCGCTGCCATAATTTCGAAGCGATTTATTCTTCCATTAGTTATTTACTCACGATGGATTTATGGTCATTGTTTGCTTAAATTTATTTACGATTCCTCGCCGTTTTTACGCACTCGAGACAACAATGTTTACACAACACAAACACAATGGAAGAGCTCCCGGTACCTTTTAAATAATCATTACGAAGGATCAAGACTCTTACGAGAAAGCCCGAGATGATTCTTGGGAAGATAATTGAGTTTAGATTAAGCGCATTTGATGAAGACATGTCGAGGGTGCCAGCAACGACGATGATGAGTCAGCTTGAATCCCGTTTTTGAAAGTTCATCTCAACAAGAAGAAAAGGAGCTGCTCGATCCGTCTGTAATGATGTTTGAAGATATATTTGAGTTCTCAACTTGATTTTTTTCTCCATTTGAGAAACTAAATTGACTTTCCGAGAGAACATAAAACATTTCAGCAATTTATGACGTTCACGAAAGAGTCATAAATATGCTTTGAGCATCTCAATTTGAAATCGTCTCTGAAGAGCGTGCAGACGAGCGTGTAGACTCCAGCTAAATCAACATGATATCTTAGCATAATTATCAAATCCGATTGCTTGTCTCTTCCTCTCCGTGTTGTTTTTAATTTGACATTATTTGCTCGTGCAGAATCAAGCTGTTTCAATCTGAGTCTGTTTACGTGAATTCATTATTTCTCAATTTTTCACATGAACCGCTTCTTTCTCTGCTCCGATTTGAATACGGATATACAAACTTAATTCGCCCCCCTGGCGCTCATTAAGACACGAACATTCAAAGCTTTATTCCTTGAGAACGAGACGAGGAGATTTCTTATCTGGAATGGTTGGAACGATATTAAAAATTTAATTATTTACGTCTTGTTTGGGCTGAATGCTGCTATTTCTTATTAATTCTTCTCGCAGTCATAAAAATAGGATCATCAACTTAAATTTTAAAGCGCCCATTAAAAACAGTTTTATTCGCAATAAAACGAGAAAAGCTCTATCAACGGCTTTATTGAAAGTTTGAGTGTTCTGAAAGGAAAACGCTTGAGCTTGCTTGTGCGAGATTGATTGCAAAGCTTTATAAATTTTCAGCGAAATTGATTGCTTTCAAAAGGCTCGCTGCAAGCAACTTGTAGATAAGCTTGAGCTACTTGAAGTTCTGTTAAGCCTCTGCTTTAATCGAAAGCTCCAAATGCGAGTTCACCTCCGTCTGCTGTAAATGTTCGCAGACATAAATTTAGTAGAGAGCTAACACTTAGCGTAGTTGATTCATGCCTCACCATTACGCATTCACTCGACGCACAATTCCTGGCAGCAGTCGAGTTTATAAATGTGCAAAAAGCCCCAGCATCATAATAAATTGTTTACGCTTCCTTCTGATGCGAACTCGTAAACTCAAAATTCAGTAGAATTTATTTTTATTTTTGTTAATTCTGGGAATAAAATGAACGCGGTTATGTGTGGTAGCAACAACGAAGCGTCCAACATAAATAAATACATTATGTTGCGAGATAAATGCTACTTCTCTTGCTTTTACTTCCGTCTTTCGCAATAAAACAACCAGAAAATAGTTTCGCCCCGCCGCAAAAAACAACAACAGAGCAAACGCTCAGTTGCTTTGAAGAGCTTTAAATATTCATGGAGAGGGAAGAAAAAGTTGATTCGAAAACTTAAGCGCGTTTGATTGCTTCCATAAACACGATATACAAACATTGTTATATCCCTTGATACAATATTTAAGCGAATGCGCTTTGGGCCAAAGGGATTGTAAAAGTTTTCAAACACTTGACTTTAACAAATGTGCGACCAGATACCAGATATGTCAAAACTTTTCTAAATAAAAGATTGCTAGAGCTGGAGCAAAGATATGGAGAGCGGAGGTTGCCTGGAGCTCTCGCTGAATCCACATCGTAGAGATGACAAAGGAAGCTAATGAAAGTTCTTATGATGATGCAATTTCGCAGTGAACTCATGGAGAAGAAGGACAACAAAGTGAATCTCATTTCAAATGAAAACAGATCGGCTCTATTGATCGTTTGCGATGTCGCCAAATACATTCAAATCAGAAGCACAAACTGTGTCAACAAGGATATCGTTTGATAGAATCTTTGAGCAGCATTTCATGCGGAAAATATTCAATATTGGCTATTAGTCGCTTAGCTGAAGATATCGCTTTTATTTGATAGGAAAACACGCTTGAACGTTTGGCTAAGCACACGCTTTGCTTTAAGAATCGATTTTCCTTCTCCCTCTCGAGACCGTGAATGTATTTGACTTGCCGAATAATAAATTTTGATGACTCGTGAAAGTTTATGGGTCATAAAAGCTGTTCGGTCGAAGTATCGATCCGAAGGCAGTTAACTTGGCTCGCATTGATCGCTCTGCAAATGAAATCTTGATGCAACTTCTCTGCTTTCAATTTGAAACTTTTCAACATCCCATGGAAAGAGATAAACTCGAATTACATTTTCCACTTCGCCTATCTTGCTGCACAACGCTCGGATCAATAAAATCAGGGACAGTTCGACTGCACACATTAAGGTTTAATAATTTTATTGTGCAATAAATTCAAAAAGTATGTCAACGGTGAGGTGACCTCAGCCACAATTTATGGATTCAAATATTGTAAGTTTGCCTTTTTTGTTCGGCTGTTCGGCTCTCGTCATTGATGAGCAGACAATAAAAATTTATGGAAATTCCATGAAAATGCGAACGCAGAGCTCACAAACCGATAAAAAGAAAACGAAATGTTCCGCATGACTTCCTCTCCTCCTCTTTTAGTCTCAGCCGCTTCTCAATCGTGATTCCGATAAAACGAGCTGAATGTCACACATCACGATTTTATAATATTTGATAACACTTGAAACAAAAAGGGTCTTCGCATTATACACAACGTGAATGATTTATTCTCATTTGCCTTCGCCTTTGTTTGTCGCTGTGACCAGGATACTAAAAGGAAAAGTATATGCGGGTGAAAGGCAAAGATTATGAACGGAAATTTATCCTCTTCGCTTTGATCACAATAAATTTTTGGGACTAAAAGATTTCGTCTGGAGAAAAAACGGGCTCACAAATGGATCCCATGGCAACTGGCTTCAAATTGAAATAAGTTTCATACCTAAAATCTTTCTGGTTCTCTAGCTTTATCTCAAAATTTCAAGCAAGCTCGTTCGTGTGGACAGCAAAAATAATATTAAGATAGATTTTCTTTAAAAACGAGAATTTTATATTATGAAATGAGCCGATTCCACAGCCCACGTTGGCTCAAGTATGCAGCTCAACTTTTCGTCGAGGCCGTCACATAATCTAAATTTTCGAAAGATGTCCCTTCTCGGAGAGCATTACGTGCGAAGGTATCACCCAGCATTATCCCAAAGCGCGTTTCGTTTGTTTGCAATGCCACCAGCGTTATAATGATGTGACGCTAGAGCTTTTCACTGAAGTAATACGACGGTAACAAAAAAATATTGTTGACAAATGATAAGTTATGATGTTGGGTTCGCGTTAAAGCGATTTCAAGTTAATGCCGCTTAAGTGAGTGACTTGAGAGGAAGACAACGTTCGAGTTTACATCGTCATTGTAAGAACCAACTTAGCGTATATTATTAAAGCTGTCGAAGTTCAAACTTTCAAGCTCCTCAATCTTGATGCTCTCGCAGAGTAAATAGAATGGAACGAGCATTGACGCTAAAATCGTTACGAGATGTTTAAGAAACGATGAAGCGTTAAAAAGCTCCGCATAACACGTCAAAACAGTTTCTAGCAAGAAGCTCATAAGGTTTTTATTTTATTCCAATGCTCCTGTGCGAGTAAACAAATAGCAGCAAATATTCCTGATCACATGAAGCATAAATTTTTTGCTCCGGGTGCGATGTGAAAGCGACGAGTGAGGAGAACAGGCAAAGTCGATTTGGATTGAAGAGCAGAACGGAAGAAAATAAATTTCATCTCCATATCAAATGTGATTGACATGTTTACTCAATGTGTTCTTGATGTGAACGATTGGAATTGTCAAAGGTGTGACGCTAGTTCAATGAATGACGATGGCTTTGAACTCTCGGTTTGAAAAGTCTTTACAGACATCTCTGAACGAGACAGGAATTTGAGATGTGTCGACAAATTCGATTCAAGTTTTTGGGGCTAAGCCGAGACATGTTTACGAATTAAAATCTTTTGAGCAATGTTTCAATCAAAAATGAAATATTTCCTCAAATCAGTTAAATCATCAATAAGGAAAAGGTTTCCCTTCTCACTTGTGAATTTGCACACATGCTGCCTTTCGGGAAGTGCTTTTTCATTTTTCATGTGTGTTCACGGCGGAGCACAAATAAATTCTTAAAACTGAACAAATAAAAAGCTTTTGAAAGCTCTTGAGATATCGTATGATGAAGGGTTCAGAACGAGAGGCTATTAATCAACCGTACGATTGAAGGTTTTTACTCGAGCAAAGCCGAAATAATTTAATATTTCCTTGCTGCCACACGACGTCTTGCTACATTTAAATCCGTCAAAATGCGCAAAAGACAAAATGAAACAAGATTAATGGCTCCACATTAAAGTGATTGAAGTCCATAAATTTTTTGTGCGCTCGAAAGTTTCGGCACAAAATTAAGCACCCATCGAGATTATGTCGGCTGTGATTTCTCATGCACTGCTCTGCCGAAAAGCTTTTTCTTCCTGAACAGATCTGTGGGGATTTGAATTGAAACATTTCAATGAAGACTTTGTAGCTACGCGGGACGAATTATTCGTTACATATTCCAATTAGAGGCTTCGCTTGTCTCTTCAATTAGCAGACGATGAGCTTCGAGTTTCTTCTGTCTCTGCAATTAACAGACTCTGTGTTCTTGAATGCTTTGCGAGCTTTTGAATACTTCAAAAGTTTTAAGAAGAGTTTCGTCTGCGCGTGTTTGAAACATAATTTATAACTTTAATTATACTTCATATCTGCCGTTTAAGAAGTTAAGCAATGAATGATATCGTTTGTAATATAAATTTAATGAGCAACGTTGTTGTCTCGAAAGAGGAGTTAATGTCCATTTTATTTTACTCCTCGTACGTGAGCGAAGTGAACAGCGAGCCATTACATATTTCAATTTAACGTTCTCTCGGTCTTCTTTTAATTGCTTGCCTCCACCTTAATTGCATTCTTGAGCGTGAAGTGTGGAAAAAAGGTTTGCGAAGAGGTTTAATTAACCGCCTCTGACCTTTTACACACGAAATTTGCTGTCTCAGTGTCTCGTAAATGCAATTTGCCTTTTATAACAAAATTTAATGGTTTTAATTAATAATAAAGCAAGTTAATAAAGCACAAGTTTTACTTGCACGTTGGTAAAAGGTATTTTGCTGAAATTAAATGGCTAATTGAATCTACGTTTAATTCCTCGTAAGCTTTGAGTCGTTTTATTCAATTTTAAGGTAAACGCGCAGAGTTTTTGAGGAGGGAGAGCGCCGAGCTGTCAAAGCGAGACAACCCGGCCCATCGCCTGTAACATTTCGAGCCATAAATCTAATTACAAATAATGGATTATTATGACAAATATGCGATCGGAAGTGAAATTGATATTTTGTAACCATCGACCAATCATCATAAATTTCAGCATTGGCATTTTCGGGTCGTGGAGCGGAGCTTTATTCAAATTAAATTTAACAAAGGTTCAGCTCTGAAATGATATGATTTATTTGTTGATTCATTACCTTCCCCTTAAATTTGCCGGAAGGAACCGAGCGTCTCTCAAGTATTTACTCTCCAAATATTTTCGTAATTCCGGAGAAGCTGCAATCTGCCTGCCATTTTGCCATCCAACTACGTTCCGTCTTTTATCTATTCAAATTTAAACGATCCGAACGAAGTGAATTCCCTCCTGATCATCCGGCAGTGATAGAGCCATTGACAACAGACGAAATTTTCCGATTAATCACAGCCCTAAATGGAGCATCATTAAAATTAAGTGCCGAAGCAGTTTCATTTAAATGTTGACAATAAATAACGACGCAACGTCTTATCATGCAATAAAACTGTGATCATGCTGAAAGATAACTCTCTCTCGCTTCTCAATAAGTCTTCTGAACACTAAATGATTCTTTACGATGGATGGGAAACGACTTAATGTATTCCACAGTCAATGTGGTAATCGCAAATCGTCTCGCATACCTTCAAAGCGATTTCATGTTCGTCCTAGGGCGTCGAGTCTGATTAAATAATCATCGCCAGTTAATTAGATGCGGTGTTGATGAGATTGCGTATGGTGAAAATATTTTTCAGGTCGTCGAACAATGCTCGGACAATGTGAAATCAGTTTCCGAAGATTCTGCGCAATCGTGCAGCTCCATCAAGTGTAGAATGCTAATGAAATTACCAGGTTAATTGAACTGCAATTAGGAAGGTGAAATCAGGTGCTCTGCTAATTTATCTTTATAAATATCCGATTTAAATATTCAGATTTCAGCATTTAGCTCTACTCGCATTTAGAAAACTGCGTACGTGTTGACCTCTTTCCCTCGATTTGCAATCATGCGACGGTTCGGCGACAGAGAAGTCAGTTGGCATTTTGAAAGTTTCTGACATTTATTCACTGAAATCGTGTGATAGCCATGATATAAAATGACGATGGACGCAAATTGCCCTCACTCATTCCAGCTAGCACTTTGACAGTTGACGCTGCGCCATTGAACGTCGCTGAAGCCATGAAGTTTCGCGCTGTGAGAAAAGCACAATTAAAACCGAATTAAAATTAATTATATAATAAAAATCCGAAATCCAATTAAACTCGGCTTACTGCGATAAATATTAGATTTCGGCTTTCTGCAGTCTGCAATAAAAATCAATTTGAATATAAAATTAATTTATTTATGAAAATTTTCGATGCTCTCCGTGTTCTGTCAGAGTGCATATCAACAAAAACTTTTATGCACAGATTTGCTGTTCATCCTGTGGAGGATCGTGTTGTTGATAGGGTGAGTCGAGTGGGGAAAATGTGTTTGTCGTGATGATGACACAGATTTCGAGGCTGGGCAAGAGGTTTTCGAAAATTTAAATTTAATTGACTTGTTTTATGCTTTTATTAGCTATTGCTGAATCGAATTCTCTTGAAATCAGAACAAATAGAACTAAATGTTTTCTGAATTATTGAAAATATGTTATGTCAGGATGAGTTATATCGAACATACATATCATATCAAACATTCATATCATCCATACCGCACTCATGTTTTGCTTCTGGATAAATCGTTTTCTCGAGCGCAAACGAAAACATCATCAGCATTCAAAGGCTCGCAGATAGAGCTGCGGCTTGAGATGGGTTTCACGTCCTTTTTGAACTTGGACTTTAAATCTCAATTCACGAACGCATCGGGAAGCGAATTCCCTGTTAATCCAACGAGATAAAAGCCGCTACATTGATAGACATTAAATTACAATCAGCTTAATTCTGCTGATGCAGTCGCAAAAATTATCTCCATTAAATTTAAATCATCAGATTTGTTGAGTGGGAGTCTCGCAGTGACTCGACGCGCAATTTAAAATCGCATTATGAGCATTCGACGATATCAAATAATTCCAATTACTCGATAAAAATCGATGGTGAAAGTTTTTCTTTCATGTCAGCTTATTTTCCAATAATTCTCGTGCGATTTAGACGGTGAAAAGCTGAGGAAGAAATCGAAATCTCCAGTGAGAAGTGCAGCTTGCGATATTATTCGGATTTCAATTTAATTAATGACTGCAGCTGTTTTAATTAGTGGGAAAAAACTCTACGAAAGAGAAGTGGGAAGCGTATAGTGAAGTGCAAAAACTAATTACGGTGCTTCTCCGAACTAAATCATGATTCCAGGGCAACTATGTGTAGCGGTCAGGGCATCTCTGCAAGGGTAGAGGCGAGGAAATTGCAGAGCGAGAGCGAAGAAATGAAACAAAATAAAGTGAAACAATCCTCATCGTTGTTGCTACGTTTCAGGTTACGAAGCTTGATTCTGCCCAGTCACTGTGAACCAATAATCTTTGCGATTCATTACCTAGCAGTTTTTAGTTGAGTAGTTTTTTAGTTGATTACGTATTTATCACTAAAACAATTTATTCCCGTCAGAAGTCTTCTAGCGTGAGCTACGAGAACGTCTAGAGCAACGCGAACAACTGAAGCTGACTCAGTGAGGCGACGGTTGATTTCGAAATTGAATTTCGTTTCGCTTGAAATTGTAAACGAATGGCTTTGGTGGTGGCTTCGAGCTATGTTGCTGAATGTTTAATGTGGCTAGGCTAGTGCAAAGTGGTAAAGTTTAATTTCACGTCTAAATTTCCGACGAGCTCTGCAATTTATTTGTTATGCATTCCCAGATCTCAAATCCGCAAAATTGGTTTTAATTTCATGTTAATATCATTAATTCGCAAATATTTACCCAACAGCTGAATCAAACAACAAGCAAATCGTTAGCTTTGCCCATCTGCTGTGTTGTGAAAATTTTCACAAATTACCGAATACAATACATGACTTAATTTGTGATAAATGTCGGCCCTTCCATTCTGAACATGAGCACAAACATTGCTTACAATGCTCTGCCATTCACTTTACATGTCATGTACGACGAGCAACGTTAAGAGTCCCCACAACCTTTTCCTCCCTTCGAATTCTTGATAGATTTACAACCGCACATAATTTAAATTAATTACACAGAATGTTTAAGTTCTGAATGAAAAACTCTTTGGAAGTCTGAGGAGAAGTACGTGTAAAGGAGCAGGCAGGCGGAAATTGGGTCACAGATATATTTATGTTGTGTACGCGGCGGCTCATGTGCTTCCCATCGCTACATCGTTCATAACTTTGGGCGAAATTCTTCCTTCACAATTCGCTCCAAGCTCTACCGAGATTCAGAGCATCAAGTTAACACGAAGCTGCGTTTAATTAATGCGCTCGATGTTCACTTTAAAGTTCTATGTTCTAGGAAAGCCTCCGGGCGCTCGGCGAAAAGCAGAGAAAGTCAAACCCGACTAATGATAATTTATGTGCACGCTACAATCAAAATTTTACTGTTGAAAGTCTGCCAAGCGTCGAGCTGCGAAAGGAGGCGAAGGGGAGAAATTAGGCGAGCGTCACGTTGTGAAGTCGCATGTGTAAATGTTTGTCTCGGAAATATTTGCAAAATTCGGAGCACTTAGAACGTATTTATTTTATCTCGTTGTTCACAATTCCTTCTCCGAGAGACAAAATATTTGTCAAAGCATGTAAGTATTTGTTGCGAAAATCTTTCCCGTTGACAAAGGTCTTCAGAATTTGAACTTCCCCTGTGAACTACTCGCATACATGTCGTCGACAGCAGCTTTAACAAGCCAGAAACTTTAAGAGAGTTGACTGAGCGATTTTCGCTCGAATAATTCAATCATCTTTACCATCGAAATGAGATTAGATCGGAAATTTCGCTGGAAAATGAAATTGAAGCCTCAAAGCGTTTGTCTGTTGATGGCGTTACGGAGGAGCTCAATTACATTAACGAAAACATTATGTAACTCAATCGGATGTTGAAATTAAAAAAATTAAATATTCATTCGAGCGGCAACGACTCCGATCTCACATGTTGAGTGAGTTTTTGCTCCATTCCGATTCTCGAGCTTTTTGCAATTAAGGGGTTTCAACCTCTCACATTCGTCGGTCTCCATCGTTTTCGAGCTCTTCGAGACAAAAGAAAATCTGATGAGCAACGAAATGCTGCTGTTGGAGAGAAGATTTCATCAGAGCAGTGAACAATATGCTTAGTTTCTTTTTTTATTAAAAAGTTCTCTTGTGCATTAACATTGAAAATGCTAAAGAAATTTTTGATTATTTTCTCTCATTCGCTTGCAAGCGAACACTTTTATTAAAGCAGAAGAATGAAACGTTATACTCATCCACGTTAGAAAAATGTTTCCATAGGAACTGCAGGGGTTGCCCTGAATACCAAATCAAGAGCTTAGCGAGCAGACTCGAACCTTTTTGTTTTAGCTACGTCATATGTATCAGTTAACTTATTAGCGCCCCGTCAATCATTTCTTTATTAAGTTCAGCAGTGGACTGATCAGATCGATTGGCAACGGGAAAATGATAGTCGAATTCTTCTCGGCAGCGATGGAGTTCAGAGTCTGTAAAGCGAAGCAACGGTTATTCAGTTTCTGTATTAGCATTCATGAAAGGATTTCTGTGAGCTCACCTGGAGGTATCGCAATTGCAACGCTGCGGGGCTCTCGCACATCTGTCAGACGGTTAAATTTATCAATAAAAGAATTCAGCATAACTTGAATAAAATACCGTGTCTGCAGCTTCTTTCAAAGCTCTTGCTGATTTCATTTCTCCCTCAGCAGCAATAACCTTTGCCCTCGCTTCTCTGTTAATCAAATTTTAATGGAATTTGTTGTTGATTCTGTTTTGTTGTGTGGCAATCTTACCTAGCCGCTTCTGCTTCGGTTGCCATGGCTCTTTGGAGCTGAGTTGGCAACGACACGTCTTTGCTGTTAAAACGAAACAAGATTAATTTATACTCTCTCAACTTTTAAAAGAATCTCGATTATTCTTCTAGCAGCATTCGCTTGAAAGCGAACCGAGTTTATTCGCCATGAAATCGTGAATTCAATCTCGTGACAAAGTCCTTCAGGAACGAGCATTTCATGCGTAAACTAATTTTTCGAGGGGAAAAAAGTTGGATCTACTTACATTTCCACCCTTTCGACTTTAACACCCCAAGGATCGGTCGCGTCGTCGAGCGAGAGTTGCTAAATTAGAAATGTGATAGTGTCGAAGGACAGAATTTTAATGAAAGAAAACTCTTCGACTAAGCAGTTTCCTCACCATCGTATGCGAGATTGCTTCACGTTCAATCAGCAGCTCGGATAAATTTCGTGTTCCCAAAACATTTCTCAAAGTTGTAGCCGCCAGCAAACGTGTCGAGTGCGAGTAGTTTGCGACTTGAACAACAGCTTTCAAAGGATCACTTATCTATGAAGTAGTAGGATAGAATCATTTTAAGTTTTCCCTTCTCTCGGTTTTCGAGTTGAATTGCTCAGCTACCGCACTAATTGCAGTCTGCCATTGCTTGAGTTTGAAACCTTCAACGTGTAAACTTACCCGGTAATAAACGACTGCATCAACGCTGACTGTTACGCTGTCTTTCGTAAGCACTTCCTGCGGTGGAACATCAAAAGCTAAAATGAAGAAAGGTTGAAGCACCATCACAAGCTAATTGCAGGTTCTTGAAACCCGTCGTTGCCTCCCACTTACATACAGTACGTAAGTCGACTTTGCAGTAGTTGTCAACGCAAGGGAGCACAAAGAAGACTCCGGGACCTGTAGGATTATTATTTTCCATGTAATGGCGCTGCGAACAAGCGTGAAACAAGAATTACCTCGCGCGCCACCTGATCTAAGTCTTCCTGAAGGTATTATTCAATGTCGGTGTGAAGACATTCAATTAAATGTTTCGGAAAGTTTGGCTTGTTTTTCTCTTACCCATGCGAAAGATGACGGCTCTCTCATACTCCTGAACGACTGGGTTTCATGGAAAGACGAGCGTTACTTAAGCGCAAACATTAACAAGGAAATATCCGTCATACCTTTGAAGCAGATGAAAATCGAGATTGGAAACGTCAGAACCATCAAAACGATAGAGCCAACAGTTGCTGCAACCTCGATGAAGCCTCCACGCTGCCCTTCCGCTATAAGGGAGAAAGCAGAAATCTGTATCAATTTGTCGAGGCAATTAAAGTTCAATTAACTTTTACAATTCCATGAGCCACATGCTCGCTTGCGGCATGTCACGGAAGCGGATGCAATTAACTTACGCAGCACTATAGCACAGTCGCATCCACCCGAGTCAGTTGTAACACAATCGAACTCCATTCATTCAACATGAAACACATCGACAAACTAAATAACTGAGCGGTCAGATGAAACTTTCAGGAAAGTTCTCGATTAATTATTTTCAGGGATTCGGAGCTTAAAGAAGCTTTCAACTGGAGGGAAAGACATGATACTTTGGCTTCTAGAATAGAAATGCTGCGATACTGTTTAAGTTCCAAGCTCCTGCTAATTCACTATTACGTGAGAACAATTGGTGGAAAAAAGCTGAGCGTGGCCGAGCTTACAAAGCGCTGTGTAATGTTTGAATGATCACTGAGTAGATGATTGGGAGAGATTCGCAAAACCACAAATCCTCATTCCGTCGGTTTCAGGGATGTCGAACGCAACCGAGTGCTAGTTTCTTGTTCATCGCAGGCAATTGATTTCCAATCGGAACACGTTCGATTTACATGTGGCGAACTCTATTTAAACAACTGTAAATCACGCATTAAATGCATAAACAAATCTCGGTGAGTGAATAAACCAACTGAAACATTTCATAATTAAACTCAAACAAGAACCACACACAAGACTTGGAGTTAATAAATAAATTTCATGGCAACGAGCGTCGAGACGTTTTATTTACATCTCAATAACTGTATCCTGTTACTCTCGCCGCCGATAAATTCATATGCGATCATTTATTTGAAATATTTTCAAGCGGAAACTCTCTGGCACCCGACATTCCTCCGCTCGCTCTCTGTTTCCAACATTTATTCGAGCCGAAAAGCAGTGAACTGACTCAACGACTGAACATGAAATTTGTTAGGAGGAAAAAAAGTTTTTAATTTGATTCTGTTAGAGAAATTAAATATTTTGAAGCACACGAGGAAATAAATTTCGAACGATATCGCTGCACGTGGGGCGGCGCTCGCATTTTCATTCTGCAGAGGCACAAGACTCGGAGAAAACACGAGAGCAAATAAATAAAAGCAAAAAATATTTGCGCACGTGACAAAAAATACGAGAAACGAAAATTATGAGGCAGCAGATTTTTAATCACATCAAAGCGCGCGGTTAAACATTAAAATCGCGCAGAATTTCCATTCCCGAGCATATAAATTGAATTATTCTGCCGTAAACAATTTCTTGAAGAAAAGTCAGCGACGCTCCAACGTCGTCGTCTTTCGTCATTAAAATTTGAAACGTCGAGCGCTTAAATTTTTTATAACCCGCTCATACATTAATCACCATCGAGCAATCACTCATCAATCTTTCATGCTCTTGCTCTATGCATAAGTAAGTGTTTCTAGCCATTAACGCACTTATGATCACACTCGGCACCATTGGGATGTGAATGTGAGGGTTCTCGATACGAACGGTATGAGTTGACATTTTCGTCTCACAAAATTAATTGGTTTGCTTAATGGAAACTGAGAAAAAACTTGAGCTCGCCTCAGCACAATCTTCTAGCACATCTTGTTCATAATTATGCCTCAAACTGACTAATTTAAGAATAACTTTAAGACGGAAAAAAGAAAACCGAAAGCAATCTTTCGAGGGAGGGAGGTAGCCGAAACTCTCTTTTGGAGTCAGACTTGGATATTTTTAAAGGAAATTTTCTTCGTCTCAGTGAAGTAAATATTTTCTTCTCCCTCAATGCTTTCTCACGAAAAACATCTGCGCTGAACGTAATAGTTGGAAACTCAATAACGTTGATTCAAAATATTGTGTAAATGGAATTTAGTTTATAGGATCGGCAGCCCTTTCGTGTGTAGTGCTTCGCAATTGTAAACAACTTTCTCGAGCAATGTGTTGCCTAGCTGACCCCGACTTGAATCTTAAACGGGTGGAACTGAGCTGGAAATCTCTCCAGTTGCGTTCATGTTTAAGACTCTTTCACACCTGTAAGTTTTTCTCGTGCTGGCGATAAAAAATTCGCTCGCCTGGAGTTGCGAGTTGCCTCATCGCTATCTAATAAAGAAGGAAACGGGTCTAGGCTAAGAGATTCCAACTAATTAATCTATCTCAGGTGTTTGTAATAACTCAAGCAAGTTCGCCCCGAGAGGGAACACCGAAGGAAAAAATCAAAACAAAGTAGAACAGACTAATGAACACTAATGAGTTTAAAAATCCCGCGTGGGATGCATGATAATAAATTTAGAGCTCTTTGGAAGCGGCGGTTCAGATGCGGCAGGAATGAATATTTAATCGACAATAAAGCAGCTTAACGACAGAGACAGCGGTTTCGATTGCTCAGTTTATTATTCTTGCACGTCAGTTGCTATCTTATCGCTATATAACTTATGGTTGCACAATATGCCATATTAATGAGCAGAGTTATTTCATTTAGATGGCAAAACATTCACGATCTATTTCAAAAGGTTGAAAGGTTCATGTACTCGTATTGCAATCTGCTGAAAACAAAGTTATCTTATCGCGAAGCTTAAACGTGTGATTGCGAAACACCCAGCCGGAATTTGAAGTGTTTGTTATCATTGCACTTATTTTCACATCTCATCAGTCATTGCTCCATGATAAACTCACTTGAAGTTCGTACACATCGTTCGATTCCATTTAATTATTATTAATAGTTTTCTTACACGTGACCACACCTGGCGGTAAGTTGCTGTTGTGTTGTCGTGGGACGTCAGTCATCTGGATCGTTGTCATTTTGCTTTGACTCCGCCTAAGCTGTTGATACAAGAGTGCGATATACAAGCAACCGAACTTCTTACAATATCAACTGAATACTGACTGAGAAACAAAAATGCGCGAGTTATACCTTCGTAATATCACAGATTAGATTATTTGTTTTATCAAATGTTTTCAAACACATTGACGCGCTTATAAATAAGAAACGAATGGTTAAAAATAACATTATGGTGGAAACTCTGTGTCTTTGCGCGTTCATGTGTGTGCCGAGAGAGAGTTTTCATGTCGCTATGAAGATTGATTTTGCTTCTTCACGCAGCCCAGGAATTCTTATCGCGTCAACATGATGTTCCGAATCAAACATTTTGCTATAGAGCTTTCAAGTTTACTAAACCTGGCATGTTCGGCAGCTCTGATCTCTTAGAGAACATAAATTTTTGCAGGAGTTTTGTCAAGCATGTGACAATGATTCGCCAGAGCATCAAATCAATAAATTCTTCATTGTCTTCACACGACAGTCTTAAGCGTCTGCGACAATGAAAAATCTTCCGCTCGAGCGCAATATGTTTTCCATAAGGATGAAATATTGCACAAATCGTAAATACATGTTTATGCTCTGCATTCTCAAACTGAACTTATAAATTCCCTCCTCCATCGTTGATAAGAGCTCGAGTAACAAAAATAGAATAACTTGGCCCCATAACTTATTTATCTGTGTATGTTTTGCATAAAAAAGATTGAGCAATTTCCACTGAGCATCGTCAAAGCTCAACCAGAAAACACATAAAATCTTTTAGCCTTTTCTCTCTCTCTCTCGAATTTATGAAACACGAGAAGTTCACGCCAAAATTCTGGAATTATTTAAAAGCTTTTATTAAAATTTTAAAATTCAAATGAAACCAAGCTGAATTGAATATCTGGAAAAGTTTTCCTGCTCCACCGCTTAAAATGCATGAGAAATTCATGAAGAATTTCAAATTGAAGAATTATGCGCTTTCCGTTCACATCGCGTTCTAACTTAATTTGTTTCCTCATTTTCCAGATCAATTTGCGCTCAAACTTTGATATGAAAACTTTTTTGTTTGCTCGTATTTTATGTTGAACGTTCAAGCGCGTAAAAAGCTTTAGGGAAAGTTTATTTTGAGCAAGAGGCTTCGAGAAGGCTTTCTCTTCAATCTCGGATAGATTTTAAATGTTTATTCACCGATATGTTTATTAGATCCTTGCACAACATGCTCTCGAGTTAACTTGGAACTCTACGACTTCGTACACAATCTAAACTTTTTACTAGAAATATTTTATTTTACAATGTCGATTGTTGAAGTTGAGCAGCTTCATTTGAAAAGCTTGAGTTCATGCTCGTGTGTATTACATTCTGTTTGAAACTACTCAACCAATCAGTTTAATCATCAAAATGAAGATATTGAAGTGCATGAGCTTAAACTTTGTTTCGATGCTGTGCAATCTCTTGAAGTTGAGCAGCTTCATTTGAAAAGCTTGAGTTCATGCTCGTGTGTATCTGGTTACAATATGTTTCAAACTACTCAACCAATCAGTTTAATCATCAAAATGAAGATATTGAAGTGCATGAGCTTAAACTTTGTTTCGATGCTGTGCAATCTCTCGTCGCTTCAGGCGAACATTTCCAGCAGAATTCAAACTAGACAGCTTCATAAATGAGTCTATGACACACCGAGCGTCTACGCAAAATAGTTTGACCTCATTTCCCTATCTTATCACACCATTCAATTAAAACACGCCACAAACAGCAAGACGGAATCAAGCAATTGAAGTCACGTCCTCTTGTGTTTCACACTCGTTGAATTTTCATTCATAATTCTCTCTTCGGCCTTCTTTGCACATGACTCGGTTCAAGAAACAGAGAGGAAAGAAAAACTCTGTCTAAACATACATAAGGACCTTGCTATCGATTTTCTTCTTTCGTCTCCACAGACGGAGGAGCATAATATGTTGAGACTATTTGGCGACTATTCTACTACTTTTGGAGAATTAAATATGCCGGATGTTTGAATTGTAAACGATAGAGCAGCATAAAATCTTCCTTCGAGCACCACCACCGAACTTTTACGACGAAGCTTTATCGGAACGTCTTCTCAAGCACCACACACAGTCATAAAATTCTTGAACACTTATATCTCAATTCAGCTACATCCGCCAGACAGAAGCTCTAAAATTCACTCGATGAGCCGCTTGACGAATGAGCAAAGCATTTGTATTCATAATTGCTCGTTGAAAGGATGCAATTACATGATTCAATAATTATGCAACATTCTAAATGCTCCACCCTCGCTATCGTTCTACGGGTTAAGTGGCATGAAAAGGATGGCATGGAGTGAAAATAAATGTGGACTCGAAAGCTTTCGTTTTGTCGAGGGGCGCTTAAGATAAGGCGAAGAGGAGACAGGAGAAGCAAACTTGTCGACAAAAAGTGGCTCATTTGAAAGCTTTAATTTATTCTAAAGCTTTTCTTGTGTTTACGAGGAAATTTATTTTTTGAGCTATTTTACAATGTTTTTTTGTTTGATTAATGCCGCCAGTGTGGGAGAAGGAGGAAGCGCTCGGATCAACATGGCACAGACGCTCAGAGAATTGAACTTTAAATTGCTGTGTGACGAACACAGAATTGTTCATTTTGTATTGTTGCCACGTTTCAAATTGGGTTTGTTATGCTAATTATTCGAAACTTTTGTTTTTTCGTTCGATTGTACTTGGCTCGTAATTGAAAATTGATTTTCTGTAAAAAGCAAAAGCTGCTTCCAATTTATTTTCATTGGCTTCGCAAATCGAATAAGTTGGAAAGCGTTTCATTGATGTTACATGTGTTCATTAGCGTCAGCAAAGGAAATAGCGAAAGTTATGCAGACTCAGCGAGTTTTCTTGAGAAAGGGCGACTTGTTCAACGGTAGCGAGGTGAAAACGTCAAGCGTAGCGGCGAGTAAATAAGGCAGGAAAAGGGTTACCGAATTAATTGAAAACTGGAGCGCTCTTCTAAGTAAAAACTTTGTTTGAAAGTATCTTGATCGGAAAAGGATCTTGGAAGCAAGCAGCATCGTGTCCTCAGGGGCAATCGGAAAAAGCTTTCATGTCTCGTTCTGTCCGACCAACTCTCGCGAGAGTCTGGATGAAGATTCGGTTACAATTTCGGGTTTCTAATCGCACTCGGCTGTATCGAATAGCCAGTGAATAAGAGAAGTTCAAAGGATATAAAGCCATTGACAGGTCAAACGAGTTCAAATTCTAAACTTCAGAAGCATCCTCCAAAGCGTTAGAGATAAGTCAGGAGCTTGTCATTTTGTGTTAGACAGAGGCAGAATTAGAATAAGCGAATCTTTGCCTCTTCTAAGGAGTTCAAACAATCATACAATGCTTGAATTAAACTGCTGACAGGCTGATCGACAGCCACAGTAGTTGAAAAGGATTTTCCCTCGAGTGAAAATTCCCTTAAATCGCATAAATGAATTTCCTGGAAATTATTGCCGAAATTTATATTTCATTACTCAAATCTCTCGAGAAGAACAAAAGCAAATTCCCTATAATCCATGGAAGTCGATTAAACCCTCGACTGCTCATTTCTACTCCCTAAAACGCGCTCGACTTTCGGTTTGTTTGAGAATTCTGAACTTTTATTTATTGCCTCAGGTCTTGAATAATCGAAGCTAATTTGAAGGTGTGCGGTTCATATCTCAAGGAAAACGTTATCCTAAATAAATATTCCCCAGCCTCCCTTCGGACGATTCACGATCACGTCTCAGCAGAATTATAAAGTAAAGTTTACCAATGATGGAGATCATTAAATGAGCCAATTTTTCGAGTGCAAAACATCCGAGTCATCCAAAAATTCTTTGGCCGCACTAGAGAGTTGCTGCATCATGTGTTGGTATTTTTAGATCCATCAAAACAAGAATCAAATCGCTTGCATAACAATTTTCTAAAGCTCAATGAACTAGAAAAACGTTAATGAGCTTTTAATTAATTTCACCCTCAAACGTTTTCGTGATGTCTGAGATGGATCTAACTGCAGTTGTTTGTTTTCTCCTCCGATCTCACCTCATGTTGTTGCAACTTTAATACTTAACAACTGAACACGGAATGTCCGTTCGCTTCCGGAGCTTTGCTTTCCTTCAAAAGAAAATGTAAGCATTAAGGGCTTGAAGCGTGTGCTGAATATCGAAGGCACACGAAATCTCTAATTCAATTGAATGAGCATGCAGGTACACCGAATGTAAACGATTGTTGATTTAATTGGCAATCAATGAATGCATGCAGCTGCCGGATACAGGCGTACTCTCAACTCTTAACGAGATGCCAAGTCCTGATACTGTCGATCGCTGTGTGCATGTGTGAGCATTATGAACTTTTAATTGTAAGCCTGCCATGACAGAACGACAACATTTGCTTTGATCTAATCTCACTGTTGCTATATGCGCACCTTCTATGACAGTGCAAAGTTATACATAAATGTGAAAAACTATTATTGCGGCTGGGGATGACAAAGCGTTTGTTTGCGAATAAATATTTGTGCAGCGACATGTTCGTTACATGATGTAAGCTGCGGTAAACTTGTCATACTCTCAAGAAGATGCTAATTAGCTCCATTATCTGACGAATCTGAAATCTTGTTTCACTCCATAAAACAAACTTGGGAAGTTTTCAATGGAAATCTTGTTTGCGGAAACTCCATAAACTCATTGCATAAGTTTGAGGAGCTGCACGATCGCATTGGGAAATTGCTGCGGAAGACAAATATGTCACATTTCAAAGTGTGCGAAGTGGAAAAACTTTCTTCGAAGCCAAATTGACTCAAGTAGAAAATCCGCCTCGCCAGAAAATTAACTTTAAATCCTTTCGACGAGATGAAGTTATAATTTTCCCGTTCCTCTCCGCACAATAATGAGAAAAGCGGAAAAGATGGCAATTAATCATCAGTTTGGGGAAAATTCTTTTGTTCAGATTTTCAGTTCTGCTTTCCCTTCATTCGCACGAGAACGTGGATCTAAGTTTCCTCTCTCGATTCCTCTGCCGTTGACTTCAGGCTTGGTTCGAGTGCTCGCCACGGGGAAAACTCTGGCGCTGGCGCATTCTCTCGCATTTTTCCCAGCGACTTTTCCAGCTCACCCAGTTCTCTAAAGGCATCCGATTTAGTATGACGCCTGACAGTCTCGTTGAATTTTTTATATTGTTCACCAGAAGAAAAAAGTATTTTATCAAAGGATTAACTTCAAATTGAATGAGGCCGCCTCAAGGAAGAAAATATTGTGGAGTACATACGAACACTTTTATATAACGCGAGAACGCAGTGATTTTCTGTTCTGTTTCGCCGACACAAAGGCGAATTTTATGAATTGCGAGTGTTCCACGGCACAGCAAAAAGGTTTAGTGAAAAAGTCATAAAATTAAAAATTATACAACACACCAGCGAGTTGTGGGCGGAAAAGCGAGCAAACAGAAATGCGGAAAGCTGAATATAAAAAGTGCTTGAATTCATTTTGCGCCCCCGAAACATGAATGTCTGGGCGAGGATAGTCTTCAATGTGTACTTGTAAAGAATAGAAAGAAAAGAGAACGAAGGAGAGTGAGAGCGGGGCAGATGAATAATGTTTAAATAAATTAAATTATCAAAAGGATAACTTGTGATGGAAATTTCGTGAAGTGAAAGAATGCTGGGAGAATGGAAGAGTTTGCTACAAAGCAACTCCTAATGAAATGAGGGGATCGAAAGCTATTACAAAGATAATCCCTCTCTCATACTAAACCGAAGAGAACCAGTGAAGCTATTAAAGCAGATACATTGTGGAACGTGTGGATGGATCAAGTAACAATGCTCAGTCAGTCTATTCATGTTTAGTCAATGTTGACAAGCGACGAACGTCGGGACTGAAAGTGTTGTGCTGAGTTGAAACAAATCCGAAATAACACCGAAACAACAATAAACCCTTGAAAAAAGTATTGAGTTGCAGTTAATGGATATTGTGTTGTCAACTGATACTTTCTCATCGCCACTAAACAAAACCGGATTTACCTAAAAAGCGAGAGGATACTTCATTAGCAACATTTCAATTTGCATTTCAACGGCAGCTACGAGAGCAAGGTAAATGCTTAAAATTCTCTCAGTTTACACTGCGGATGAATGCTATGGGTTGTTCCTACACGATTAGGCAGATTATAAAATTCATTAAGTGGGATTAAGTCATGTAATGAGTGCACAATGAGCCTATCTCTCTTCAAAGTTCCTCTTCACGACTTTGAATGGCTCCTTCAAAAACATATTTGCTGCCATTATGGTTCTTAATATTACCTGTCACATAAATTTCATGAGGCAAATGAAGTCTTTCGACAGCATGAAGATCGGCATAATTAAATGCACGTGTGACGTGGTAGAGGCGAAGAGTGAAGCAGAAATGCGACGTATAAAAAATCCACTTATGCGAATGAAGAGGGTCTCTCCTTACTTACCCAAATCCATTCCATAACATTATTGTGTCACAGACGTTTCTCGGTCGTTTTCTCGCTCTGCCTTCTTATTCTCGTTGCTCTCGGTGATGTGAACTGTCATTAAATATAATTTAAAGATAGATCTCAAGCGTTATCGAGGCGAGCGATATGAAAACTTAGCTTTTATCGAAGCATTATTCAATCTTCACTCCGTTTCCATGTTCGTTGCGTCACCCTCGATTTCTTTTATGTTCGGGCTGTTTTCAATTTCCACCCCCGCATGTGCTTTGGCGGAAACTTTCAATCATTTTAAAGATTCGCCGTTTATAGCAGCACATATAACTTTAGAGGAAGAGAAGGAAAACATTTTGCTTTTGAAATGTGGAAGCACAAAAAGTTTCTGCGGCCTTGTGGCTTCGATGCGTGCATGCTTTGGTTTTTCTCCTTTTCCGTTCTCTACTCGATAAATTGGGAGGCAGCTGAATCTATGAAGTTCCATTTTGATAAGGAAAGTTCAGGGTAATGATGATTAGTCTATGCGAATTTCCTATGCTGCCGCTCTCCACATATTATCTTGTTAAAGACGAAACTAGTGGCAGCAAAAAAAGATTGCGAAGGCGAGGGCAAACGAGAGCTTGAACGGCACAAGATAAATGATCTTCGAGCATACTCGTGTCAATAAAACTTCATTTAGTTGGATTGTGAGTTATGTAATATTGTGTTTTCCTAATGACGTGAAAATTTTTTATGCTTCGTCTGTCCATCTTCTTACAATGGCCTTCGAGATGAAACATCATTGTTCGGGTGAAGCGAACGGGAGAAGTTCGATGAAGCAGAAGTAAAAGGCCGAATAAAGTTTTCCAGAAACACATTCAATCGCCTTCGTCATAACTCAAAGTCGCTTTTAGAAAGGCAAAGTTGGACGGGAATCATCGCTAGGTGTTTGAAGTTTCGTGCTCATTTCTACGCAACATACGTTTCCGAAATAAATATTAGAAGACATGAAGGAGAAATAAAAAAGTTTTCCTGTTTTTCCGCACATTTTTCATTCCGTTTCGGATCGCATAAATTTATTTTGCCAGTAACTTTTTCCTTTTTCAGAAATAACTTTCTTTGTTGGCATAGAAACATTTTTCACACATGAAAGCATTAGACGAGAAATGCGAAGAGTCTGACTCGTCGCAGCTGAAGTGGAATTTGAATTGGGCTTGAGGGCCAGCTTGAAATACACTCCCCGACCCTCTGAATCCTCCCTAGGTATTATCAGTTGCAGAAAGACGAAGCCAGTCGTCTCCCAAGCAACCAAAATCTCACTCTTTATCGTGTTTTGATGACAGGCTTGCCTCGGAATCCGAAATGTCTTGCATGGGGGCAAAGAGTTAATATTGTTGCTGTTTACATTTGCCAGCAATAACAACAAATATTTATCCACACAAAAACAAATATTTTGTATCGATGGGGCTGCTTTGATGAGAAGAAGAGGGAAAAGGCTTATCGACATGAGGCCAAGGGCAGAGGACGAAGAAGGGAGGCAAAAGGGATTCGAGTAAAAACAAACGATATGCCGAATAAATATGCTCAAATTTAAATTCCTTTACCAGCATGAAAGTCAAACCACAGAAAAAAGAATGCGGAGACAAAAGGCTTCATCCCAGAGAGGAGAAGTAATCGCTTTACATTGTTCCAAGATTTGGGCGAGAAAGAATTTTCCTGACGGAAGAAATATCTAAGTGCTCGCAAAGACGCTCCGATGGAAGATACTCTTACTGTGTAAGGCTGCAAATGCGAGGAAAAAAATCGTTGATTCCCTTCATCCTCCTATTTTGTCGTTATCAATTTCAGTGTCCTCCCTCTCGCAGTTATTCCTTTTTTGCTATTTCGCATCCACATTTACTTTCCAAGCGCGCGATTCAAAACAAAAATGTAGAGCAATTACATACAATCTCTAGTTCCTTTTAAAACGGATTTAATGACGATATCACTTCTCCCTTTCCTCGCGCTCCGCGAGTTTGCCATGGCAGATAAACTCCGTCGCAGCTTCCGATTCCTAACGTGGTGAAATTTTAAAAGCTTAAAAGCATGGTTGGTTGTTGTCGGTTTCTTTGTAGGATTTTCACTCCATGGCGACGATGGTAACAAAGAAATGTTTATGAAAAAAATTCAGTTGCATGAAGCTGTTTCAACTGGAAGAGCTTTGTTGTTCGGTGACGTAATTTAAAAGCTTTTTAATTAGCAAACGATACATAAACTTGCTCGTTATTTTGATATTTCGTTAATTTAATTAAAACGTCTAAAGATCACACGCAGTTTATTTAATGGCAAAGAATTTCTGATTAGATATCCGCCAATCAAACATCCAACAGCCTTCCGGAGCTTTTCTCCTTATAAAATCTTCCAACATGATCGAAATTTGCTCAAGTTAAATAACGAAATCAGCGTCTATCAACGAGCTCTGCATCCAGCGAAACCCGCGAGAGAAAAGTTTTCTCTTCCGCACTCCTCGGTAGGGAAACATGCCAAGTTACTCCAAATCTCTTTACATTCTTTTCGATTTGCAAATTCTAACTTTACATTTCGCCAGCACATTTTTCCTTTTTTCTGCTGCCGCTACTTCTCGTTGTTCTGTGTTTTCCACGCAGATGTAGAAATAAGTCTACGAAGATTGAGGGATGGATGAAAGGAGAATATGACAGACTAAAGCAATCGCTTCGGAACTCTATGATTGTTTTCCATTGAAAATTCTTTTTCCGCATAAATTTACGATTTCCATTGTTACGATTTCCAGGGAAGCCCGAATCCGGGAGGAAGTAAATAAAATAATTTTTTAGATGGATTTAAAAGCAAAAGCGATTCCTTCCTGTGCTCAGCGCGACAGTGAGAGAGAGGATGGAGAAAAGGGAAAAGTTCGGGCGGGCATTGTTGTGAGATGGGCGAGAAGGAGATGGGGATTTATGTTCCGTCAGCAATGACGCGGCGCAAATAGTAAAAAAATTGCTTTGTCAACACGAGCGAGTCTCTCCGAGATTATTTTGCCTAGACCTTTTTGAGTTTCAAGTCGAAATTGGACACAAGTTTAAGCTAAATACACGAAAAGGCTTTCGTCCAAAATCTGTTTCCATCCTCTTCCGACATTGGTCTCGATGCACTTAATTGATTGATAGACGTCGGACATTAATTGAACACGACATCGTGCTTGGGTCGAGAGCGATTTGCTGGGCAACATAAATCAATCTGAGTGAGAAATTTGAGAGAAGGAAATTGAGGCACGACTCGCTTCGCGATGCAATACACGAAAGTGTAGAAACATAAATCCCCGGTTTAATTAGCTTGTGAGCGTAGCAACATGGCAGTGGAATGCATAAAACCTTCTCGCGTCAACTGCTGCGACTTCATAAACCAGGCGTATAACTCTCAGCACTCCAAATAGGTCTTGTTTTATGTATAATGAAAAGAGACTGGAAAAATCAGTAATAAAATGTTTAATGATTTTACGTGACGGGGAAAGGGAAGCGAGATCGAAGCGACGAGAATTTACCTGCGTCTTGCCTTTCTAAACTTTATTTTACGGCGCCGAGTAGACCTCTATAAACTCTCAACCATGTACGTGATTTTTTACAATCTGAAAACTCAGTATTAAATATTAAAGTTGTTTCTGTTGTGTGATTTTTAAAAGGTTTTCCTTGTTGCCCGTTTCTAGCTTGTTACCTTTAAATATCAGCACGAGCCAATGAATGTTTCATCAAGATACCCTCCGCCCCTCAATTCCCATTCATCTACAATCCCGAGCACATTTTGCCTTGCTAGCTCTCGTGGTTTTCCAACTTTGCAAATAGTTTTCAAGTCCTCCGAAGCTGTCGAGTGTTTTGACAAAGCCATTTCAACAAGCTTCGTTGTTCCGCGAGGCTAAAAGTTTACAGTGAATCTTTAATGACTTTTCAACAAGTTTGATGCTAAGACTTTTTAATTAAACTATTACAGACTGCTGTGGTAAGATTCGTTGAAAAGCCATAACCGAAAACTTGGTTTGTTCAAGAGATGCTTGAAGCGTATTGGAGTTTTCATTGCAAGGTTATTTATGCCTCCAATTAAAGTGTATGAAAATTTTAATGAAGCGTATATCAGTCGTAGGAGAAAAGCCGAAAGCAGAAAGGAAGAGAATTAATGAAGTCTCATGTCGCAGAAATGAAAAGAAGGCAAAGAATAAAGGAAAGAGCACTTCGTCACATGCAGAATTTAAGCTGTCGCTCCGACTGATGAATTATTATAATCTTTGAAGTGAAGCGAGCATAACGAATGAATGCGGCAGCTTAATGATGATTTTTGTACGCGGGAGGAGTGAAAATCCATCTCGAGCGTTCACTAATTACCGACGTGTCAGTCTGAAGCGCGCAACGAAAGAACTCGGTTCAGTTGCGTTTTATGCGCTCTTGAGGTTTCTCGCGAGTTTTTCGAGCAAATTCGCTTCTATATTTTTCCCGGTTTGCATCAGCCAAGCGAAGAAAGATAATTATTTAATGTGTGACAGCGTAATCTTCTCGCGTGGGAACAGAGAAAGAATGTACGTACCTTAAGCCAGCGCTTCCGGAACTTTACCAGTTTGTGAGCTGTTGATTTCCATAAATTGAAAAAGGCGACAGCTGAGCTCGATGCGACTAAACAAGTAAAGAGAAGCAACACTGCTCGACAATTTAAAATACTTTGTGATTTATCGTAAACAAACTGCAGCATAAAAATGTGAAGCAAGACCAACGGTGTATCTGAAAGTGTTCCAAACTTAATAATATCCAAACTCATAATAAAATGAGCTTTCAATGATTCGCCAAAACCAAAAGTTCGTGCAACTCTGTATTGCTCTAAACGCAACCTTAGAAAATAATTTTACAACATTCAAGATCTCGACGATTTTCTTTCACTTTTTCCACACATCGAAAATACTTTAGAGCGCGAAGGCACGTGAGGAAATTCGAAAGTAAGTCTTAAAAGTCTCTCCCCCCGTTCGTCTCTTCGCCGAATGTGTTAATAATACTCGCGTGAGTCTTTTGCTGCTTCGAGCCAAGAACAAATTGAAAGTCTTTGGAACTTTAAGGCTTCCTTTAAGACTCCGCTTTACGCTTTCATGTTGTTCACGTTTGCTCATCTCAGATATGAAAGTAAAAACACAGTCGTTGCCGCTCATCTAACGTGATATTTCATGATAATTCCGAAACAGGGATTAAAATAAAATAAATCTTGATTTAAATGTGACGCGTAATACTTCAAAAGTACACAATGTAGGAAACACACAGCCTCATGCTTCGCAGAAATTACAGATGAGCGTAATTTCACGGGTTAGCGGAATTGTGTGGTTGACATTTCGTTTTTGTGTCGCTCTACCTCTCCCGACTGAAACGCTGTGACACTGGCGTAATTATTTTAAAACAAAAGTTCTGATAAGCCTCTACATGAGTGGCTTCGGTAGCACGGGATCCGTCGCTCAAAATTTTCTAAAAGCTTTTTGCAGCGTCGCTTACGTAAGTAAATGCTCGTTCAACCGGAAAGTTTGACCTGGCAAAAGTTTGGCTCAGAAAGTTTGTTGCTACCCGACAAGAATGAAAGATAAACAAAAATACGAAGGTGCATGAATATTAAATGTTAGTTTGTCCTTAAAGTTTCGTGACAAGTTTTAAGGTGACAATTTACGGAAAGTTCTCCCTCCGGTGGAGATGCCAAACGCCGATAAGTAGCAAAGTTTAGACTAAAACTCATATGTTTAAAAAAGCATAAAAGCAATGTGCACATCGAGTCGAGTTCTTCTCACATAAATTCACAGGCAGAGCATACGTGATTGAAATTTATTCGAATTTGATTATCATCATTCAAGCTTCCGCATGTATTTCTTCTCCCCTTCTCGCCCTCCGCTCCCTGCCTCACCAGGCAAATCCGAAAAATCCGAAACGAATGCGGAATGGCGTGCGTAAAAAATTAATCTCTCGCTCCATCTTTCCTCGCTTTCCATTATGAGACGAACGGAACGTCAGAGGGAAAAGTCTAATTAAAATTATTTGTCTTCAGCGGAGAAAGTCGAGTCGCAATCAATTAAAAGCTCTTTTTCAAACATCTCTCCGACTTCTACATGACTTTTCAATTAGGATGATAATTTCTCGTCGATCTTTTTTGTCGTCGTTCGCTGGTGCTGCGGTCGAGAAAAAAGTTTCAGCCTCATTTTTTTCCTCGGCTTTCGCTGGTTTCCACAAAAGTTTTTTATTCCAAATGTTTCTACTTGTTTCAGTGGTCGAGTGAGTTTCTGAATGGTGCACATAAAAACTTAAAGTTGGTCATTCGACGGTAATGACTTAATTGAGTTGTCTCTCCAGGCTTCACGTTACTGTGTAATGTCCACTTAGTTCTCGCAATATTATGTCCATTACCATAAAGGGGTTAGACGGAAGTTGATGGCCATTAAAACGTCACTAAATGCTAATGTAATCAAATCAATTTGCTCTGATAGCGTCTCTAGATTAACTCACAGTCGTCCCAATGACAACTCGTATCTGCATTTTTAAGCAAACTAACGTTTCCTCTCGTCTCTTCTTTCCGTTTTAGTTGAACCTCGCCGCTTCCCAGCCTTGACACGACGAGCAGAAGTAACCAGCAAGCAAGAGCAAGCAACAGCAGCGAGCGAGAGTGAGAAAAATTTCCAATTCAAATCTACGTAAATCGATTGATTGAAACTGGGAAATATAAAATACGAATAAAAATGAAAACAAATTTGGATTATCAACACAAGCCATCCCACATGCTCATGTGCTAAGCGAGATAGAGAGACTCCGATACGTATTCAGCCAAGCAACAACAAGAACATTAGCAACTAGAACTGGAAGAATTTTTCAAAAACTCGTCATGTACATTCGACTTCATCGTTGTTGTCAACTAAACTAGAGCTTTTCTCGCCCAACCCCAACGAGCGAGTGAACGAGCAAAGAAGCGACAGCAGCAGCTCGAGGACGAGTGGAGAAAAACACTAGAAGAAAATCGATAATTTTAGCATAAGACTCTGTTCAACGACTAAACTAAAAATAGGAGGAAAGAAGCAGCGGAGAAGGGAAAATCTATGACACCGAGCGAGCGACATTGAGACGAGCGAGAAAATGTTGAGGGATTTTTTCCAAATAATTTTAATAGTGGCACTTAGTTTAATGTTCCGATCGATAAGTGGCTGCCCGTCGCCATGCATGTGTAAATGGAAAGGAGGCAAGCAGACGGTCGAGTGCGGAGGACACAAGCTGCCAAATATCCCCGACGGTATTGATCCGGGCACGCAGGTGTTGAATTTCTCGCACAACGGTCTCACTGTTCTGCAGAGCGAGCGCTTCCAAAAAATGGAATTGATTAATCTGCAGAAAATCTATCTGGCGAATAACGAATTGATACGGATAAATGACAGAGCGTTTCGTGGACTATCAAATTTAGTTGAGTTAGATTTATCGGATAATTCGCTGACCTCGATTCCGACGGAAACATTTCAGGATTATTCGTCACTAATGCGTTTATCATTAAGTGGCAATCCAATACGAGACTTGAAAACATCTGCGTTCAAATATTTATCGTATCTCACAACATTAGAGTTAAGCAATTGCCAAATCAGTGTGATCGAAGACGAAGCCTTTATAGGAATGGATAATCTGGAGTGGCTCAAGCTCGATGGCAATCGAATCCGGACGATTCGCGGCAACCATATCTTGCCAATTAATTTGAACGGAATTTCGTTGCAAGGAAATCGATGGTCCTGCGATTGCAAGCTAATGGATGTTTACGGTTGGCTTACGACCTATACGATTTCACAATCTGAAGATCCGAAATGCTTTGAGCCGCAAAAGCTCCTCGGACACACGATCAAATCGTTACAAATTGATGAGCTTGCATGTCTGCCCGAAATCTCGCCTACGACCATTTATCTGGAGATTGCCGAAGGACGGAACATATCGCTGCTCTGTAAAATCACAGCCATACCCGAAGCGTCGATAACGTGGTGGTTCCAAGGACAAATCCTCCAAAACGACACGATAATAGCGCCCAATTTACATCTCTACTATTACATCGAGGAGGGAGTGGACGAGAAGCGGAGCGAACTGTTTATCTTCAACGCAAATGCCGATGACAATGGGACTTTTGCGTGTGTAGCTGAGAACTCGGCGGGTCGTACGCAGGCGAATTACACAATTAGAGTCATTGTGAAAGAAGAGCCGGTCGTCGAGGAAGTGTCATTTCCAAACGAGATCTTTCTATTCATCATCGGCGCCGCGATTGTCATCGGCCTCCTGACGCTTGTGTGTTGCACCATAATAATTTGTAAATGTAGAAGTCAGTCGCAGGGCAGCAACAGCAGCTCTAACAAGAAGAAAAAGAAAAAGCGCTCGAAAGGCAAAGAGGTGTCGTTCCAGCTGCCCAACTCACAGAAATGTGTCGCTATTGCCAATGACATCAACAATTCCCTCGTTTGCTCAAAAATAAATGGCAACTTAACGATTACGGATAATAACCACCAGCAAGATATGCTGCTCTATCTGAGCAACAACACGCAGAATATTAGTATAAATGATATGTCACTGCAGGGTCTGGCGGACAGAAATCCCGACTTGATAAATGATGCCGAGAGTTTGCGGCAGCGTAATGAACATGACATGAAGCAAAATCAGCGAGGAGATGACGGCGAGATGGAAAAAAATCGAAATCAAACAGATAACAACGTCAATGCGTCGAACGAGAACAATTTTTCTCTGGTGCCGATTCTTCGTCCAATTCCAGCAAGATTTACGGCCATGTCAACGTTGCCCCGTGGCGGAGCCAACGGCGTGAACGGCAGAGATATGTACCAAGTGGATGTGCATCTGAATCCCGGCTGCTTCATCGATACAAATGGATATCCCGTCGAATACAGCTTGGCGCAAGTTCCCCTTGTTAATCAAGCGCCAGTTAATTACAACTACCAAACGCTTCCCCACAATAGAGCCGGTAAATCGGTCGTACGATTCGCCAACGAGGCCGAATTCATAACACGAACTTCACAAACATTTCAAACGTATTCGCCAGATGTTCGCTACACGGCCGAAGGCTATCCGTGCATAGATCCTTTGAACGGTGCGAGCACGTTGGATGCTCAGAACTTCCCATCGCCACCCGAAGGCTACAAAACTGATAACACTTCATCATTACCGACGGTGGCGCTTCTGAACAATCAAAACTTTTGTCCAAATTCATTAGTTATGCAACAACAAGCGGTACCAAAGTGGCCTTCCTGCTTACCAGGCTATCATCCCCAGCTTATAGCCATCGACACAAACGTGCGCTTTCAAATGTCGTCGCCGCAATCGCTTCAATCGCCGACTTCGCAAAGCTCAACGTCGGTCACGAAGAAATGTGTCGGTGCACAAACAAACGATTTGGATAATAATGTGATACACGAGGAGGAGGAGGAAGAGCAGGATGACGAAGACGAGGGCTGCAGCAACAACAAATGCCGACAATTAAAAGGCCCTTTGGCGGATAGTCCTGACGAAGGCTACGTAGGCGATAGTCAAGAGAGCTCCGACATGTGACAGCAGGGCCAAGCGGCTTATCACAATAAAACGCTTGAGGCCATTCTGCAGACAGAGGACGTTGTGGTGCTTTAAAATAATTTTAATTTCCGCTCGCACTCGATGTGTAGTTAAAGTTTCAAAAGGTTTAATTTCATTGATAGGCTTGGAGCACTTGGTGCCGCCGTTGCTTGCAACATCGGTAGCATATTTGATTGAAAATTTACATTTCAACGCGTTTTTCGATTTTAGCGAGATGAAACAAAGAATCGCACGCTGTTCAATTGATAGCAAGCAATTAAGCGCGTTCCGTTGTCATTTTGTTGCCGCTTTGACAGTTTATTATTCGCCCAATAATTTCGAGAACCATCAAAAATCCATGCGCTTCAGCGACCGAATTCACATTTTTCAATTTCCGCTGACGACACAGTTCAATAGACAATGGCGCGCCATGTTGCGATCCGGAGTTTAATTTAATCAACGTTAATTCGCCATCCATAATATATTCGACTCAATTGAACAAAAAAGAGTTTGCATGAGTGGAATACCTTGTTGGATTTAATCAAATCAGTGAATGCAGTGACAAAAGAAACTTCACAATTGCAGCGATGACAGCTTGGCTGTGCCACGGCAAATACAGCGGTTCCTTTTATTTGCTCTATGATTATACGACCCTCCTCAGCCCCCTCCGTAATATGTTTTGTTAAAAGTTTTATGACGAGAAATACAAAATTATAATTCATTGAAAATGTATGACGGGAAACAAAAAGTTTAATTTGAGTTTGTCGAAATGGCAGAGGCAAGAGAGGCAGTGACGAGGGGAACAGTGAGAGGGAAGGAGAAGTATAACGAAACGAGAGCTCAACAGTAAAATGAAATGTACAAACACATAAAAAAGTTTCACTAATTACTGATAATTTGAAAGTAAATAAACGAAAATACAAAACAAACTCGAAAATTGGCAGCAGTGAATTGCATTTAAGCGCTCGATACTTGCCAAAAAAAAAAAGAGTGGGAACGAGAGAAACAGCGAACTTGCAACAACAGTCTCAATTTAATCGCTTATTTCCTCCGAGAGTTTACGGCAAACAATAAATTCTCCAATTGCGAACGATATTTTTTCATTTGCTTGGCTAATGGGCGTTTTTATGTTCATTTGAAGAGGAGCTTAATTGCTTTCGAGTTCGTGTCATTTTTACCATCGAGAGATTTCTATTATTTCCGGAGCAAAAGTTGTCACTGCAAGAGAAGGAACGATGTCGTCGTAAAGTTTTATTTGATTTACTTCACTTGTTTCTCGTTTGAGATCCCATGGAATTTTCCGAAGAATGTAGAGAAAAAACATTTAGCACCTAAGACTGCTGTTGTCTGTCGATTACGAAGTACGAGAGCTTAAAGTTCCACTCGAGGAGCTTCCGAAAATGAGCTTATAACCTTTCGTGGTTCTTAGCTAGCTTTTCAAAGCTCCCAATGAGCTTTTGAACGTCCTCGGAAAGCTTTTGGCTTCCTAATCGACAGTCGTCGGTGTAGATAAGACGAAGATCAACAAATGAAAAACTAGTTAAGTGTAGTCAAGGGAGAAATTGAAACAACAAGAATTCAACGCTGAATGCTTAACAAAAACATTTCTGACGAGGGCGAGGCAGTTAAAGCTGTAAGAATTCAATTCAAAACATTTTCAAATTAGTATCGAAGATGATGAAGCCGTACGAAGAAAAGACAAGAATAAATTACTTTTTAATGGTGACTTTAATATGAAAACTCTGTATAAAAGTTGTGAGAGCGACGTAGCATTGAGCGAAATTGAATTTGAAGAAAATAAGCAGCAACATGTAAATACATTCTGTAGTTGAAAATCAAATTGAAGAATGCGGCGAACGTTCGAATTGAAAAGAAAATGACGTTAACCGCTGCACATACATAAGGGATCGATCGATACGCTGCGAATGAAGAACGAGAAAAAATTGAATTATTGATATTTTATTTGATACGGAATAATGCGAGCGATGAGGAAATTGAAAAAAAAATCGATGATTGGATGGAATCGAGCAGCATGTGACATAATTTAAAAGAAAAACTAGGATAATACACAAAGAAAATTTATTAAATAAAAAAATAATAAAATAGAAAAATTATTTCCGATTGTTTTCATTTGATCGTCGGCATTATTTTCATCCACCGGCGAGGATAAATGCTGCAGGTAGGATTTTATTTGCTTCAATCAAAGCTTGGTCCCGGCTCGAGGATAATCGCCTTACGTTTATTTCAGAGAAGAGAATCGCATTGAGTCCGAGCGCTGTTCCGATTGGAATGACGGATCATATATTGCGTCAACGACTGCTAAACGACCAGCTCAATGTTCTTAATATTCGATAGGCTTGAGGTGATTTTTCTTGGAGCTTTTTCTGAAAGGTGTTGTTTTCACAAAGCCCACGTTGTCGGCTTAGAGCCATCTGTCAACTCACTCCATTGCTTTTACCTCATGCACAACCTTCCAAGTTTTAAATTATTGACGAAACTTTCAATCGTTTCCCGAAATATCTGCCATAAACATCAGGCGAACGAGAAACCCTTATAACGAGCCTCGTTATGTTTCATGTTCCTTCTTCTTCGCTTGGACAATAAGAAATCATATATATTTCGATTTGGTTGTGTAATAAAACTGGTTGGTTAATTTATGTGAAAAGTTTACAATGCGCGAAGAGCGCAAATAAAAATCATTAATCATAACAGGATCCTGTGGCTATCGGTGGCGTTAACTTCAAGGGAGAAGGGGCGAATCGCAAAGCTGCCGCTATAACAATTTACAACGAAAATGAAATAGAGAAGAGAACAAGAATTATTCGCAAACTTTTCCTTCAAGTATATATCATCTCAAATTATTACTTTTTGTTCGCTCGTAGTTGTTTGAATGTTTATTTTATGCGTTGTTTGCCTTCGTCTTCTCTAGTGAATGCGGATAAGAAACAACACAACTTTCATGGATGTAATTGAGAAAGATGGTGGAAACAAAGGCAGTGAAAGATACTTTACCTCAATAGCGACGAGGAGATGGAGGCGAACAAAAAATTACTCGCATAATAGAAAAACTCTACGCAACATTTTTTAATTTTTAATTTATATTCGACAACGAACGACGAGCGAAAAACTTTAAAAGATTTCCCATTAAGATGTCTCCAGTCTACTGTCTCATGTTTCACTCCGATGTCTCGTTTGACATCGAATCCTGCTCATTATGGATATTGAATTTGATGTTACTCGAGCTTAAGTAATTTCGATGAGCATGAGAGGAAACCGCAACAATGGCTTTAGGATGTAGCAGGGGATGTGAGATTGAACGCCTTCTTTTTTTGTTTCCATTTCCGTCAAAATGACAAGACGTATCTCTTCTCGTTCGTCGACAGCAAACATCTTGGGTTTGACGAAGAGTTTTCAAAATAGCAAAGTTTGTATCATCATAAAGTATTATCTTCCGTTTCGAAATGATTTATATTTACGATGCAAAATTAATCAACATAAATAAGTACCAAATCATGCTGAACGCTCGATACGCCGCCTAATTGATTGATTATTTATCAAACTCAATATCCACGCAGGGCTTTACCAACATGTACACCTTGAATCAGGCCCCTCTCCATCCATTAGCTCACTTCGGTTGCCTTTAAATTTTTCTTGCGTCATTAAAATCCATAATGCGAGCAATCAATATACTTCGAACCGGAAAATACCTTCAGACGTGAGCGCATGAAGCACAAATTAGATCCTGGGATGAAGGAAATTTGAGCGAAGCATAATTTAATACCAGCGATGAATAATAAAATGAAATTGTGTCAAAATAGGCTTTGAGGCTTCTGAGGCTTCGGCATGGTTTGCAGCGTCGTCGTCGTGGCAATCTCACGCACAACCAGCGCTGAATAAAATATGTGCATTATGGTTAAACTCGGTCTAATTGAAACGCAATCGATAGCAACGGATTTTAACACCGAGTCTAAGGAAACCTTCTACGAACAATCGAAGGCTTAAAGGTTGCAGGAGCCCGACCTCTCACAGCTTCCTAATGATCTTTATTGAGACGAAGCGGATTTAAATTCCAGGGGAGAAACTATGAACTTGAGATCGTTTCAATCAAAATATTATCGCTATCTGATGAAGCCCTGAAGCGAGAGGAGAGCTGAGCTCTTTAGAAAATAGTTTTATAGAGCTCCGTGATCCATTCAACTCACATAATTTTACGGCACGATAAAAAGCGAAGAACTTTCGCCGCACCAAGCTTTCGTCTGCTTGACTTTACAGGTCAACAAACTTCATCCTAAGCGCGGTGGGGAGCGTCGTCCAGGGAAGACAAACTTCATAATTTGACTTTTGGTTTCCTCTACAACATCACTGAGGTTTAGCAAACACGTTTGAAGTTTTCAGACGAAGTTCAGTAACTAGACGAGGCTATGCTCGATTCATCTACACCGCCAAGTCCCTGTGACTCCTAACTGTTATGAGAATTTATGGAATTTGAAATGAAAATTCTTTCTGTCTGTACCGCATTCGGGTAAACTAGGAGCGATGGAAAACATACTTGGTAAAAGTTAGTTTACATCCGAAACATTTCTCCAGTCGATTCTTCAACCGAAAATATTTGTCATGTTGTCAGCAGAAATCTTGAAATCAAAGAGAAATTTGATGGAATCATTTGTTTCACGTGGTGTGGGTGGAAAGAGCGGCACAACCGAAAGCGGAAAAACACGTTCCCATGTCTTTTATTGCGTAAAGATACACAGCTTTTGGTTTTTTTTTTAAAAATAGGTACAGCATCGCCGGATGGAAGGAGAAGAAGCCTCGAGAGAGGAGGGAATGAAGATTCCCAATTTTATGGCCTATCAATTTCGTTCGTTATCTTGGAAATTCGCTGAGGAAGGAGAAATTCCTCGTCTTCGCCGATGAGCACAAGACGAGGAAATATAAATTATTGGCGATGCCTCAGTCGTGTTGTGTGTTTCGGGTGCGTGTGTGGCGAATGAAGAATGACGAATGATGGAACATCAATTTCTCTTCCTTTCCCTTTGTCGCAAATTCTCACTTTATCAACTTCTTCCTCCCATCGTCTTGTTTACGTTGAATGATTCTTTCAGACATTGTCGCTTCCTCAGGGGCGTAGTTGCTCTTGTAAATCAGTTCGTTCCTTATTAATTTCAGTCAAGATGCTCACTCAAGCAGACACAGACAAACTAAGTGCTACATGAAGCAAAAGGATTTCTCAGAAGCCAACATTTCTCGCAGGTGAATAAGCCATAATTTCTCAAAGTTCTCTAGCTTTCCTAAGCTTCTCAGAATGAACGTAGGAGTTTTAAAATCACGTCTGCATTTGACTTTCAAATATTATAAATTTTAAACGTCTTCGTAGTAACGCTCTTAGCTGTTTAAATATTACATGCTCTCACTTTGCAGCCTAAAACTTCTGAATTGTACCAAACGAAGCACAATCATATCGACTAAAAAAATCCGAAACCATTTGCCTTGCACTATCAAGCTTGGCCGTTGCTGCTTTTCAGCTCATGACCTGCTCCTCCGTAGCAGCTTCAGAGCGATGATCCCAAAGCTTGTCATCTTTAGTTGTCACCAATCAAATATTGATTACGTGCCTTTCACGTTTGTCACAATCATTTCATAACTAGCGACTTCTGTCAATTCTTGAAGAACTTTCTAATAAAACCGACACATCTTTAAATTTAATTGAAATGACGTAACAGCAGGAGCAATAATCAAGCATATCAGAATCAACATTTCTCGTTCTGAGCTTCTTGAGAAGTTGATGACTAACGTTTATCGGATGATTGCAGCGGTGAAAAGCTTTTAATTGATTTGCTGTCGAATCTTATCTGAATGAATAAATCAAATTGCTCTTCAAAATTTCATTGAGAATGAATGAAGCGAGAGATGAATTATGTAGCTACGAAGTTCGATCTTCCCAACCTTCTAGTTCACTGATTGATTTTTCTGTAGAGTTTTAAACTTTCAAGTGTTCCAGGCAGTGAAATTCGTTAACATAAACGCACCAAACTGATTGCAGAAAGCGGAAAAGTTTCAGCAAGTGCAAGAGAAAGTTTGCGAGCTTCTTCTACCAGACGCTGTCACAGATTTTCCGGATCTTGTAAATCAGTTCGTTCTTTATTAATTTCAGTCAAGCTGCTCGCTCCAGCAGACGCTAGCAAACTTATCTTCACACGGAGCGAAGGAGTTTTTTCAAAATTATCTCGCAGGTGAACTCGCATAAATAAACGTCTTAAAATGAAATTCCCGTCAACTTCTTTTCCTTTCTTCATTTCTCGTTCGCCTTGTTTCGCCATGGGAGGAATGTAAATCCTTGCCTCGCGTCTCTTCGTTTGCCAAAACATGAACGCAGCTGAAACGTTAGGTAGAAAATTAAAATTAAATAAAATAAAAATACACAAGCGTCGAGCTCCTCGGCGATGGATTAAGAAGAGAGTTTACCTTCAACCGTGTCCCTTTAACCCTTTCCTCCCATTCCACTGCTTAACTCAATTCAACGGCACTCGAAGATTCCAAAGCACTAAAATAATTTGAAAAATTTGGTTAATTAAAATATGTAAATCCTCGGCTCCAACTTCATCCGCACCACTCAGCCAGAGTGTTCCCTTCCTCTCATTGTTTCGTCTCACGGGGTTGTGTAAGAGCCTTAATAATCCTGAAGAAAAATGCTTGTAATTTTTACTAAGAATGCGAGACGAAGGCGTCGAGTGTTAAACAATTTAAAGACATATTTATCGAAACGATTTTTCCCCCGACGCCCCCAACTGTCATTCCTCTTCCAAATCAGTTTCAACGAGTTGGCATGGTTGCCTGCACAGAAATCACGTTGACGTGGCACTCGGGTTAACCATTGCACTTCAAAGCACTTGCGGCAATAATCTAGAGCACCGAAAGTTTCCAGGAAACCTCAATGATCCTTTGACTTTAAAATTAAACAACGAACAGCTCTGAGTGTGAAAAGCCAATGTTGGCTCATTCCAAACTGAAGAAGGTTTCAAGTGTAGCGATTGATCAACCGAACGGGAAGCATCGACGATGAGTTGTCATTAGTTGAGTGTTTACACGACTCCGCAAAGTGATGAGAGGTAGCGAGGTCAAACATTTCATGATTTACAGTTTACAGGTTGGAGGTAATTGCGGAAAGGAAATTCTCACAAGTCTTGATTGCTGGGATTTCATTACAGGAACTTCGAGCTTGTCAGAAAGTTTTGCTTTGACTGTTTTCACCTCGAAACGTCTGAAAGTCTCGCAGCTGTCTTGAAGCTAAGAATGATTGAAACTTGATAATGTTCGAGCTGATTTCCTCCCCGTTCCGCGTTCAGTCAACTCTGCAAAGCTCAAAGCATATTTTCCACCTGACTTTTAATGGAAAAAGTTGAGTCATTAGACATCTGATATGGCTTGTGAACGTGGAAGCTGTTTAAAGAGAAGTATGAGCAAAGTGCTTGAAACCTCACATATCAAACGGTATAGAGTTCCGTTCGCCTCCTACTAACCAACTCATGTTTCTGTCGTCGGCGTCGCTCGTGAAGTGCTTTAACTCAAGAGCGGGGGCAAACTTGACGCATCATTTTTCATGTTTTAATTTGATTTTTATTGTGTTTTTCCTCGTTCGCTCTCTTCATTATGCTCGCTTCCATCTTTTCCGAAAGGCAGGAGGAATCTCCTCTGAGTTATGAATCATATCTCCATCGAGCAAAGTACGTGAGTTGAGGTTTTTTTTACCGCAGAAGGGGAAGGAAGCGAGCTTAACAGCAAACAACATCGACGCCTCTTCAGTTCGAGATGTTTACAGCTTAAGTCGTTTCTCCTCATCTTCCCCACTCTATGGACTAGAGCTTTCAAAATTTGAAGTAAATTATGATTATTGGAGAGCGGAAACGACAGCGATTGTCTAATGAGCTTGGGAATATTCATTGACGTTAATGTCTTAATCAAGTCGACAGTCAAAACAAGCCAGAAATTAAAAATTTAATTTCAAAAAGACTCCGACGACGTCGACATAATTAGTTGGTGGCTTTGTTACGAAAATTATATAAATTTAATAAATGTCACCACTAATCAAGAGGCTGATTACTACGTTTGAGCCATGAATAATAAATTAAATAATAATTCCGAGCTGAGCCGTCGCGCTAAGGAGCCAAAATCCCAGGATGATTCTCTCCTTTTTCCTCTTCAGCCCCTCGAACATCAATCATTACTCGACGAATTTCGAGAGGCATTAATAAGATTAAACATCACGAGGATAGGAGAAACAATAAGCGAGCCTTAAGCGAGTGTAATCAGCTTCCAAGTTTGTCATACGACGCCGTTTTCAATTAAGTTTTCGGTTTCACTCCAACCTCCTCTGTCTCGCCCTTGTGGGCGTCTGGACACATTTTCGCTCACTTCACAAGTACACAACCATCGCTTACTTTCTTTCAATAATTTCATTTTAATTTTACAGTCGTCTGACTCCGCAATTACCTCCAGAGTCTGTAAGCGCCAAAAATTGCTTTTTTCATCATTCCAGCGAGCAGCCTTACATCTCCAAACACATCAACCATTCAGACCTGAAATAATTTATTTCCATTCGTTACTTCTCGTTCGCCCGCTGTACAGTCTTCTATTAGCGAACTCAAAAGTGGCGCTTTGGAGCGGAATCAATATCCGAATGAATGGAAAATAAATTTGCGACAATTTCATGGTGAACTTATTAACACATTTTTCATTTTTCTCTCTCGCATTTTCTCCATCTCACTTCATTCCGCACAGTTTATGATTTTTCCATTCCATTGAGACGTTTTCAATTAATTAAAAACCTTGTGTTTCCCTTCCCTGTAAAAACTCGACTCTCCCCATTTTTCTTTTCCGATTCATCTGAGACGTAATGTCGAGATTATTGGGCAATTTTGGGATTGTGCGAGGGGTGAAAATCAATTTTATGTTCGCATTATGCCATTTTAATATTTTTTATTGGGCGCAACGGTCGGCTCTGCGTTAAAGTAACATGTTTTTCAATTTGCTTTGCAGTCCTTCGGATGAGCGCGCTAAATTCTAGAAAAATATTTTTGCTATCAAGACGCGAAAGCTCATCCATCCATTTCAGAACAATATTAACGAGATGTTGTCAAAGAAATGCTTTGTTGTTTCGCTCGTGGTTAGCTTGAGGATCCTAGACAAAAATTGATGCTTGAAGGATCTCACATTAAAGCTGCTACACATCCGACTATTTTGGAAGCCTTAGGCTTGATAGCGAATAAACTTCGAAACTAAAAGCTTGGCCCACAAAAATCAATAAGTGTTAGGCTGCTCTAATGCACCAAATTATAAAGAATTTTTGAGGCAATTAGCTTAAGATGTGGGGAGGCACACAAGACTTAATTTCTCAATGGTAATCTTGATAATCGTTGCTCAATCTCAAATGCCGTTGTACTTTATTTTCATGAAAAAGTTGGGAGCTTCATGGAGATGGCGCTGGGTAAAATGATAATCGTTTTGGTTCTCGGATATCTCGACGTCTCTGCTGAATCAGCGCCATCATTTTTCTAGGCGCTAAATTTGAGGTTGAAATGTGATTCGTCTGTTTTGTAGTTTTACTTATTAGGAAAAGAAACCGAGTAAACTCAACCAGCTTCAAAACAAAACGTTGATGTTAGTTTGCTGTCATTTTTTCAAAACAAATTCATCACTAGCCGTACGATATTTCAATATCCTGTTATGGAGGTTAATGCCTTGAAATTTTGAGCATTTCACCTCGATAACTTTGTTGAAATAAAAGTTTCTCCGTATGTTAATATTTTCAGATGCCGCAAAAATGATTTGCATTCTCAGGAATCATTTCTGCAAGAAATCTTGTATAATTATTACCGGCCAGTCATTCGATGCCCAACCGAGATTGTATTTGACTTCTCATATTGGCATTTCGGGAAAATGAAAATGCTTGTAGGTTTTCTATTTCGAATAAACTTGGGATGGAAAACTCAACCGACACATTTTCACCGCTTGAAAGTTTGCATCGTAATTGTTCTGCTTGGCTTCTCATTGCAGGTTCGACTGCAAGAACTAAGGAATTCAGTTACGAGCACTTCATCCTAGAATTTATTTCCCTTCTGAATGTATAGAATTTTTCTTCGAATTAAATTAAACTTAATTGAATTCCATAATTTTTCTTCAGAAGATCATAAATTTGATGTTAGTGCCGATGTCTGAAGTCGAGGCTCTCCTACCATCATAAAGAACTAATGTGCAACCAAAAGCTGGAAGTGGAAACAGTCGCTCTCACTCCAGCTACGTATTTCGATAAATTTCTGTTCTTCTTGCTCGCTCAGACCTGCTTTTGACAAGCATTAATTTTTATTCTGCACATCGTAGCTGAAAAATTGTTCTCGAGCGAGATAGTCGAATCCCCTCTGCAGACGGCGAAGCAAGAGAGCAGAAAAACTGACGATTATAAGAAAACAATATATTCAAATGGCAAACAAGCTTGCGCTCGCATTCGACTGTGCACAAATCCAACAAATTGTGTGCACGAACTCAAGAGGAGCGAGGAGGATTCTTGGCTTTTTGAACGAGCGCCAGAATTCCGAGACTTGTCATTTACAAAGATATCTCCAGGCGAGATATTTTCCGTTGTATGCCAAGCTAAAGACATGCAACGTTCCAACTCGAATGAGAGCGTAAAGTGCAGCGGGAAATTAGCCGAAGAGACAATTAACTGTTTGAGACGTAGAACGACGAGCTCGTCAACGAAGTCGTCGGTTTGCAATGAACGTCATAGTTTCAAGTTTCCTTATGTTTCCTTTTTCCCTTCAATTATCGTGAGAGTTAATGATTGCTGGTTATGTGAAGCTGATTAGCAATCACTTTATCACTTGAACATACACTTGACAATGTACTAGACAATCATTCTTGGTGTGCTATTGAACGAGTATTGAAGGGTCGCCTGAGCCTGAGAGTCTATAGCTAACAGCCAGCCTTCTCTCCGTATTCACACAACAAATGCAAATGCAAATCTTTTATGGAGGAACAAAGCCATAGCAACTGCAAAAGCAATTATCGAGCGGAAATTAAAAAGAGTTTTTACACAAATCTGAATCTTTCGATTGCCTTTTGGCTTCGCCTCTCGCCTCGCTGCCTTCCTTTTGTTTCTGGATTCGCCATACACACACTCTGCGAGTTCCTCTTTCTAGTCCCTCTCGGTTGCGGCATCAAATTTCTCATTACGTCGACCGAACGAATTTCGCAAAAACCCACAGAAAGGGCAGATGAAAAGTTTTTGTATTTTACGCCTCACTCCCACTCTCATTCCACCCGTCGCCGCTCTGTTGTTGATAAACATTGTCTTCAGCAAATTTTGTTTATTCAGTAACCATTTGTTTTAATGGTGAGAAAAGTTTTTTTTGTTCCCGACGACACTCGAAAATATTCGAAAGCTTTTGTTCACTCATTCCGAGCGAAATGAACTTTACGTGACAATCATTGAAATGCGCAATTTTAAGTTTTTCGGGGCAGGGAGGGAAAGCCTGGATGTGAGACCCAGAATCTGAGCTTTAATGCATTTTTGAGGAGACAGGAAAGTTATGCAAAGCTGTGCAGGAACAAATCGTCTTTTGTTTGTCTCCAAATCGATTTTGAATCTTCTTGTGTGCCACTAAACTACCGGAGTGTCCAATTTGCATAACACACAAACAAATCAATCATTGGCAATGTTTTGCATCTCGAAAATCCATTAAAAGGACTTTCGGATGCTTGAATAAACGATGATGATTCCATCGAGACGACGACGACATGATAAAGATGCTGCTCGCTCCTTCTGCTATACGCAGTATGATTTCAAATTGATATTGTGACAGTCTCGGAGTGACGAACGAGAGCGACAAAATATAAATGACTTGTCAATGTTTGAATGCAAACTCTTCGAGCGATTATCTACGCCACTTTCCCTCTTTCCTTCTCACTTCTCCTCCCATCCGCCGACTTCATGTCTTTAAGCAACGGAAGATCGCTGAATTTAATTAACTTTAAATGGATTTTTTATTTCAATTTTGTGATTTCGAATCAGACGAAGCACACGAAGACTCTTTGTGAATTTTGGCTTCCTTCGGGCGTTGCCGAGCGTATCGCCGGTATGAAATTACTCGCAGCTCATCCACCGAAACTTCACAAAGATTTTGCACTCTCGCAGCAATAGCGAACGATGAGAAGAGAAGGCAACGAAAAGAAAATATTTTGTTACTGCGATAATCACCTGAAATTTGTTGTTTAAAGCATGAGAACGTTTTGCAGGTTGTAATGGAACTTAGGGCTTCGGGCACCTTTCAAGATTTGAAGCTGTTATGACATCCGTGTCCCTAGTCGTCTTCATCGTCATGTAGGCAAACATTATTACTAACCGAACGAGCAAATTGATATTGAGCCCCTAATGCTGAAAAGCCAAAACCAGCAAAGCTCTCTCCCGCAACACATAAAATTCTTTATGGGAAAAATTTTGGGTTAAGTTATTAATAATGAGGTGTGATGATTTCTACTTGCCTCATAACGATTATGACGCCAACTCGGTGTTAGAGAGTGAGAATGTGATCCCATTCAGCTCGGCATGAAGAAGCAACCGGCTCTGGGCAATAAATTTTTAATCTTAAAGTGCAATAAAATTAATTTTCATTGGAGATTATTAAAGGAGGCGCATAAAATCCTCGCAATTCGAGTCGATGATGGAGATGGAACGAGCTCTTTCGAGACACTGGAAGCTGCCGAATGGAGAAGAGGAAAATCAAAGACGGAATTTTCGGTTGCTTTCGTTGACAGAAAAAGGGTTTGCGGGCAATCCTGAATCTATTTTCCTCAGATTAGAAATGTTTGAAGCAATCATGATAGAAGAAAATTGGCCAAATTCTTGTTGAATATTTGAGACGACGAAAGCTTGTTTGACACTTTAGAATTTTAAAAGGATGGGAGTAGAAGTCAATGAATGCTGCTTAAGCTGACGAATCATTCTTTTGAAGTCACAGCTCAAAGCTAAGTCTGTAATTAATTGGAAGTCTTTTGGTTTTACCTTTGAACTTGTTTTCAAAAATTATCTTCTGTGGTCTTAAATTTGTCTTACGAAGAGTTGTGATATCGGCAAAAATAGTTTATTAAAGCTTCGATTCAGTCCGAAAATCTCTTGCGAGACATAAAATTAGCATGAAGGCCTACAAGGAATTAGAAGCTTGAGAGCATTTCCTTGGAGACAGTGAAAGCTTTTGGCTTTGCATTTGGCCTACGACAGTTTGCACCGTAGCAATTTCGCCAGAAATATTATTATCAAATATACTGCTTTAAAGCAATAAATACACAACGCCAAGAAACAACGAGACAGCGAAAGGAACTTTCTATTGCCATCGTAAAACATTTTATGACATGTTGAATACGTCTTGTGTGTATATTGCTCAATACTCAATGTACACCTCCGAGTCGTAAATGCGAGAGGGGGACGATGCTCCTCGCCGCCGTGCCCGACGAAAACATCATATTTGTGGAGAGCTTTATTGCCATGCTGTCGGTTGTTATAAGATTTCGCAAAGATCTTTGTGGCTGCAGTGCGATGCGAGTCGCTCACCGAGTCAACATGGGAAACAAATTTAATTCCTCGTTTCTTAATTCCCCAGTTTAAGCCACTCTCTGTCACGGCTATGTGAACACACAACAACCTGAGTTAGAATGAATATAGTTGCTATTACATTCTAGCCAATGCTTCAGGGTTTCGTCACCTACAAGTTGGAATATTTTGTCAGAGTTTATTTGAGTTGTAAATTATCTTTGTCCTTAGTTAAGGATGTTGCAATCAAAAACCAACATAGCAAAACCTCAAGAGGTTGGGAAGCTCTGACCTGAAATGGTACAGAAAGTATGATCACCATAAATTTCCTCGCTGCTTTCCGCTTCTCCCCACAAAAATCCTTAACCAAATTTTCGAATTCAATTTCTGATTTCACTCACATACTCGTGCACGACGCTCGAAGCCTTTCCTCATTCCCGAAAGCAGCAAGGTACAGTTGATATCTATTTGAGCTCGCCTCGAAAGATGCTTTTTAATTCGATTCGAGTAAACGAGTTAAATTCTAATTTATTCCATCTTCGTGTGGAATGAAATTAAATGCCAATTGTGGAATTTTTGGATAAGAGCTCGTTTTAGGGTTGGAAGGACGTTTGCGGGGGCCCGAGAGGCAGAAATTATTTCGTGAACGTGATTCGTAAAATAGTTTTTTGATTGTGGGGCGAGGACAATTCATGTTTGACACTTTCTGTCCCCAAACGGAACGAGAACACAAACAGCTTGATACCTGACAGCTTCCGAGCCCGAGAAAGCTCCGACAAAAACGTCGGAACGCACCAAAGAGAAAAACTATCAAATTAGTTGGAGCACAAACTGAAAAAAATGTGAGCTGGGTTCGAGATTAGTTCACACTGAAAATTTTCCTCGCACTTCGCCCGGGGCGGCTTCGGTTTTTTAGTCCAAGAAATTAAAACGGAATCACGTACGACACCCTCGCCCCGACATTTCATAAACTTTTCTTATAAACATTCTCATTTGGAGGAGCGAGCGAAAGACACGGAGGAAAATTAATTTCGATGCTCGGAAAAACTTGCCATTTTAATTTATTTCAGAGTGAGAAAAGTTTTCACTCTGTCGACACTTTCAAACAATCAAAAACTAAAAGTAAATACTCGCCTCGCTTCACTGCGATGAGCTTTTAATTGAAATCCGCTTTCCCTGCAATCAGACAGAGGCATCGTAACAAGTCCCATAATTATTTCACTTAAACTAATTATAGCTGATTAAGATTCAATAAACATTTTCCTCAAATCAAATTTTAATTAGAAAGCTCGGCGCAGTGGGAGGGACGAGGCCAAGTGTGAGACGGCAATGCGATCATCGTCTTATCTTGCTTGCAGTCTCGAGGGCTCCATCGTATACATTTCAACTCCATTTACACACAACAAAGCTCTAATTTATTCCAAGGTAGTTTATCTGTTTGGATTTGATGTGCACTTTAAATTCTGAATAGCAGATCCTAAAATATATTTACGAGTGCCTCTAAATCTTTGCCTCACCCAGGCTTTAGACTTAATTCTAACGCTCTCTAATTAGCATAACGTTGGTAATAGGCGAGCTTACCTCTCGCATTCAAGGAGCAAGGGTTGAATCGAGCAGTGTCGTAACGAGCATTTTATCGTCAACAGAACAAATCGTTGCGGAGCGGTATTGTTTCCCTTTCACCTTTCTCATGATGATATGGCTAAATTTGGATGTGCTTTTGAATAATTAGTGAGTGAGGAGACGAAGGGCCGACCAATTTGCAAACGAGGGACTTTATTTACTCTATCCCAATGCTAAATGGATCCCTCGATTTCTCATTAAAAAGTAGTTTTAGCCTCCCTTTCACTCACTCGCTCTTCACCTCACTCGTCGCACGCTTGACGGAAAATGTTTACAATTCAAACGATTGTGTCTGCTTGTTGGGCATCGATGGAAAAGCAGTTTTCCGTCCACCTCACTCGACAAAATGTAAATAATGTCGCTCGATAAGTATTCATGTTTGAAGACGGAAGTTTTCCTTTTCGATCCGCTTTTCCTGTTGATTGCTGCCATAAAAAGTCCTTCACTTCGAGTGCTGCTTGCGCTTCTTCCAAAGAAAGAAAATAATTTTTCAATTTCAATTTCAATGGTCGACTAAACAGTTTGCAGAAGCAGCGGCGAAGCCCTCGAAGTGATTTCTCTTCCTGGTGAGGGTTTTGTAATTTCTGGAGTAAATGAGTTTTGTAAACCGCATGGAAAGGAAGTGGAAACTCTCTCGACGACTACGATAGCAGTCACATACGAACCGTGCAAAAAAGCCAAAATGAAATACAATCCGCCCGATCGACCAGACGTGCACATACAAATCAACACATGTTGGCTTCCACAGTTTTTGTTGAAGCTGTATGCGGTGTTGGCAAGAAGTTGGCTGAGAATTTATAGCTCTTTTAAAGATTAATATCATGTTGCAGGTTCTAGGTTCAGCGCATTAATGCATACACATTCAAACAATGAAACGAAAAGTCAATTTCCTCATTCAGGAAGGTATCAGTTTATGACGGAACTTTTTATCGTTTGGCATAAAGGGCTCGGGAAGATATTCGCAGCCAACGAGAAAGAGAGAAGGCAAAGGCAGGGATGTAAAGTGTTCGGTGGAATGAACGGCGACGATGTTGCACGTTGTGCTTAGGGAAGAAGTAGGAAGAAATAAAACAAGCAGCTGTAGATAAAACTTATGCTAAGTTACTAAAGACGTCAGAACCAGCTGCATGATATGATTTAGGGTCTAATCAAGTGTCATCATGTAGTAATCAAATGAACTAACGTCGGTCGGATCATCGTCGTAATTGCAATAAATTTATATAAATCCATTATAAAGTTTTTCCGCAACAAAGGATCAACGCAAACACTTGCGTGCTGCTCCATTCGCTCATCGACATCCCTGTACAGCAGTTGAGTGTGAATGCATTAACGAGGCTCCCTCAATCTCCTCCCTGCTTCGCTTGTAAACTGCTCTTCCATTCTCTGATTTTAACCACATCCATATCCTGCTTTTAAGATTTTAGTGCACACTCTTGTGCTATAACTATAAAACTACAAATTATTTTAATGAATACACACTTCTCGCAGTCAAGAAGCAAATGCATTGTAGCAAGAAGCATATTTTGACAAAGATCTTTCGGGCGAGAGAACTCCATGGCTCTTTTTATTGGCCTCTCAAAGGCGAAAGCACATTCATGGGACTTTGCATAATACGTGCACTCTTGCTTCTTCTACTTTTATTACTCCCGCAACAACACCAGCAGCAGCAGAAGCATCGACTATGCACAAGTTTCTTAATTTTAATTTTCCTCTTTCATAAACACCCGCGCGAAAGAGGAAGGAGGCGAAGCTGAGACGAGGGAAGAAACTTTCGCAAGTAACAAAATGCTAAAAGTAGCACCGTAATCGCTGAGAGGAACTTTGCTATTTATGATTTCTGTGGTAGTGCATTTACGGTTAGAAACATATTGAAATTTTCATGTGCTCGAGTCGGAATTCCCTTGAATCGGCGGAACGAGCGGCACATAGAACTTTTTCAGCTTAGATTTTTGCGGAAAGAGGAGCAGAAAACAAACAAAAAATTTCCTTTTTTCTCTCATGATGAAATTTAATTTCATTCTGCAAGCTTCAGCTTGTCTCCTCTGTGTGTGTGTGAGTGTTTCTCCCACAAGAAAGATTTAATTATAGTTTAAACGAATGTGCTTCGTCTATGTCAGAGGGAAAAGTACAAATTGCTATGCTCCTCATTGATTTCTATATTTTGCCTTCGCTTCCATCTCCTGAAGTTTTAGGAAGCCTGCTGAAGTAGCGTAACTTTTGATGGTTTTTAAAGCATCCGAGAACAATGACAATCGTTTTTGGCATGGGCGAGCCTGATAACAATCGAGCTTACATAGGAAGTTTTGGTGAAGCTTTCCGAGAATTTCAATCATCAAACCTCTGATGTTTGAATTGCGTTGATACAAAATGTAGATAGTAGATCGATTCCTATGATATGAAAGGTAGTGGAAACTCATTATTTTTAAGGATTGAAACTTCTTGTCGCCTTGAATACCGATCGCTAACTGTGAGAGCACTCGAGGCTTCTTGAGATCAGCTTGGTGCTAATGCGCTTTTCAAAGTCAGAGCCGATTTAAACGTTGCCTCAACGTAGAGCTCGAGATTGATAAGCTAAGGAAAACGGCTAACGAGGTCGGACTTTATCTCGTTCGGAAAATGCTAAAGCCACTAGAGACAAAGGAAAGATTTGTGCGAGGACCTAAGCTGCTGTTCCAAGATTTCTCTAAGCAGATTGAAGAGCTTTCCTTGTTGCAGACTCAAACATCATTGACGAACGAGTGTTTCAAGTAAAAAAGCAAATAATATAAATGAAAATTTTGTTGATGAAGCTCTTTTTCACCGACAAATAACGTCGAGGGGGAGACGAGGAGGAGCAGTACATAATGTATGAGGCTGAAAAAACTACAAGTTTTGAGCAAACAATATCGAAATATATAGGAGAATGCTGGCAAATAAACACTTCCACACTCCAGTCAAGTCACTTCAGCCCAATAAGAATTGCGATAAGAAATAAAGCAAGCAGAAATCCTCAAGACATTATTTCTTTTTAAAGTGTTAATTAATATTCCTTCTTCATATCAATTGCGAAAACTTTCCCTATTGTGTTTGCTTTAGCATTATATTTTTATATCGTGCGGGAGAGAGATTTCCAAAGGCAAGAGCACATAATAAAGAAGTTTCAACAATGAAAACGAGAAGGATATAACTCATGCGATGTGTGTGAGCAATCGTTGAGAAATGCGAGATGTTTTTCAATCGCAAAGTGGAATTGAATTCCGATTATTCGCTCACGAAGAAAGTCGATAGAATCGGAAGATATTAATGCCAGCAACTATTTATCATCGCATTCAGAGCTGTTCTCTTTGAATAAATCAAGCTACACATGCATGGACTGTGATGTTGTCGAGTAGCGGACGACTAAACTGTTCTCTTTTGTGTTCCGTTTGATACATTACGAGTTTTATTTGCTGTCGTACGTCTTCATGTGAAGAAAACATGTTTTCATCTTTTCCTCGCTTTCTTCCCTCGTTCGCTGCTTCTGCGATTGGCGAAGAGGAAAATAAATTTCTTAATGACAAATATTTTTTCTGTGGTAAACAGAGCAAAGCATAATGCTTCGGAGGTGATGGTCTACGAAGCAGAAAGCATACACACGAATATTCAGTTGATGGCAACGAAATTATACACAAAATAATTTATTGTTACGGTGATGACGGAGGCGAAGATGACGGCGGGAAGAAGCAGCCGAGACGAAGGAAGTTTCATTAGAATTAATGTAACATAAACATCTCGGAACATGTAGTTATGACTTTTCATTGTAGTTCCAGCGAAGTCATTAGCAACAAAAGTCTCAACAATGTCATAGACGGCGTCGCGGTCTGCGTCAAAAATCATTCCTCGATGAGAAACCAATAAAGAACTTTGAATTATATAACATTATCATGAAGGCAACTTAAAGTTGGCCGAGAGAGCAACAACGTGGTGCGCATGGTCACAGTTTAGGCATTAATAATTTCCCCTCGTTGCACGAGGACTCTCGTTCTCTTTTCTCACGTCTCGTCCTCTTCATCAGATCGCTGATGTCTCCATGCAACTCTAAAACTCGAGAGTTTGAAATCCACGCTCTGATTAATGTGTTGGTGATATTTGCCGACTCTTCGTCTACGCTCGTCTCGGTGCCGCTCTCTCTTTTGCTAGCGGATGAACACACAATCGTTGAATTCTTACCTTCTTCTCGTCGGTTTTCGCTTTACGCAAGACTCGTTCTGTGTCGGAGTGCGATGGAGAAAAGAGATTTTCAGTCAATTTCAGATGATCGCGGAAAGCAGATGTGTTTAAATCGAGCGCCCGTCATACGGTTAACTTCCTGTGTACAAGACAGAAAGACTTTTAAAGTTAATTACAGTGCACGAAGTGTATAAAAGTCCAGGAACATTAAAAATTTAAAAATGAGCGGTGTCGTGAATAATTGAAAGGGATTTCATTTCCTGCGAGTGAGTTGTATCGTGCAAAAGAAGAAAAACGATTTCCCCCGTAAACAAGCGAACGGAGGCTTTCGACTCATAAATGTTTGATGGAAAAATCAATTCCGAACTCTGTGTATTTAAATATCGTCGGAACAATCTGAAAAGTTGCTATTTGCAAGCGAACCCTCTAAACTCGTGCTCCTGCATTGATTTTGTGTGCTTGCTCCAAAGCGAAATAACTTCACCTCTAGCTCAAACCGCATGAAAGCTCCGAGCCGAGAGAAGGCAAACAGCAGCATTTGAAAAAGTTTTAGACATATGGAGCATAACTAGTTGGCTCAGAGCAATAGTTCTATGGATAACCGGAAGCTAAATACCGAATTTATTACATAATAAACTAGTTTACTGCACACACAAAAAAGGGATACAAGCAGGATTAAAGTAATATTTATCGTTCAGTGAATTTGCTTCGACTCAATTTGCTGGCACAAGAAAAGAAAGGAAAATGTTGTAACGCGTCAAAAGTTTTCCTTCTTGGGACGCCTCACATTCATACCTTTCTCAATCACACACAATTCAGTCCGCCGAACGAACGAACGGTTTTTGGAAGTCAAAAGGAGAAACGTTACGAGAAAATCCAGCGTTGAATCCAACAAGCATCAAATCGGTTACCGCAGTTGTTGGCTGATCTCGCTACGGACGAATAAAGAATCGAAAGAAATAAAGAAAGCCAAGAGGAAACTGAATAATAAAAAAAATTGTGTATTGTCGGGCTCGTACATAAATATATGTGCGATTATACCGTGCTATAGAAAATTAACGAAAATTCACGTGAAAAAGAAGAGAAAGAGATTTCGTGTATGAGCGACGACGCAAGAAGAAAAACTCAATGGTGAATAAAGAGAAGAATGTAAAAATTGGATGAGAAGCAAAACATAGTACAGGCCGGCTTTATGTGAAATGCTGTACGTGGGGCAATATCAGAAGGAAATAATTACATATAAAAACTGGTGTATTGGTTCCCATAAAAAACATATACAGTGATTTATGGTTATTGCAGTAAATAGTTCTCAAGCCGATAGAAAGAAAAGAAAGGCGAGAGCGTAGGCGAAAAGTATAATTGCATGGGAACAAGTGCTATCTGAGCAATTAATCATTCCGCAGTTTAACCATCGACACGACTCGCTGTTAAGTTTGAAAGTGCGTACACGGAAGCCGAAGGAAGCCTGCGATAGTCGTCGTCGCCGCGTGAAAATCATAGAGCTGTTCAACGATAACCAGTGGAAGCATTGATCGTGAAACATAATTGCTTTATTTTCCTTTGCCTTTTCCTTACTCCGTCGATAAATAATTAATTGGAATCGATGAATAAATGAGCGTGTGATAAAAACATGTTTTTGACTAAGTTCAAGGAAAACAAAAGAAAAATCCATAATGCCGACAACGAGCGGAAAGTGTGCTGAGAGAGGAAGGATTACGAGAATTATTGTGGAACTTTTTTTGTTGAAATTAGATTTTGTGTAATTAATTTATAACCTACGTGTGCGTACGTGGATATCGCAATCGCTAAGCTTCAAGACAGGAAATCGAGAAGGAAAGCGAGCGAAAGAGAGAAGGAAGTCGATGTGACTGTGCTTACTCGCCTGCCAAATGGATTACAATTTCTCAGCAGCGACGAGATAAAGCAGCAGAGAGCGTGAAGACGGTGCATAATAAAAACGAATGCTTCTGCTAATTCACTCACCGTAAATGCTGACTAGATAATCGTGAGCTATTAGAGGCGAAGAGGAGAAAATAAATAAATTACAGGTGGAAGTGGTGTGACACAATAAAAATGGCTCCGATAATATCCGACCTGTTATCGTCATTACTATTATTTAAGCACACTTCAAATGCAGCCATTCCAACTATAATAGATCTGCCATCGAACAAATTTAAGCGGCGAATTAGACTGCATTATTCCCACTCCATGACTTATTATGTTGTTGTGTATCTGGCGATATTTTCATTGTTTGGAGCTTTCACAAACCGTAATGGGGTTGAATGCCGTGGTGGAGAAGGCTCATGTCCGACCGTGTGTACGTGCAAGTGGAAAGGAGGCAAGCAGACGGTGGAATGCTTAGACAGACTGCTAATCAATATCCCAGAGAACATCGATCCGTCGACTCAGGTGCTCGACATGTCCGGATCGAATTTACAAATCTTGCCGGGCGAGGCGTTTCGTCGTGCCGAATTGTTGAATTTACAAAAGTTATATTTAAGAAAGTGTCGACTCGGCCAAATCGATGACAAAGCGTTCGAAGGCTTAACCAATCTAATCGAATTGGATTTATCGCACAATCTTCTGACGTCGGTGCCGGCGGCCACATTCCAATACATAACGTCGCTGCGCGATTTAACACTAGCTAGTAACCCGATACAAAAAATTGAGAGTCATGCATTTAGCAATATATTGAGTCTGACAAAATTGGATGTGTCACACTGTGATTTGCAGAGCATTTCGGCGTCAGCATTTGAGAACCTTGATTCGCTCCACTCGCTGAAGCTGAATGGGAATAAATTGTCGGAGCTGCGAGGGAGAACGGTGGAGACGTTGAGCAAGCTGCATTGGGTTGAGTTACATGACAATCCATGGCTTTGTGACTGTCGGTTGAGAGCGACAAAATTGTGGTTGACTGAAAATAATATTCCTTATCCGGTTGCGCCAACATGCTCGGGAGGACCCGAGCGCGTCATTGACAAATCATTTTCGGAGCTTCATGTCGATGATTTCGCTTGCAAGCCGGAAATGCTGCCAGTGCGACGTCACGTCGAAGCTGTGAGTGGCGACAACGCGACGATAAACTGCAGGACTGGTGCAATACCAGCTGCGACAATAACTTGGTACTGGAACGGAAGACTGCTCAACAATAATTCGGCATTCAGTTCATATCAAAAAGTTCACATCTACGAGGATGGCAGCTTCGAGAAGCGAAGTCGTTTGGTGCTAACGAATGCTCAAGAGACCGACTCGAGTGAGTTCTATTGCGTCGCGGAAAATAAAGCTGGAAATGCCGAAGCCAATTTCACACTCCACGTCTCGATGAGATCCGTAGCGAACGCATTTGGCAATGGACAGATCGCCGGGCTCAGCGCCGCGCTCATCATTCTCATTCTGTTTATTTTGCTCATAATTTTCTTCTTGTTGGTGCGACTGCGACGATTACCGCAGGTCGAAACGAAGACACCGAACCAAGTTGAAGTGATAACATCTGTAAGTCCATCCAGTAACCTAAATGGAAAGGTATGTTCAACATCACCAACTAATGCTGTTAATTCTACAGATCGAAAAGACCCCGGTGATATGAAACAAACAAACCCAGTTCAGAAACCACCACGTTTAACTGACATCAACTATTCGACAAGCCACTATAACGGAAACGGCAGCGTTGTAAATGTGGGGCCAAGCTTTGGCTCTCCGACTGCCGGTGGGAACAATCCGGACTTGATTAATGACACGAAACGTCAGGAGAGTGGTCTTGATATGTCAGCAATTGGCATCGATGGTAGCTCACTGTTGCCACTATCGACGACGGGCAACATTAGTAGTGCGACCAATAATTTACTCGCGTCATTGAGCGGCAACGGATTGCTCGACGCAATCGATCGACCTGGAAGCGGCGAATATAGTCGAGCGGGAGGTTGCGATTCATTATATCCATCGGGCTTGTGGGAAACAACAAATTTGAATTCCAATCTACTGCTGGAGCAGGCGAATGAATTATACATGAATCGAACGACAAACCCTACCATAACTAGTTATCACAATTATTCCGATAAAATGCCAATTATTGAGAGCAGTAAAATATCGAGCACGACGATGAATCTCGATGACGAAACTTCGTCGGTGGACTTTATGAATCGAACGCTTTCGAGAGCCACAATCAATTCGCATCACCATCACGGCAACAATGTTCACGTCGAGAACGACCTAAATGGCTCGATTGCCTCGGGCTATCCACCGGACTACGGTCTGCCTATTGTTCCCGGTGCGGAGCAGCAGCAGCTTCATTATAACAAGTTCAACGCTATTGCCGCGTCGACAACTAACAGTCCAACGACTGCCAACGGAGGAAACCATATGAACGCGAAGACGTTGCGCGTCTGGCAGAAAGGAGGCGTCCCTGTCTTGCCGTCGTACCCGGTCACAGCCTTAAAACGTGCATTAACCAACAGTAGAAACTCACCTGACGAAGGTTATCAAGAAGGATGCGGGACTGATGTGTAGTATCGGAACAAAAACGTTTGAGTTTGATGATTGCGTTGAGATATATTTTTATAAAAAGAAATTAACACAATCGGTGATGGTGAATCTAATTTATTCATTCGACAAAATGTCCATTAATTTATTGGTCACAACACAATAATTAGTTTGTACAGGTAAAGTTATCTGAATATAATTAATCGGAACACTCTTTAAACTCAACTTTCGACACGGAAGTTTACCATCAAAAGGAGCTAAATAGTTAATGATTAAGGAAGAATGAAGACGATGGCGCTAAGCTAAATGTATATAATTACCGATTTACCGAAGCTCTCAAAATCGATGATTCGAACGGAGGAGATAGGAAAATCTAATTAAGACAGTTCAGTAACACGATAGTCTAGTTCGTGTATCAATTTCATTCCACGAAACAAAACATCGTCAAATGTGCTGAAAGCAGAGAGCGAGAGAGAATCGAAGCGCGGCTTTAATAATCAATCAACGGCACGGAAACTCTCGTCAGGCTTGGTGAAAATACCATTCTCACGAATCAGTGCGAAAGTTTCAATATTTAATTAAATTTCATTTCATTGAGGCGTCAACTTTTCATGGGCGCCAAGCGGTAAAAGCTTCTTGCTGTCTTTTCGTGTGTCAATATGATTCATTTCCAATTAAATTTAATGCCACGGTTTAAATTTTATTTTACACTGCAGCATCGATTTCCTTTCGAGGATGGAAATGCGAATTAAAACTTAATGCAAACATAGCGACACAAAAGAAAATTCATTTTCCGAAGCTCCGGGAAAATTATTTTCATCACGTTTTCACTCATTATTTCCACTGACCGAACGAGAGCGTCAACCGCGGGTTGTTGCCACAAAAGATTGCCAGCAATGTGAACACTTAATAAGGCAGTAGCCAGACGTAGGCGTAAAAGGTTGAGATGTGAATGGGAAAGGCTACACAGTTGCCTGTGCTTCACTCGACTCGTCGTGTGCGGCGAGAGCACGTGACAAAGTGGAATAACTCATTTAGAAAAGGTCTACGGACGCCCATTATCAAGTATCTGAAGGAGAAGCTCTATCTAGACGATGAAGTGAAACGCTCATGAGAATAAATTCTGCCAAATGGGCGCTGGAAATGCATTGCCTGCACGCAAGCCGCTGTCTCCAACGATCATCATCTTGGCTATTTTTCATCCGGCAGTTCCTTCACGATCCGGTCCCTTTTCCCTTTATATTTGAACGAACATCTCTCTTCTGCGTCGGCAGGCAGATGAAGATACGAGAAGTTGTTTACTCACAGAATAAAGACACCCAATGCTTTCGGAAAGGTGAAGCGGGCAATAGCGGATACAACTGGGGAGAATTAATAAACACGAAATTACAGATAATGAAGTAAACTCTCTCAAATATTTGCTCGTGGATCTTACCTGTGTAAGCATCGAGAATTTATTAAATTTCAAAGCGATTATGTGTTCAGGACGAGTTAGCTGCTTCTTAGTGCTGTCGGATCTAGAAGGGAAATTAATTGTTCCCGCACGGAACAAAGCGGAATCAAAAGCGACTCGAGGACAATGAGAGAGTTTGCATCAACAAGAATTGAGGAAAAAGTTTCCTCGCGGAAATTCTCAAGCTTCGAGCTCATGATTTAGTCAGGACATTGCCTCTAAAACAAAAAGGGAGAAGTTTACTTGACGCCAAAGGGAGCGAAAGAAATTATTTGCATTCAACCCAAGCAAGAATTAAGCACAATGTCGAGTGAAATTTTCTGTGAAAATGTAAACAGCGCTCAGAAATCATACGATTTTAAATTTACTCGAGTCGTTGTCGCCTCCGCTTCCTTCCTCCCTGCCTAACTCGCCTCCCTCCTCTGTCTTTAATTGAACTGCTTCAGACATTTCTTCTCCCGAGCTTTTTGTCGACGAAAGCGGAGCACAATGGAACGAGCTCTCAAAGTCTTTCCTTATCATTTTTTATGCAAATATTCCGAGAAAAATTTTCATGTTTATACAATTTTTCTCCTCGTATTCTGCCGCTCGCTCCGAAGCAAAGAGAGTGAAATGAAACCCATGAAACCCTCGTATATTTCAATTCCATGAATAAAAAAGACAATAAGAAAACAGTGTGACGTTAAATGTCTTTTGTACCAGCAAAATGTGTACACTTTAGAACAGAGCGAGAGTCGCTCCACTTCCATACGACGGCAACAATAACTTTTTAAAGCAAGCGGAAGTGAGAGCGTGTATTTGTCTTGATATTTCTCTGATAATTACCGGCAATATTTACACTTCTACTCGACACAGCACCGAGCGTCTTAAATAACCAATTTCAAAGGCTCCCTCGAAAAAGCTACGGGCGATGGAAAGTGTACGTACTTGCTAAAGAACGGAAGTGAAACTTCTGAGATGTCGAGTGCGAGCGCCGTTATTTGGATTGAGAGGAAACTCGTGTAATTGTGTCAGTCATTACCAATTAATTGTTTCTTCGCTGAAAATTTCTTCAAATCAAATTAATGAGGCGAGTCTCGTACCGAAATTTCAATGAAGAGAAGCTACAGCGAACAGAAGAAGAAACAAGCGGAGAAAATTTCCCCCGACAAGTCTTCTTCAGATTGAGGAACATGAAATGTACATTTCTATTACGAGAACCGAAACCCGTAAAGTTTGGCTATTTTGAATTTTTGCAAAGCCATGGAAAACATTCCAACAACAATCTTAAGCTCTTCTCAAACTCTTCCGAACCTTCTCTTGTTTGCCGTCGCTCTCCGTTACGAAAACATCCAAATCTCAAAAATAAGATAAATTATATATTTTTGTTTTATTATATCAATTTGAAATCAGACCTTTCAAAATGGAATAAACTGTTCTAAGCTCCAACACGAACAAACAGCAGAGAGCTCGAAGCAAAATGTTTATTTGTGGGAACTGAAAGTTTCTTTCTCTCCCTTCTTCAGAGGTTTCAATCGGCTTCAGTTCAAAACATGTGCTTGGGACTGCTGAAACCCTCTTGGGATCGAAAAATCATACCGTCGAAGGAAACAACAATGAGTTCCAAGCACTGCATCGAACGAACGTGTCTGACTCAAGCCGCTTATAAAGTATCTTCAGAGGCATTTCGCTCTACTCTGAGCGTTGCTTCGACTGCGTACTTGTAATCATTTTTTTAATATTCTTAATGCTCACAAGCAAAAGCCATGAACGCCAAATTGAGGTTCTTAAGTGCTTTCTTCCCTGTTACTTCTGAGAGCTCAAATGCACCATCTAGCACAAAGCACAGAGTAAATCCATCCCCATTGTCAGCACTAAAGACATGGGGTGGAAGCAGCAGCTTCGTGAACGTTGAGCTATTGTGAACAAAAAGCCCTTTGCCGGCGAGAGCGAAGAAGAAAGAAAAGAAAATTTTTCAAAGGAAAAGTTAAGTAAATCTTTATTAGTTGAATTCAAGACTGCGGGGAGGGTTGATGACGGGGGAAGAGCTTTCCTTTCATCCTGCCGAATTCTCCTCGGTTTTTTGCCGGCGAATCTTCACAGACTTTTAAATAATCTTGTTTTCCCTTCACTTGAGATGGTACATTTGTGTGAGATTCTCATTAATTTTCCTTGGGATGAATCCATCCTAATGAGAAAAAGATAAGAGAGATTCCATTCTTCTCCCTTCATCAAGTAGTCTCTGATCTTTATTTGGTTAATTAAATGAATTGGAATGTCGGTAATTTTCACGCAATAACTCTCGATGAAGTTTCTCGCCCGCTCAACTCATAACGTTGCTTGTTGTGGGAACTTTCCTTGTCGTGCTTGAGGCCGTTATAGCGAAAAGTTTGTTTTTAATGTCGGAGAGATAACTTAAACCGTTAATTACACGATTTTCCTTCCTGGCTTGAAGAAATCGATGGAGCAAAAGCTGTCGGCGACTCGAAGCGAACGAGTTGAGCATAAATATTAAATCAGATTGATTCCGCTTCCACTCTGGCTCGTCACTCAACGATTGTGTCAGCTGATGAGACGACGAAAGCTTTCGTAATGACATTATCATTAAAGAACTGGAAACTTTGTTGCCGTAGCCAAAGGCTTAAATATTTAATTTCAATCCTTTTATGGTTTATTCGCTGCGTGATTATTTATTTCTCGTTTGGCTTCTTACGTCTTGGCATTCTGATTGTAATGAGATTCTCTCGTTCTTCCCACTTTTCTTGCTTCTTCATTGCGCCGTGCTTCCGTATGCCGGGGAAAGAGATTCCTTTGAGACTAAAAGCTTTTCGTTTATTTGAAATTCAAAACAAAGTGGCATGAAATATTTATCAACTGTCAACCGTACGTACATTCTTTTATTTCCTTTTTTATCAATATCAAGGCGATACGCAAATAAAAATTTCAAACGCTCCCGATCGATGGAAGAAAACTGCGCAATTCGTCTCTCATGCTGTAAACATCAGCTCAACAGACCTTTCTTCTCGGTCTGTCAATCCAGAGATTTATGAATTGCACGTAAATTTCCTTTCGCTTTATTCGGTGAAATATCATTGTTATCGTAAAGAATCGATAACTCTGACATTTCATTCACTTTTTGTTGCCGTCTTATGTATTCAGGTTAAAAGAATTATCGATTCTTGTTTTCGTTTTCCCCTTGCGACCGGGAGAAACTTCATTTCAGTCGCTCGCTGGTCTCATGTCGAGGAGAATATACAATTGTATCTAATGGCCGTTCGGGATATTTTGCCGGAGATGAGAACATTTCTAAAACGGATAAACATCAGCTGCAGAACGCTATTCGTGTTGAAACATTGAAAGGGGGAAACTGCAAGCAGATCAATAAAAACTCGGCAAAATTTCTCTCGAAGTGGATTCTGTGGTTGTTTTCTTATCAACGTTCTTCAACCTCTCGTCTCGTCTCCGAGTCAAAATGCTCTCCTCCTTCAGAACGCTCCTCCAACTCAAGATATCTTCGCGTACTTATTCTGCTCGACAAAAGCGTACACAACTTTTCGGAGGAGTAGAAACACAAAGGGCTCATAAAATATATGAGGAATAATATTATTTCTGCCTCACATGTATACAACTCACCTTCTTCTCTCTCACTCTCTCTGTCGGTTATTCATGCATTTTTATTTTATATTGAAATGTTCCGTCGTCTCTAAAGCAGAAACATTCACTGACTTTTTCGAGCAGCTCTTTGAAATGAAAATATGAATTAGATTGAAGCAGTAGCACTGAGCGTGTTGAGTGAAATGAAAACATTTTGACTTTCACGCAGATATCGTTCATGAATTATTCGTGGAAATTTGTTTGAGTAAATATTGGAGTTTGAAGTCAAGTGTAGCGAACTGGCGCTGCTTAAGAAGGTGAAAGTTTAATTTAACATGAGTTATACAAATTACAATTTCAATTCATCCAAAGTCGATTATGTCGATTAGTCGATGCACTCTTGCGGCAAAGAAATAATTTGTTCGTAATTGACTGTCTAAAAGAAAAGCGAGCGATGAAATTTTCATTTCCATTTGGCGAAGCGAAGTTTATGAGACTGACGAAAATTTGCAAACAAAGTTATCAGCGTTCCGTTTGATTACTGTAATTAACAAAGTCTAGACGACACGACAAAGGGCGGAGGATCTGTTCGAAATTCAAGCGAAAAGCTTTCTGCAACATGATCCTCATAATTCATTGTTTCATTGTCGAGATAGAGCGAGCGGATTAACCAAGCATAAACTTCATTTCTGTTGAGAGATGGAAAAGTTTGTAATCAAAATGCTGCAACCTTTTGTGTCAAGGTTCAATTACATTCAATCAATCTGTCGGATTGCATTCATCTCAGCAAAGAGTTAAAGCAAAATATTAAATGAGTAGATAAATCAAAGTATTTGATGACTTAATTAAATAAGATCTTTTTCTGAGAATCTTATCGATCCTAGAGAATAATGTTTGTCTGTTTTCTACCAATAGCTTAGTCCGAAGAAAAATAGAAATTCATACCAAATGTCATTCTCATCCTCGATGTAAAAACTTAAACTTTGTCGACCAGAGTTGCTCGTTGATGCGCAAATTGTTGTACTGGACACTTTCCCAGGTTTTGACGGGTCAGTCGTTGAACTCGAACCAAAAATTCTTCAATTGATTTGCCCATTTTCGACGCAGAGAGTCGAGAAAGTCGAACCTAAAATCGCCAATTGACTCGTCAGTGTCAAGCGCCAGTTTGACAAATGTCAAGGCTCATTGACAACGAGCGGCTCTGTGATTAACTGAAAGATAAGTGAATGTTTCAAATCAAAAATCATATCCTAAAGAATTCCTGTACATTATGAATCGTAGACTAAAAGAGAATTTTGTAAAAATACGTGAGCTAAGATGAAGATTGTTGAAATAAATTTGTAAAAGAATTTCCTTATGTTTGTTAAAGTCGAGTTTATGAAAAGAAAATGAAATACATGTTTGTATCAAATAAACATTTAAAAAACTTACGATAAATCTCGTTTTCTGTGTGTTTAGTGCAATCGATTCCAATTTCAGAAAGTAGATTGGCGAGGGATTGATTTGGGCGGAGGTAAGCAAATGTTGACTTTTAGAAAATGTTTGACCATCGATGGAGTTGTTGACATAAGAATAAATCTACTCTGTCCACTTTGCTGATTTCATTGGCTTTGGAAATCCTTCAAACAGTTTTTCGATCGCTTCGTTGCCGAGGGAACTTAGTGGAAATCGATACTGGCTTTTATCACAATAGCCTCGTTCGCCAGCAACTACGTTTCGGTAATTTCAAGTTTGCATGCTCCCAACAACTCGCATATGAGCACGGAACTTTTCTCATCAGTCGATGGTTTCTTGCAAATCATTGAACACAGCAGCGTTTGCAGTTTGAAGCAGTTCTGAGTGAAAATCAATAATCATCATTTGACAGCACATCCGATGTGATTTTTTTATTCCAGAGCACAAGCACAGCGTTCATCGTTTGAACTTTTATCATCTCATTTTATTTTTATAACGCTCGACATCGATTCTGACTGCCAAAGCTCGGCGCTTCACATAAAATTAGAGTCTTTGACGTAAATGCTTTGCCGCATGCTTTATCACTCATATCTCTGTGTGGAAGCATAAATGGATTACTTGCCAAAAATATCTCAAATCATAGCGAGGGAGAGACGAGGGAAAGAACTTGAGCGACAGATAAACAAGCGAGCAAATCGAGCAAATTCCCAACTGAGACCGAAATCAACGGAGCTGCAAAAGTAAGTTAGGAACTAAACAAAATAGAACTTAATTGAAACCAGAGGCTATTCACCGTAGCTCTGACGAAAGCCTCTCCTGCGACGGTGGAAGAAGAACTAATTTATTTATCGAATTCCAGCCAATAGGTTTTTCGGGAAATTGATTGCATGTAGAAATCATATTTCGCTTTTCCCGCTCCGTCTGCCTACGCGAATATATGAACGTGGAAAAACAACAGCAAACATAACGAATGAAATACTAATAAATAAAATAAACATGAATGCTCGATCGAACGGTGTGTGTGTGGTGATTTCCCTTTTGTGATTCGAGTCGAATGTTTAGCCGAACATGGAAAATAAAAATTAATTTTCTTTCGCTTGTTATGTAAATAATCGAATTCTTTCTTCTCGCTCTCGTCTGATTCCTTTTTGTTTGCCGAAAAATCGTGCATGACGTGTGTACATTCCCCATCTTCTGTCTCCCACTTCTCCCGTAAATCCATGGGAATTTCATCACTTGCGTAGTGTTTGTTGAACACAGTTCGAGAAGACGCTTCACGCAAGCGAATTAATAAATTTCAAACACGATTCTCGTTTCTTCCATGAATCGAAACAACTACTCATCCTCAATTAAATTACAGGCCAAATCAATGCTACATTAGCTTATTACATTTCAAAGTAAATAGCATTCAAACTCCCCTCTTGAAAGGCAGTCGACTCATAATAAAAGGGTGCATACATTTACGACGACTCTCATGTCATGATTTATTCTACGCATAAAAACGCTGTCATGCGAAATCATCAATATTAGAAAAGCTCTCCTCTATTCCATCATCATCAACGAGCAAGCGAGGAAAGGAAAACAAGTTGAGAGTGTTAAAATTACTGCAAAGCAGTCGCTGCTGGTTGTGAGAAAATTGTATACTACGGAATATCCTCAGCATTAGAGCGAGGAACGAGGAGCTGGAGCGAGTGTAAGTGTGCTCACTTTCCTGCGAACATCTCTCAGTCTTTATTCCCTTCGTTTAATAATTCATCATTCACTTAAAAACAAGATGTGACAGTGAATAAAATGTATTTGGGTAAACAACAACAGCAACGGCAAGCACTCTCGAGTCAGCTCGCAGGCAACGACGACAGGGAGTTAAATCAGAGAGAACGACGAGGGGATGCTTTCTAAACCTCTGGGTTGCTTCGTTTATAACACGCTAATGATAATACGCTATTCATCTTGTTTATCGGGAACGTGATAGATAGATATAAAGTACAAGGGGCGACTGAAGCATATTTTACAGAAACATAATCCGTTTCAAAATATTCTGCAGGTCGAATTAGGGACAAGAGTAAGTTCAAATGTCGTCTATTTTCATCTCTCGATTCTTGGAAATTATAATTCAACCTAGCAATTAATTTCCAAGAAAATTTGATCCTTCAATGTCGATGGTTGGTTCGTGGAAGCTTAATTCATTCCGCTAGTCACGCTACAGACGTTGAGCTTGCGAGCTTACCTGAAATCCACTTCAAGTAACTTCGATTCCAGGTAACATGAGCCGACAAATGTCGCTTCGAAAAACAGGGCTTCCAAGAAAACTTGAGTCACTTAAAAATTCATGTCGACGAGGCGAGAGAAAAGTTGACAAGAAATCACGGAAATGTGACGGGGAGAAGGCGCTAGGGCGCGAGGAATCTTATTTATGACTTTCGTTTTTCGATAAATTCGGCAATCGTTTAGGGAGAAATTAAAAAGGATTGGGTTGGTTGGAAGCGAGGAATAAAAATGCGAGCCGAGATTTTAATTTACATCGCAGGGGTCGATTTTCTGTTTTGCTTGCCCCGACCAACGGTTCATAAATATTTACAACGTTTTTTCTCGTTTTACCGCCTCGAGCGTAATTGTTTTGTACTCTGACGACCAAATTAAGGAGAAATAATGTGAAAGGGCTGGTGTAATTGCGCAAGATGTCCCGGAGCATGTCAAAAATTGCCCCGAAAGTGTTGAGTAAACTTCTTAGCGCGCAACGACGAAATCTGATGTTGTTTGCTAACAATTCCTCGTGAAACTAATGAGCGTAATAATGAACGCAAGATAAAGAAATATTTCTCTTTGTTTTCTTATTGATTTTCAGCACGAAGCAAACTCGAATAAATATCTCGTGAATGGAAAATGTTCTTGAATCCAACGCCGCCGTTCAGAGTGCACTTAAATCTTGCGTGATTGTATTTATTCAGTAGCACAATCCAAAGGAAAGCAATTAGAGCAAAATATTTTCCTTTCTTCTGATCGCATGGTGGAATGTTGCATTAATATTGAAATGTTCTTTGTCCTTCTGGAGGGACAATGCGCTGGTTCAGTACCAAGTTTCCAAGGCTAGACAAGGCGATAAAACGAGTTTGGATGTAGCTGCATCTGATAAACTAAGCCCATCACTTTCTGTAATCTTCTGTTGGTTGTTTTGAGAAATAACTGAGCAGTTCACGGCTTCCACGAATAAGGAGGCTTATAGACAAAAGAACAAAGTTCTTTCACAACCAAAATGCAACTGTTTTAAGCCGTTAACAAATTGTTTCCCGTTTTAACGATTCGTTTGTGTTATCCCTTTTTGGGGCTTTTTCTCGAAGATAAAAGCCCGTATACATTCACTTTGTCCGTCTGTCCGTCTGTCCGTCTGTCCGTCTGTCCGTCTGTCCGTCCGTGTTCAAGATAACTCAAGAACGGAAGCAGCTAGAGACTTCTAGTTTTCGCTATTTGATAGAGAATTTCCTTGGCTCGGATGAGTTCGAAGATGGGCCCGATTGACCCGGCCCTTCCGGTACCCGCCATAGAAAAACTCTTTAGACGTCCAGTTTTTTGCGATTTTCTCACTGAAGACGTCATAATCAGTGGTTCATGTGTTCAGACGAAATGTTCCTTTGGTTGAGACGGACAAACTGACGTATCGACGATTGCACAGACGGACAGACATACGGACAAAATGAAATTTTTCGTGATTGGGGATTTTTCTCGAAGATAAAAGCCCGTATACATTCACTTTGTCCGTCCGTCCGTCCGTCTGTGTTCAAGATAACTCAAGAACGGAAGCAGCTAGAGACTTCTAGTTTTCGTTATTTGATAGAGAATTTCTTTGGCTCGGATTAGTTCGAAGATGGGCCCGATTGACCCGGCCCTTCCGGTACCCGCCATAGGTCTCTCTCTTTAGACGTCCAGTTTTTTGCGATTTTCTCACTGAAGACGTCATAATCAGTGGTTCATGTGTTCAGACGAAATGTTCCTTTGGTTGAGACGGACAAACTGACGTATCGACGATTGCACAGACGGACAGACATACGGACAAAATGAAATTTTTCGTAATTTTAATCTGTTCGCACCAGAACCTCACCCTCGGAACCTTACACCCAAAACCTTACAGTCAAAAACTTATACTCAGAACCTTACAGCCAAAACCTTTTGGCAAATTTTGAAATAAATGTAACCTTTTTGGGGCTTTTTCTCGAAGATAAAAGCCCGTATACATTCACTTTGTCCGTCTGTCCGTCTGTCCGTGTTCAAGATAACTCAAGAACGGAAGCAGCTAGAGACTTCTAGTTTTCGCTATTTGATAGAGAATTTCCTTGGCTCGGATGAGTTCGAAGATGGGCCCGATCGGCCCGGCCCTTCCGGTACCCGCCATAGAAAAACTCTTTAGGCGTCCAGTTTTTCGCGATTTTCTCACTGAAGACGTCATAATCAGTGGTTCATGTGTTCAGACGAAATGTTCCTTTGGTTGAGACGGACAAACTGATATACAGATGAACGCGCATACGGACAGACATACGGACAAAATGAAATTTTTCGTGATTGGGGCTTTTTCTCGAAGATAAAAGCCCGTATACATTCACTTTGTCCGTCCGTCCGTCTGTCCGTCCGTGTTCAAGATAACTCAAGAACGGAAGCAGCTAGAGACTTCTAGTTTTCGCTATTTGATAGAGAATTTCCTTGGCTCGGATGAATTCGAAGATGGGCCCGATTGGCCCGGCTCTTTCGGTACCCGCCATAGAAAAACTCTTTAGGCGTCCAGTTTTTCGCGATTTTCTCACTGAAGACGTCATAATCAGTGGTGTATGTATTCAGACGAAATGTTCCTTTGGTTGAGACGGACAAGCTGACGTATCGACGATTGCACAATGACGGACAGACATACGGACAAAATGAAATTTTTCGTAATTTTAATCTATTCGTACCAGAACCTCACCCTCGGAACCTCAATACACCCAAAACCTTACAGTCAAAACCTTATACTCAGAACCTTACAGCCAAAACCTTTTGGCAAATTTTGCGATAAATGTGACCTTTTTTCATATATGAAAATTACCCGCTTCATTCCACAACATTTTCGCTTTTCGGCGTGAAAAGTCTTGCGGTAAATGTGAGCTTTCTTCACATATGAAAATCGAGAAAAAGCCCCTACACAAACTTCGGTCCGAAGTGGTCGTGCTTCTTGTTTGTGAATGAGATGCTGCAATTTTTGTCAGAAACAATGAACCAAGCTGGTAACATGACACAAAGCTCTCGCCAACAATCCATTGCAGAATAGAATGAATGATTACAGCTGAAGCATTCCGCTGCCGACTACGAATCCATCAATGAAAATAAATCATCTCGCGTAGGAAATAAAAATGTCGCTAATAACAATTCCTGCAACTATTTTTCTTGTTCGAGAAATGGAGATATCGAGGACGTGTCTGAATTTATCATTCTATTGAGACATGTTTAAGATTGCGTTGGCGGAGCAAGAGGACTAAAGTGGAATTGATAGATTTCAGTCATAGTGGTGGAGAGTTTGCGGGAAGGGAGCGATGAAACATTGTGTTGAACGAAGGAGATTGTGTGAAATCATTGTTGGTACATCAATCATTTGATTTTTCCTTGCGTCTCTCGCAATGCCAGCGCCGCATTATCACACGAAAAATATTCTTTTTCCTTAGATTTTTTCTCTTGATTTCTCCCCCACTGTTTTCGCAGAATGAAAATTTATTTTTTCCTAAATAATTCATTTTCTAAATAATTCATTCGTTGCGAACAGTCTTATCATCCTCAGATACGCTTCGACGACTAATGAGATCTGTGCATTTTTATCAGCTCGCAATCTTAATGATATGTGTTCGTTAGTTAAGCTCGTGCTCCGAGCAGAGGAAAATGTAATTTATCATAAATGGAGGGAAAATCCTTGGCCGGCGGCAGCGCATACACAACTACGCTCTACGCCAGCTGATAAGTTTGATGGCGAAAGTTTTTAAGTTTCTCTTCTCGACGCCGCAAAGGAGGAAACACGACAGGGAAAATTATTAAACTTTCATGGAAGTGGGGAGACTGTGAAAGAACATAAAATTTTCAAGCGAAAAAACTTCTTTCCGTTCCCAAAAGTTGTTTTCGTATCAATATTTTCACTACAGCCACCCCTCGACCGCCTCGAATAACCCTGAATAAATCATACAAATCATCAATCAAGTAATGTCATATTGGAATTTTCTTTTCATTAATCGCCACATTGTTGGAAAATTATGATTTTTCATCGAAAATCCTTTCAATAAACTTCACTCTTGCTCTCTTCCACATGCCGAACAGATTGCTTTTCTCGACTCAATTCATCAAACAGCATTAAAAAAAGCTTTGCGACTTGACAAGATTCTTTGATGGCGCATCGACTGAGGCTCATAGAGACGGAAGCTGGAGACGAGCAAGCAAGTGAGAGAATTTATCTACGTATCTTTTGACATTATTTAAAAAGGCTGATTTATTCAGATCGACCAATCTGAGCATGAGCACTTCGAAGCCTCAAAGCGAAGAAGAAGTAGAGAGAAAAACTTTAAGAAAATTTATCGATTCGTAGGAATAAAAATTCACATTTGTTTTCTGCTAGGTAAGGGAGGATTACCGGATTCGGGAGGCTTTCGCGAGTCACTCGGAGAACGAAGTTCATGAGGTGAACCAGCGTTCGGTGCTGAAAGGAAAATATACAACCGAGCGGTAGTCGAGTCGAAGTCGCCACGCACAATATAAATCAATCTCTCATTTGGGCTGTTTTCCATGGGCCGCATGAATAAATAATAGATTCCGAAACCTACGTTACTTTACGATATAATTAATAGGTCTTTTAAGTAACCATCGATTTCTACGCTGCTGTGGCCTTTTGAGACTCGAACATTACCGTCGAAATTGTAAAATTGTTCTCTCGCCCATTAAAACTACAACCACGACGACGACAGAGCTCGACTTCCACTTCAGGACGAAATGAACAAAATAATAGAGTTAGCAGTAGCAGGCAGTCAAAAGTGAGGCTTTCATAGCCGAAACGAAAAAACTTTCACGTTTTGCTTCTAAAATTCCTCCTCCTCCCAGCCCATTTACTTCATTCAGAAAAGTTTCATTCCGAAATGTAGCTACATTTGCTTCGCAGCTATTATCAAGATTACTTCTAACATGATTTTTTGGGTTGAAATAACGAGCGAGCTAAAATTCTCCTTGCCGTCAAACATGCATTTGGATTTAAAAACTTTGCGGGAAAGTTTTTTCGGCGAACACTCTTGAACGTGAATCATGTCGTACTTTAGGTGTTCGGGACTGGAGCGGAATTGTGCCTCTCAGGCTGCAGAACCATCGCTAGACAGAAGTTTCTGCTTCCTCTCGGAACGGATGGCAAAAGCTGCAGTCGAATTCCTTCGCTCGAGCCAGCCCTGCTTCTATAGCAGGTTCACATAATTCTACTCTCAAAGAGCAATTATTCATAAAGCTGAATTATTCTGCGAAACCTAAACTATTGATTTTCCCCTCGTCCGCTCGTCGAGTGCTTTCCAGCCTGTTTTACGCTTTCATAGCGTGGTGAATTATACACGAAAATTCTAGTCGGCGAGAAAAAAATTTACTCTTCTTTTCGTTTCATTTCGCACACAATATATTTAGTGAAGCTTTCGTGAGCAGTTATTAAATGGTCGCAGGCACGAAAATCTACACTCGAGTCGGGCAATTTAACGAGACACAGAATTTTTAAAGAGATAATGGCAGTCGCTGTTATTAATACTGGAAATGAACTTTGCAGGTTTCCTTCTGGTGTGGCGCGGAAGGGAAGCGGGGAACGAAGCCAAGAACCGACATAAATAAGCAACTGGAAGCAACAAACTTGGTATTTACGTTGAATTATGTTGCTGCGCTACTAGCTCGCAATCCGAGCCGTACATTATGGAAACTTTTCGGAATTTTCATGTTTCTCCTGCTGCTGAATCCACTCGCCGGAATCTTTTCAGCCATTTAAGAAAGAGCAAGTTTCGCCCGTGTATGAGGGAAGAGCTTTTCATTAATTCGGATTTATGATTAAACCTTTGCGCGCAACTACATAGGATAAATAAATCTTTTCGACGCCAACAAATAATAGAAGCAGCGCAGCTTAAATCGGCTCAAGAACGAAGTCGCTAGCGAATTTTCAAGAAACTTCGGGATTTCATCAAGAGTTTCCTTGTTGAGCTTTTGAGCTCTAACTCTTCATGAAATTGTTCACAAATCTTACAAAAGAGATATTCTGAAATAACTTTAGACAGAATTACTTTAAACTTCATCGGAAGCTGAAAACTTTCATCGCTAGAACTAATCTCAATTCCAAGTTTCCTGAATATTAAACGAAAATAATTAAAACTACCCTCGAGACACATTAAAATCACTCGGAGCAGCAAGCACTTCTAATTAAAAGCTGAGGAGACATGAAAATTGTTCCCACATGACTCCAACTTTTGCTTCAAAGTCATCTTCGTTCTCTCATCGGCAAACGATTCTACATTATTCACAACTTTAAATAGCTGGAAGTTTCTAGCATCTTTGATTCCAATGGGGCAATATCATGCAATTGCACACTCACGAGCTACAAGACGAGTAAGTTTTCAATTGGTAAAAGTTTCTTTAGGTTTTATTGGTTGAATTGTAGTAAAAAATAGCCTCAGCATCACATTAGAAGATTTAGTTTCAATGACTTAATGACCCTTGCCGCCTTTGCTTGATTTGTGTCCCCACTTCTTGTGGTGATCTGATCCACCTTTCTTGCCATGTTCTTCCTTGTGTCCGTAGTGCTCCTACGTTGACGAAATCCAATTAGAGAGTCGCTCGATAAAGCAGCATTATGTGGAACTTACCTCGTGACCATCTTCTTTCTTGTGGCCGTGGTCATCATGATGATGAGATCCCTTCTTATGACTGCCCTTCTTGCTGAAGTGGTCGTGATGCTTGCCAGATTTGTGGTGGCCTTCCTTCTTCTTGCCACCCTTCTTGTGTCCCGATGCCTCATGGAAGCTTCCGTGTCCCTCGTCGTGGCTATGAATAAAACAATTCGTTTAATTTTGCTTTTGACGAATAGAGAAATTCTAAAGCGCTCACCCTTCGTCTCCATCTTCGTCAAAGAACTTCTTCTCCTTTTTGAACTCATCTAGTTTATGAATCTCATGCTTTCCCTTGGTCGAGTGGCCTTTTTTGAAGCTACCGTGTTCTTCCCATTTGTTGCCTTTCTCTCCCTTTTCGCCCTTCTTCGCCTCTTTGTGGTAACCACCTACAAAGTGTTGAGATTCTCGTCAGCAATGTAAAGTTTTATTGTTGCACATTAGCAAATACCTTCATCATGGTGCTTCTTCTTGTGGCCATCTTCTTCATGGTAAGACTTTTTATGATCCTCCTAAAATTTCATTTAAAGTTTCGGCTGTTAACTTTATTCGCCAGAGCGTATCGCAACTCAGTATCTCAACCGAGAAGGGCAAATATATTCTGAGGCTTTAGATGGAAACTTGGTTTTGCGATTGGAAAGTAAAAACTTTCGCACGAGATGATGCAACAAATCGTGAAAGTTTAAGGTGCGCGCGAGAGATGGAGGAAGAAGTTATATCAGGAGAATGCCGAATAATTGGCATCTCGACTCTTGGAAAGTACGTAAATGATACCTTATCGTGATGTCCCTTTTTGCCTTCATCATGCTCGTGTCCCTCCTTGTAGCCCTTCTCTCCTATTGTTTATGTAAGAAAGAGCTTGAGTTAAATACTTCCGTTCGTTAGGAAACTTTTTCGTGTCTTCTAATGAAGCACTAGAATCCGGTCGCACCTTTGTCGCCATGCGATGAGTGCTCATCCTCGAAGTGGTCTTTTCCACCGCCCTTCTTCCACTCCTCATGCTTTCCTGATGCAGCAACTTCCATATCGTCGCTCACATAACGAGCATTGATTGCAATCACTGCACAACACAAAAAACCAAACAGAAGCAATTTTTTCGACAGCATTTTTCCACTCTGTCTGATGATTTTCTCTATTTCTTGATAGCAAGAGCACCTTTCTGCTCACCGAGACGGTAGAAGAACTAAATACAGCAAAATTGCAATAAATCCTAAGTTTCTTGATTGAAACTTCTTTGCTGATTGAATCTCTGGTATCAACTGACAATGTCTCGGAACGTTCGACTATTTATATTGTTTAAAATCTTTTTGGTGCCCGCACGTATCTTTACATCATCGAAATAAAAAATAAGAAAACTCTTGCACATTGAACAACGAACTCGGTGCCCAATCTGGCGCTCAGTGTCGAATTCGATTGAAACTTTCACAAGCGCTTTCGTTCTGGTCTATCGCCGAGTCCAACTCTTGCTTCGAACTAAATGTTTTGGTCAAACTTACAGAAATCTGTGCGAAAGGAAAAACTGGCAAGAGTTGAAAAAGTTTCGAAATGGATTTTTTGTCAGTAAGAAGTTTATCTGTAATTGTCATGTTCATTGAAGTATTTAATTCGTTCTAGATTTTTTTGCTGGCTGCTGCTACCTTCGCTTGTCGCTTGGCTTAGATAAATATTTTTCGCCTGCACACTCAACCATTAAATTAAATTTCCAAGTTTTCTATTTTGGGATTTGAAACTATTTCTCTCGCTCACTGTCTCGATGTCACAGCAGAGTTCCTAAATCGTATTGCTAGTCGTAGATTGATAGTCGCCGAATGGAAAAGTTTTGTTTCGAGTTCGGTCGGTCGATGTCATCGCCAAGTCAAACTAAGCAGCAGCTGAAAAACCTGATTGCGAACTCTCAACTGTTGTCTTCAGTTAAACGGCGCATCATCATCCGAAGGGATGAAATTTTCAGGAAATTTAATTACTCGAAAGGAGGGCTTGAGGGTTGGCAAGGCGAAAGAGACGGGGTAGCGAGATGAGAAAAAGTTTGCGAGGCAGAGACTTTAATTATTTTCAAATCGCGTTATCGCATTATGTAATTATTAAAAACAGATTTCTGTCGCAGAGAGGGCGACGACGACAAAATAATTGAAAAAGCTGAAAGCATGCGCTCGAAATCACAACATTGTGTTTAAAAGCTTTGCCGACACACAAAAAATTTTACAGCGAGCGACATAAATTTTTCGAGCACGTTCGGTAAAGAGTTTTCAAAACCCGAAGGTAATTGACATTGACAAGTGAAACAAATTAGCTTCCATGCCGCACTCTTTTTTCATTTTCACACCAGCGTCAGCCTAGGCCAATTGCTAGTTTCAGCGATTATGGTTTCGTTGAAAGTTATTTAGAGTGCCAGGGAACAGCACGGGAAACAGCTCGGAAATTCTTCTTTTTGAGGTGAGAAGTGATGGCTCGAGCTTGAGCCACAATAAAAGCTTTGAGCCTTTATGGATAAATAAAAGCTTAATTGAAAATTTCTATTATTAAGTTAAGATTAATCAAACGATTGCAATGGATCAGTTTATTTTGAAACTGAATGGTTTTGTCAGGAAACCAGAAGGATTTCTGGCCTAAGATCTATGTCTTAAAATTATAATTATTTCGTGGAAGTAACACGTGAAAATCCACTTTCATTCGAACGATTTCAATAAGTCTTCTAATATCATTTCAGCCCTTACAAAAAGCCAATTCAAGTTTCGGCTCAAGCTCATGTATAGCTCAAAATTTATGTCACTCCCCCAACCCGTTGTTTATGCCACTTAAAGTTGTGCTGTCGGAAAAATTTATATCGACGTGAGCTTTAAAGGGAAAACGAAAACTTTATTTTGAGCTTAAATGGAAAATGTTTACAGAAGTGATGCAAATATATTCATTACCGAGTCTGCCGGCTTAATTACCTCGATTCAATTCATTTCTTTTTTCTGTCTCTCTCTCTCTTTCATCGGCACTGGCTTTTTGTCAACGGACCGTGATGAGGCAAACAGGCAATCAATATCGCTTCATCATCGTCGCTACTATGTTTACATTAACATCGCATTGATTAATCGCTTCAAGGGGAGGGAAAATAAAAAAGACGCTTCGATAAAAATTCATAACTTTGATTGGGATTTACATTCTAAATGAAATGTAGAAAGCCCATGACAATGAATGCGAATATATAAATGAAAAAGGCTGTTCGATCAATGACGATGGCGAGTCGAATCCATTCGCTTTGTGCTTGCTGTGGCTTTGTTGTGCTCGGCGGCGTTTGAATGATTTGATGGTCATCGGAGTGACGGTGTTCTTCGAAGGGCGTTTCTCGAAGCTCCTCGGAGTGATTTTCAGTTGACAGCGATTCGGGTTGAGCGCCTGCAAGCAACTTTCCAATAAATCCGTCCAGAATGTTCGTTTTGATTGAGCGTGGCACCGCATATTGCTTTCGATTACGAGACATGTTGATGACAATGACAGATATTATGAATGAAATACACATGAGATACAGCGTGTGACTGTAGAAAATAACTGTAACAGGAGGAGAGAAAATTTTATTAATTCGAAACAACTGTGCAGCCCACAGCTTTGCATAGACAAAGCGTGGCGGCGGCTACGTTTACCTATCAACGGTGAACTTGACGCGAGTATGGGGAGCAGTTGCGAGAAGTACATAAGCAACATACAAATCACAACACAGGCAATTCCATTCAACAACAGTTTCTCCCCAGCTGTCGGGGGCAACCAGAAGCTTGCTAATATCATAGAAACAATTACAAACGCTGGCGTTACCACAATCGCTTTAAACATCGGTGAATGGCGTTGAAAGACGAATTCAAACGCTAGAAAAGAGAATTGAAATCAATGTAGGATTTGTCGTGTATTAAGGTGTGAGTAATAAAGCTAAAGGTGGCTTTTGTATGTACTTATGTCAATGTAAGGCTCCGTGCAACAAGGATAGTATTTCACGTTTCGCTGCCACGACGTCTTCAAAATATCCCATTCACGATTTTTCTGGTACTCGGATATCTGTTTGTGAGAAGTGATGAACAGAAACAATAAAAGTCAATTAAATGATTAGTGCCTCGTCGAGGCGTATCGGCGACGAAAGCTTTACATCAATAGTGTTGGACGGATCAGCCTGGAGATCTAGTTTATGACCGCTGTACGTCCACGAACCGATCTAAAATGTGTTTACATTATGTGTTGAATAATTAAACTAATGAGGGTAATTAATGTTGTTTACCTTTATCGAACAATGCTGGACGTCGAAAGGCCAGAGCTTCAAATTCATAGGGCAGTACGTTTCGAACTTCGCGGTCGGCACCTGATGATTCCATGTCATTTCAAACAGGCGAGCGATTAGTGAACGGATTTCATTTGATATTTTCTCTAAATCAACTCACCCACAACACTTTGCCGCTGGCGTAAATGATTTTGTTTGTTTTCTGGAAATGATCCACAATGTTTGCTTCGGCACTATTATAAACGGTTAGATCGGGCTGCCAGACCTTTTCAATTGTGTAAATGACGACGTCAGAACGTGATTTTGAAGGGCTGGGTGAGTTGCGCTTACCTCGTCAGCCTGTACGTGCAAGTCACTGATTCCACCGTAAGAAGCATTATCCCAAGCGAGCTTGCTGTCTGTCCAAAACATTTTGACCCAAGTGTGCGAGGTGAGAGTGCCCTTCGCTTCATCCAGATCAACATTGATGAGTGTCAACGAGATGTTGCACTGAGTTGTTGTCATATAATGTTCCGGACGTGCATTCACATCGTAGTCTTTTAACAAATCCTTTCGTAGTCTATCAACGTTCGTTTGGTTCCAGATAACGTTGTCTTAAAAAATAAATGTCGAGTCGTGAGATCTCTTGACGTTGTTCAAATTCGTTCCCTTTCATTGATTGGAACTTCCTGCTTATTCCCATTGACAACAATAAGATTATGTCACCTAATTTATTTCGGTCTGTTTGTCGAAACATAAATTCATTAACAAACGCGACATTCAATGTCAATTCACACGCTTCACTGTTATCGAGTCGGCCCGCGTTGTGATCACCCGAATGTGTGTTTGATTCAATCAAGAGAAAATCCAAATCACGAGCTGACTTGAAAGTTTTCTGCAGACGTAATTCTCGGAACACGAAAAATTGAATTATTTTTAATCTGGTTCAATCTCAGCCAATTATTGTGACGTTAAGCCGAATGGGCTAACGAGAATGTTCCTAAGATGTTTCTATTTTCGGAACTCCCTTGACTACTGATCATTATTGAACGTTGTCCGTCTCCCGTTCAGGCGTGAAACATTACCTGCTGAACAACCCAATAAGGACAATAATCCAAGTAGTAATGCAACTGCGACCTTCATTCTTCTTCAGCTCACAATGTCTCCACTTTAATCCAATTTCACTTGAACTACTCAACTCCGCTGCTCACTTGCTACTAAATCTGAGTGCGGGACCGCTGATTCCATTTATAGTGAGAGTGATTGTTGTGTACTAGATGATAAGCGACGTCCAGAATCAACGCTCTTTTAAACATGCAATTTAAATGTAGAATGTGTCTCACATTATCTACGGAGGACGAAGATAGATTGATAATTGCCGGTTGTCTGCTGACCCGTTATAGAGAAAGTGCTTCACCCTTGCTATCGCTCAAGCATTTTTCATGCCGACTTGAATATTTCATAGAAACAAATGAAGCGAATTAAGGCACGTGTGTGGGCGAACCTCCCCATCGAGTCTCGCCGAAATTGTGAGGACTTCTTGACATCTTCGAACTCATCCCGCATGAAGTCCACAAATCTGAGCACATAAATTTTCGTAAACATATCATCTCGCAATTGTGCGTCGTTGATCTCGCCCATTAATCGTTCAGCTAGAAGAAAGAAATTGGAACGTTTGCCTGCTCCAATAAATTCAAATCGCTCCAATTCTCCCCCATTAGTTGCAGTGCCGTGATTTATTTCGTCTCTTCCAGCTAAATACCTTTTGTGAACTCCTTTGTTCTCCGTTCGATTGAAGCCTCAAAAGTTCTAGTTTCAATCTTCAATCTCCAAGGGGAAATCATTCAATTTCAATTCATTGCTCCTTCCAAGCGCAAGAAATCAATTTAACGAAAGTAATCCAATAAATAAAGTTAGCCTTCGTCCATATGAACGAGCGCTCACACACAGAGATTAATTCATCTGCAATTATTCGGTTGAAATAATTAATTTCATAGCTGACCGGATGGGTTGAGAGGAAAAATTGAGTGAACACACAATGATCAATCTCGGCGTAATGACTGTTGCTTCGTCGTCTCGTAGCAGACGGAAGGAAAGGGTTGGTATTCTACAATCGGTTGAACGGGAATCGGAGCACATTTTAAAGACATTTAACTTTAAAGCATGCTACAGGTAAGAAGGAACGTTCTTGCGATTTTATCAGCCACCACACACGTTTACGAAATTCAATTTGGTGCCCTTAAAATAATGTGGTTTTCTTCATTACTCATTACGATTGAGATAAGCAGTTTCTTTCGTGCTTCAACAATGAAATTCTCTCGCACCGCTTGCCGCCCCCAGTTTAAGCCACCAGCTTACGTCGTGAGAGTTTTAGTGCGGGGAATCTTCTAATGCGATATGCTCTCGAAATGATTCAAATTCAATTATGGCAGCAATCTCATTCCTGCAATGACCAACTTCAGTAATCAGATAATTGAAAAGGAGAGAGAAATTCCATTCTTCGTTTGAAATGCGCCAAGCCAGTCGTTTTCTTACTTCATACATTTTATGTTCGCTCCGTTTGCTTTCGAGAACGACGAACGAGAAGGAAAAAAGCTCTCGATAAGTGTGGGGTAAGCAACATAAGCAGTGGTCCAACTGCAGTTAATAACGAACGAGGATTTGGACTTTTCATACAAGTGGATTAAACTCCAAAGCTCTTTATTAGCACGTAATTAATTTCTTTTCTTCTCCATTTGCCACAGAATCAGATACGAGGAGATTCTCTCGTCTTTTGTCTCGTAGAGAATTTTACGAGGCAAGTGGAAAAGCCAACGGGAAGTTTTGACGTTTACAGGATTACAGCGGTAGTCGAACACAATGAACGAGAGAGTATGTGGGATATTTTCGTTTTGTTGATTGCACCGTTGTGTTTGAATCGAAATTATTGGAGCAAACGGGAGCTTTATCATTCGTTGTGCTAAATAAGCTTCTTCTAATTATCAATTACAAATTATTTGTTCACTTCGACAAGCGGCAAGGCTTTGTAAGTCTTTCCACATTGATTCCGCGAATAAAAAATTAGATTGCCATATGAACTTCAGAATAATAAGCTTAGCAGGTCAAATCAACTAGCTTTTCCAATTAATGTTAGCTCAAGTTTTTGAAGCTCAGTAGCCTCAGTTTCACGTCACTGATTTCACATTTTGCTGTTATTAAAATGCTGTAATTGGTAATTAAAATAGCTTTCAGAATTACACGCAAACATCCCCCGTAGCTCATAAATACTGCAACTCTGCAGCGCAATTAATACATTTCAATTAAAACAATTCCATCGAAAGTTTCGGGCAGTAACAATGTGATTAAAAGCTTAATAGAATTTCAAATTGAAACGGCGCTCGGAGACAAACTTTTCGACTTTTTTTATCGTCTCCCCTCGTGAAAACGTTTTAATAATGTGATTTATTCGATCCCAACATGGCTTGATCATGTTCTGTATTTATGAATTATGAGCGTACGTGAGTGTTATGATATATTACCAGTAATTACCCCCGAAAACCGAAGCACAAAGCGAGGCAAGTGGAATGTAAAGGTGAAAAAAATGTGATAATTTTACCTTATGCTTGGTGAGCAGGCAAAGCGAACGATTTAAGATTTAGCAATGAATAAAAGCTTTTTGAATACAGGAATTCGTTTTCTTCTCGCTCCAACTCTGTTTGCTCGGGAACTTCATTCCGAGTCGTGTCACGATTTGAATTCCTGCGCTGCTGATAAAATATTAATGGTTTGATAACAGAAAGTGCCAAATTATTTTCCTAATATTTTCTCTCTTAAGAGTTCAACGCTTCAACGTAGAAAGTTTTGTCGTGCCGACGAAGGCGGAATGAAAAGCAACATGAACTCTCTTGGTTCGGGAAATTTTATGGGTAATTAGCTTTTCACAGCGCGGAATTCGATTCTGCTGGCGTACAATTAAGTTCACGAAGTGTTTCCAAGACTCCAGCCGCCGTAATCATGTGATGATTCAATTTTCTTATCACATCAATCTTCACTGAAATTTCAGCCTCAACGTTTTAGCATCGGTACGATTGCGGAATATTGATACAATTTGATTGATTCGAAAAGGTGGGAAGATCACGTCGCCGTTGCGAAGTCGCTTCTTTGCCTCTTTGTTTGAACTCTTCCTCCAGTAAATATATTTTCAATAAGTGATTTTCGGTTTGCTTTCGCGTTGAGCAAATAAACTTTTTTGTCGATGTTGACCGTTGCCGTTCATTTCGCTCCCCCGACTCGCCAAATGCTCGAAAGCTGATAAGAGCGAAAAATAAATTTTCCGCTGAACTATTTGCTAAAAAAACAGTTCAATTCAATCTCGTTGTTAAACAACTATGGCCAGTGTGTGAGTGAGCTTGTTTGTGCTCAACAGTCGCAGAGCTTTCATAAATCAAAAGGACACAGAGCATGAAATCACTCTAATATCTCTCGACCAACAGCAATCCGTTGCTTTTTGTCGTGAAATGTTTCCAGTTGAATAAATCAAAAAATATATCAAACATAATTGATAAAGCATTGTGTTTTTGCGCCGGCTTAATTAAAACAAAAGGAATCAGTGTATTCAGTGTTCGCACAGAGAAAACATTCATTCATTCGTTCGTTCTGCAGTTTTTATCCTGTGCTCTCTGTTGGCTGACTGAGCTCGAGACAAAAAAGCGCTCGCTCATGTTGCACATCTTTGATGATTTATTGTTATAATTTTTATTTCAGCATTTGTCGCTCTTTGACTCGCTAAGGGTTGGCGAATGTGTGACGAGGATTGCTAGTGTTTGATCAATCAATTTTATTAAATAGAAATGTCAGAGCTTTTAAACCGTTCATAGCTTATGAAAAGCTTTGCATTGAACGAATCAGTAACGTTGACTACAACTTTATCAGTCTACAATCCCTCATGATCTGTCTTTTAACAATCCCGACCGTTCTACTGTCTTTTGCGCTTTGATAGAATGATTTAAGCGTTGCCTTGAACTCGCGGGACTGTAGTTACATCAGCAGTATACAATCAATAAACATCAGCAAGCGCTTCATCACGAAACAGATAATAATAGAATTGCTCGGCAATCGGAAATATGTTCCGAGCATAAAGCTTTCCCTTGCTTTTTCCGTTTTACGATCATAGACGAAATTTATTGCTTAACCAACCATAAAACCATATTTTGTCGATGACAAATAACCATTCCGTAATTAAATTTAATCTTTCTTATCGATGGTGGTGCGGAATCATCTGGAGAGTTTATTATTGTTTCTTTTATTATTTGCTCCCCAGAAAATCAATAGAAGCTTATTAAGTTATCCTTCCCTCGCTTATTTGGCCGATTCTGCCAGCACGAAGTGAATCAGTCATGATTGAAAGCGCCCCTCCGTATTGAATACGGCCGAACTTCCCTTGCTTCATTGCCATTGAAAGCAAAGCTAGGCAGGCGAGCGAGCTATAAAAACATGAATCTGTCTGAAATCTAAATCTCCTGGTTGAAATTTTATTCTTTATTGATTATCGATTACTCGGTACTCGAAGTATTTTACTCGAAAAAAAATATAAATAATGCATTAAAGACGTAGTTGGTATTCGACGTGGCGCTTCGGTCTTTATGGGGATGTATCTGGTTTTTCTCCTCTTTCTCTATATGGATGTGTAGGGAAACAAAACAGTTTCCTACGTGTTATGAATTGAATCTGGCGGTAATATGATACACTGAAATGAGTCGAGTATTATATCGAAAATGTGACATTATCAATGTTTCTCTCTCGCTCATCCGCTCGCTCCACCGCTCGGCTTAAGCGGAAGACAGCAAATATTCAAATCGACAAATAAGAAAGCGAAGGAAAGGAAGATGAGACGGAAGCGAGGGATGATAACAGAAAGATCCCAATAAATAGCTAAGGAGATAATCGAACTCATTTTAAAGTATTCAGCTAGCAATTTGCCATCGAGCACACATAATGCGATATCAGGAGGCGAAGACAAAAGTGTCAGGAGAATGGATGTGTCGTTGTTATCAGCAGAGAATTCACCACCAGAAAACTTTTATAATAATTGATTGCGCTTCCTTGAACTCTCCGGCAATCAATATTCAATCGAATGATTGCACTAGCATGGAGTGTACATAAAGAAGATGTCGGAGCAAAGAAGAAGTTTCTCGGTAAATGTTAGTTCAAGCCGTCATCTGCAAGCCTTGCCGTAGTCAAGATAAGTTGAAAAGTACTTAAAATATGACTAAAGTCAAGCTTAAACAATCTTTCGCTTCATAAAACTTGATTGGAAAAGAACATCAAAATAATTTCATCGTTATTATCTCCATAAGCCCTTACATTCCTCTTTCCCCCGCATCTCACTCTCGTACTTCTCGTGTATTAAATTACAAGAATAAATTTCATAAAATATCATCAACTCAGAACGCTTTCGACTTTATTTCGCTTCTCTTGCAAAAAGGGAAGAAAACTTTTTAAATCAATTTGCCTTCCCTCACGCTTTAACACACTCACTCACATTCCGCTCGGAGTCGCGCTTTCTTTCCTCTGTGTTCTTCGGATGTCTCAGCCTTCACGACCTCTTCTACTCGTTCAGTGCGACGAGATTTAAATGAAATATGATTTTCGTAATATTTCCATCGTTGCCACGACAAAACACACAGTGCCGTGTTAAGTGTACACATTTAAGAAGCGCAAAATCATCAGCACATTATCTTTGATCAAATAATCTTTAAGGGCACATTAAGAAAGTCATTCCAGCAGAAGGTAAATTAATGGGAGAGAAGGGTGGAACTTGAGACGAGATGAAAATTCAATATTCATAGAATTAAATTAATATTGTTCCTATACCATTCACCTCCGGAACGCGAGGAGTTTTTGCTCCTCGTCAACTTGCCAGCTTTGAGCGTCGTCTTAAATGAAAGGCGGGCAGGTTAGGAGGGAAAATTCCATTAGAGAAAATGGTTAAGATTCAATTGTAATTGCCTCCCCCGATTTTCCTTTTTTCCCAATAAATCTCAGCGAATTTCCTTTGAAAATTGACTTTCAGACTCGATTTTGTTTGCCTTCTTTGAGCGCGAATTTACCTCGCAGCGATCGAACATCAAGAAAAAACGTTTTTCATTTTATAGACTGCATAATATTTTATGTCTCAAATCTCTTGCCTATAAGGCTTGGAAGCTTCTTAAATTTGAAGTACAGACAAAACGAAGTAAATTCTTGCCAATTCAATTTGCTGCTGCCGAAGAGTTGGAGGGAGACTCGCAGTCATGGCACGAGTTGAGGCTGGTTGGCTCGTGATATATTTTAGATTAGATGAAATTTAGAGAGGGATGTGGGCCGACTTTAAAGAGATAGATTACTGAAGAGGCAGGAGAACGAGCTGTTAGCCACAAGTCCTCGTGTGGTCCAGATACTGAAACACTTCACAATAGGCTAGTTCGAGTATCTAGCCATTTCACTAGAAATCATTAACTTGAGCCTGAGCTTGGCTTCTGTACCGTCTCATCCTCCCAATTCCAACCTTAGCATTCCCTCCTTTCATACACATGCAGACTTTATCGAAACTTGTGTAGCAGGGGAAACTTCTCGAATAACAATAAAAATGAAAATCTTGCCTTGTCTCCTCTCGCTCTCTCGTCGGTATCATTTTCGATTCCCTATCAAATGCCAATAAAATTGGAGAGAACAATAAAAATTGACAATGTAAATTGAATATGGAAATTGATTCATTTAGAATTTTACAAATCCAAAGACATTACAGAGTAGAAGAAAGCATTTTCTGTAACACGAGAGCCGCCTCGACGAGGGGAGGTAGAAGAAGAGCAGTTGAGTGAAGCAAAGCTTCTCCGTAGAGCTTTCAATCATGTTGCCAACGGTTGAATGAATAAAAGACCCCAGCGGAAACCCCGAACGAAAAAGAGTAAAAAAAATCCTATGATGAACAACAGTCGACTGGGAAAAATATTTTACATGCTTCGTTTGATATGGAACACGAAAAAAAATATGTAAAATATAACGTTTCGCCCCGAAGAGTTTAGAACGGAGGAAAGTGCGCTTAGAGAGACAGAGAGAGTTTTGCTTTGAGCAGTCAATTCATGAATGTGAACTTTAGCATTTCTTTTCATGTTTCCATTTTTCCAATTCACATGGCGGTGGGAGAAAAAAGTTTGAAATATCTGTGCAAAGTTTCGTGTAAGAAATATTACGCGCGACATCGGCGCCACATGGCCACGCAACATTTGCCCGAGACAGCAACTCGACGACTACGTGAGTTGCTCAATTTCACCGAAAGTTTATCGATTTAATTTCTCCTGGCGGATCTAGCGACGCGGGAAGTGCGATAACTTAACAGCCTTGTTCCCCACATAAAACTTAATTAGTGACGATCGGAGTGAGTTTGATTGTTAAGGTTGTTGTCGTGTTATTCGGATATTTTGTTGTTAAACATTCATCATTTCTGGATACGTCGACAGTGTTGTGGGTTTGTGTCGCACTACAGAGTTTGAAATTCTCGTTGCAGAGCAAAAATGTCAAACTATGGACAGGAACAAAACTATTGGGACGGCGCTCAAGGGCAGAACATAAATCAAGATTTCAATTTCGAGATGCCAGATCAATTCGGTCAAGAACTGTGAGTTACTTGAAAAGTTTACGAATTTTTATCGATTGCAATAGGGATTCTTTTCCACAGAAATTTTCAGACCTTTGATCCGTCTTCACAGCCGCAAGCGGCGCCAGCACAAAACCTTTACACAAACGTTCCACCCCCGCAATACGGCGGATCCTTCCTCGACCCATCACAAAACGCATCTGGCTCCATGTTCGGTCAAAGTGAATTCGGGCAGGAGAAAGCTTACGGCGGGAACGAATTTGACGACGAGCCGCCCCTCCTAGAAGGTGAGCAGATTAATTATAATCGAAATCCGACGCATAAAATGAAAGTATAAAATTTCGCAGAGCTAGGAATAAACCCGCAGCACATTTTTCAAAAAGTAAGTACACCAAATTCAAACACGTAATCATCATCTCGTATGTCAACTTCAATCAACTTTTATGCATTTAAATTCGATACACATCAATTAAAACAAATTGAAAATTAAAATCCCATCAACTGACAGTAATCGAGACTTAATTTTCGGTTGATTAATTAAATGAGTGAATTCGACTCGAATTGTTCGAGATGCGTGAGCAAAAACCAATAAATTTAGCAATGCTCAAATCCTGATTGGATTGTGCGACCGAACTACCAGTTTTGTAATCACTGGTGATCATTTTTGAATTGATTTCAACCAAATCAGCGGTGTGAGTGGAAAGTGAAGAATCACGCGTTGATCTCTCACTTGGAGATTATGTCATAACTTTGTAAATTTAAATAAAGAGAAATCTCCCAGAATCGGTTTAAAAGATAATAAAACCGAATTCCCCAGCTCTCCAAATCTGGGGCAATTCCAGCGAAAATCCTCGAGAACGGGGGGCAAAGAAGTCAAACGAATCGACGTCGACAAAAAACTTTGATTGAATTTAGAAGCTGAGATTTATTTTATTGCACTTTGTAAGCGAAACACAAAATAATATTGAACTAGCTTTGCGCTGCTGAACGAGAATTGGGGACGACGAGAAGGAGGGAGCGAAAGGGATCTCAAGAAAAGAATAACACTTTACTGAGACTGAATACAAAATAACATAAATTCAATTTCTTCGGAGCATAACCGTTCCTGATCGATATCTCGAACTTCTTAAATATGCATGATTGATTTTCATGTTTCACGAGAATTTAATTTTGGAGCGGAAATATGCAGAACTTCCTCAGCAGAAATCGCTCCGTCGGATCGGATAAAAATTGAAGATTCTCGTGTAAATATAAAAAGAAGGCGAGCGCCCGTGATTGAAAACAAAAAGCGATAAATTTATCTCCTAGAGATGCTCTCATCAGCAGCGTTTATGTAAGTGTCTCGTTTATCTGATCAATTTTTTCATGGTTTTCCTCGCCCAGGAAACTTTCATCAAGAAACGCTCAAAGCGCTAGCCCGTATTGTCGAAGGCGAAGACGTCTAATGAGATCATAAGATGTAAAATTATGGTGCACGGAAATATTTTTGCTTTAATAATTCTTCATGCGCGAAATAGCTTCTCCACCAGGGGTGCATATTAAATTATATCCGTCAACGCAGGGATTCGCAGCTTTTGTCTTCGGGAATAAGGAAGCTTAAGCTTCAGGCTCGTCGCTTCCGCCACCGAATCCCTGCACCTTCTCATCTCGCTCTACCCACGTTTCCATTCCTAGTCTCTTTTTTTCTGGTGATGAATAATTTCACCGCCAGAACAGTATGATGATGTTGTGCACGAGAGGCAGTGAAGCTTGAAAATTTATTGTTAACAACTGAATCATGTTCGTTTACATCCTGATGAAAACTGCTACACAATAATTAATTTATGCGCACGGAAACAGGAATTAAAACGTCTAAGTCACTCTTCCCGCTCGCTCCGCTCGGCAGCTGCCTGCGAATAAATTGCCAGAGCTTCGCCTTTGCATAAAATCATTTCATCACGGAAAATTACTCTTCTATTAAGCGGGAGAAGGAGATTAAGGTGAAACTTTTCTGTAAAGTTCATTTATTATCTCAAAGTTCAGCAATCTGTCAGATCAACAACAAAACACGTTGAGTTAATCTTCAAAAGCATTCCGTGACTATTAATTAATTAGGTTTCTCCACATTTGTTGATGTGATTCAAGGGAAAGCAGGGGCAAGAACGAACAGTAGCGAGAGAGGTAAAAGCTCGAGTTGAGGCTACAAACTTTTCTTTAACGAGTGAGAGAGGGGAGAGAAAACTTTTTATTCATGTTTGTCTTCAAGTCACAATTAAATACAAATTAATTAAATGAGCTTTCTTGCCTCCACAGCGCGGGTAGGCATCGCTCGAACCTTTTGTGTTGATGAGTAATTGCACGAGGGGAACCTTTTAAGGCTCTCAAGCCTAAATTGGTTTTCGTGTCAAAATTGGAATCTTCGCGAAGTTTACAGGCGACGAAATCAATGTCGAAGACACGCTGACCCATTTTGTCAGGCTGTGAGTACCTTAAGCTGTTTACGACGAATCACCTGTTAAGACGCCATCTGATGCTTTGAAGGGTTTACCAGACCCGCCGTCTAACGAAGCAACTCGAAAGTACCATGCAAAATAAACATACCGTGTTCTTCAACAACATCTCTCAGCGTTATTATGAATGTCTAGTAATAACATGAAATAATATCAGACTTCTTCAGCATTTACCTTCATTTGGACTCACGCTTTCGCTCAAGAGCAAGCAGAGAAATTCTCACGCCATGATTTCCATCCGCAAGGAATCCCAAAACGTATTCCGACCGACCTCAATGTGTATGGTGTGTTAACATAAAAAACATAAATGTGTACCCATCTCTTTGTTTCATTATCCTGAACAAATATCTTTTCCTTTTTTTTCCTCCTCTTGAACACAATTTCGATCTTGAAGACAGGTAAACACTGTGCGAGCTTCTGTACATGTTTCAAACATTTTATTATTTCTCCTTTGCCTTCTCTGCTGCCTAGATATTACCAAAGCTTTTTATTGTTAATGTTAGTGAGCGGGGAACAGCCCACACACATTTTCCACGCGTAGGAGAAAACATATTTATGTTAACTGCGAAAGCATAAAGAAAAATTAATACTATTCTGAATAGATGTGTGAGAAAATATCAGATAAGTTCCGGAAAAACAATCTTTCGAGTGGTGTAGTGGTTTGAGGTGAATGGTTGAGCACTCAGCTCGTGCTAGGAGTTGGAGGCGTTTGATGAGTGAAATGTCGAGAGAAATGTAATACATAAACAAATTTCTGGTATAGCCTCGACTACCTTTTATAATTAGAGTAATTGAATGAATTCGTCTACTCAACGCACACCAGCGAATTCGGAGCGGATGCTTGAAAAATGATCCCGAAAATATATTTCTGCGAAGAAAGATGAAAAATTTCATGCAACATACGCTTTCCAAGGGGATTAGGGATTTCGATTTGCTTCGACGATTTTTCATTTTAGACTTTGCCATTAATCTATCAAGCGTCTATCTGTTATGAGATCGTTTGGCAAGCTCGACTGAGCCTCGACTGCTGCGAAGGGCGAAGCTTGCAATTGTCAATCCTCTCTTGTGGACTAATTGGATTCTTCCGAATTTCGAAGTGGGACGAAGGGAGTGAGAGAGGCGAACAAGTTTTGTCGTAAAAAATGGAAGTTTTTTTTATTGCTTGTAACAAAGCGGGAAAAAAGGAGAACAAAATTAATTTTAATGTGTGTTAAGTTTGATAAATGAGTCACAAGTTTAATGCTACAGTTTCCACTGTACTATCAATCATTTCGTTTCCGACTTTTTCTATTTTATTCGTAGCCAATTCATCTTTCTTTTCCTTCGTCTGATGATGAAATTCAAGAGCTCTTCAAAGAAATACGTAGGCGGAATAGAAGAAAGTCCATAAAACATGTTTGAAACCGAGCGAGAAACGAGGAGGAAAAAAGCTGGATACATAATACATCTGCTTTTAGAAAAATTTCATGCTATGCAAGCAGAAAATGTGCTTAATAAAATATCAATAACTCGGATGATATAGAGAGAGAGGGAGAGTGGGCCGACAAATTTAATTTAAAGGATGTCAGCACTGATCTAGTGCTCGGAATTACATTTCCGGAATTGATTAGCACACAGTTGGGGGCTACCTCGGCTCAACACATACACGTTGTCAGTGGCAGTCTCTTCTTCCTCTACAGCCATTAAACATCGTGTTTATGAATATTTATTAGGATGATATTAAACATGTCATATTAAGCGATTATGAATGTATGATCGTAGAACTATTTTAATAATTAAACTCATTTAATGCTTTTTAAGCCACCGTGTTCAACACATGTTGGAGGAACCGTATGAGCCCCGACTCGGTATTTCATTAATGGACTTTTTCATCAGCAAACGATACAAGCTCAATCCTTCCTTGATTCTCCGTCGTGTTGTCAGGGGAAACCTGCAACAGATTTCGATTCGGAAGCTGTACAGGGATAATTTTCAAGTCCTCCACGGAAAATCTGCAATCATTGAAAGCTTTTAACAGACTCGGAACTGAGCTGAGGTTCTACATAGAGCCAAACTCAGTCCACCCATCCCCGCCTTATCTCTGTATGCTCATCACATTTCCCTTCGAAAAGCAATTTCCCTGAGACTTTTCTTGTGCACTTTCTTATGAGCTCACTCGCTAAATGCGCTCATGAAAAGTGCATGCATCTTTTTGATAGCCGCTGTTTACACTGAAGTTCATTATCCCATGATAAAGATCTTAATAATTTAAATGAAGAAGTTGAAAAAGCTTCATTCATGTCTCTAAAATTGAATGCTTCTTTTAATTTGGCAATCTTTTGCGAGCGCTCACATTAAATTTTTAATTAAAACTTATCTAGGTTGCTTTTTGTGCTCATCGAGGTGAACTTTTCTGAAAGTAAATCCACTTGAAACATGAATGTACGCTGTGAGCACATCGCTTTTCTTCTCTTCATCCTTGTTTTTTGGGATGAGTAAACCATCGCAGAGTGCAGAGTGAAGACTTTGTACATGAGCGAGCACATCAGTTTTAACTAGCAAATATGTAAGGAACGTCTGCTTCTGCCTTGAGTTGAAACGAAAAAAGTCAAATTAACTACGAACATGAGACATTGTAATATTGATAACGAATCGCCAGAAGCTACAGTCGGAGCTACAGAAAAGAGTTGACAAATAATTTTATCTCTCGATTCTGAAGCGTTTCATTAAAATTTCAGATACTTTTTATGATTCAGATATTCGGGGGAAATGCTGAAAGCTCTTGCCTCTTCTCACTCCCAAGCTATTCAGTTGGATCAGCGCATATGAAACGGAAAAAAGGGTTAAGATTATTTTTCGATATCTTTCGCTCCCTTCCCTCGTCAAAAAATAAATTTATTCCATATATGGCACTCGATGTCATATGAATGAGCAACCGGGAGGGAGAAAGCGAGCGTTATCACAACAGTAAAAGTTTTAATATTCCGATGGTAAATCGGATTTGATAAAACTTTTACACAAAAACTGTTATTACACGCTCGAAGCTATTCATTTGATATTTTTTTCTCGGATATTTCGGTTTGCTTCTTCGTCGTCTCAGGATTGGATGGCAGCACGGAATAATTTGATATCGGAGGCTAACCACGTACTCGCTAATAATCTCGAGCATAAAACTGTTGAAGTTTGTTTGTGCGATAGACGAGATTTATTTCCATTATTTTCACATTCATCGAATGCCCAACGATGCTCATTAGGAAACTTGCACACAACTTTCATGCTGACGACTATTTTTCTTCTCGTTTCAGACACTCTCCGTCCTCAATCCTTTCCGAGCGACTGAGAAGAGCATTTTCGAAGACACTGACCTGGCTGGCCCATTAGTGTTTTGCCTCGCTTTCGGTGGTTTTCTCCTGCTGGTGAGTTGTGAAAACTTTTTGCACATACCATTTCCTTAAACTGAAGTCTCATTTGCGGCTTACCTATGATTAATGGGGAGCCTTCTCTTTTCTTTCTCAAGTAATCCTCATTTTGAAGTGCAACTCTCGCCACCTTTCTCAATTTTCTTTCTTTCAGTCAGGCAAAGTGACATTCTCCTACATTTATGGCATCGGAGTGCTAGGATGTTTGGCATTCTACTGTCTGCTTTCATTAATGGCAACCAGCACTGTCACTTTGGCTGCTGTCATTTCCGTTTTGGGTTACTGTCTCTTGCCAATGGTGGTGTTATCAGGAATAAATGTTTTAATCACGATTCAGTAAGTAAAGACACGTCATTGAAGGGAATAAGAAATGTGATTTCGCCTTCGTTTTTTTTCTTTTCTCTCGCTTTAAGAGGAGTGATCGGAACTGTTCTGACGGGCTTTTCTATTATCTGGTGCGCGTTGTCTGCATCGAAGCTCTTCGTGACGTCCCTCTCGATGGATCACCAGCAAATCCTCGTCGCTTATCCCGCAGCACTTTTCTACGGCGTCTTCGCTCTCATTACTATCTTTTGAAAGATTAGCGTCAATGTCAATTTGAAGTCATGTTCGCGTAATAAAGTTTAAACATTTTCCCTACCCCGCATTTTCTCGCCTGTTGTAATTTGACTTACATCGAACAGCGAAGGTTTTTATTGGCAGTGACGTTGATTCTCCTTTCCCACTCAACCTCCGCACTTTGGCAGCTTTGAGTTGTTTGAGGTAATGAATATTTAATACTTGCAGGTAACAAGAAATTAATTGCAATCACTTTTCCATCAATCATACGAATCTGACTGAATCATTACCGACGCCGATGTCGCAGGCGTTGGAGCGAAAGCAAATTTTATTCCTGTTTAAAGATTTAAAAATGATTTAGCTTTGATTGCGTGGCGAAATGCGCAAACTCTCGCTCATAAAATTGGATTCCACGAGATAATTGGAAGGACTCGGCATGCTTTCGAGCCCTCTTACATGTCAGCGAGCTGGCTTAGAACATTTTTAATTACATTTCTCGTTAAAATTAAAAGGAAATATCGTCACGAGAATTAATCTCTTAAACAAACCTCGGAGGGGAATTTTCAAAATTCCACTAAGCTCACAAACGAATGCTGCAGCTAATGAAATTATATGTTTGTAAATCCTCGGATGCGACTTTTGCTGCTGCTCCTTTTTCCCTTGAGCGTTTGTTTTGTGAGGGAACGACTTGATTTGTTTTCTGCTTTTTGTAATTTGCGAAGCTTTTTAAATTGGATTAAAAGCTTATTCAGATTTGCGATGAAGAAACTTTCAGCAGAGAGAAGCTTGCAAGCAAATGATGAAAAACTCTCAAAAACAGATTTCAAAAAGTTTGCATTTAAATGAGAAGCGCTTTAAACTTTCGAGGCTTCGAGTTAACAAGTTCATTTAAAAATGGATCCTCGTTAAGTGTTATTTACAGCTGCTGAACCCAAACTAACGTTTCCATGAGAGTTCGCATTCGCTTCAAGCTCGCTTTCCTTTCCGAAATCAACCAATTTTCTCTGTTACGAATCATTTAACTTGAAGGCCTTTTTAATCCCATGATCAACCCGAAATCCACATTTATACGTTTTGGTTTCCATACTCCCGCTCCGATAAGAAAATGCTGAGGGAAGACTTAAGAATTCTTTCTGGTCGAGTGCACACTTGAAACTAAATTTAATTTCTCTTAGCCAGTGTAATCCTTTAATTGACTCAAATCACGATGGAGCGAATTCGACTGCTAAATCTTCGTAAATGCTTGTGGATTGTTGATAGAAGTTGCTTGGATGGAGAGCTAATACGTCAAACATAGCAAATTGCTTAGTTCGCCCTAGGAAAGCAAACAAGCAAACAACGGCTCAGAAGACTCTCTTACTTAGTCGTCATTGACGCTTTCAGATCTTTCGAAGAGACTTTAAGTTCAACTCATTAGAATTCCAATAAATCAAGCGTTAAATGACACTCAAACAGTTTAATTTCATGATGCTTTCATTCGGAATCCGAGCGGGGGATTTTTCACGTTTATCACGTTCACGAATCTTTTGCTATCAGTCGATCTGTGAGATGTGCTCGATTGAAATTCATCGTTCTTTGCTTTAGAATTCTCTTTTCTCGAAGCAGAAAACTCGTTCAATTACGAGGTTGCAGGAGGAATTTATCGACGAGCAGCGACGACGACGACGAGAGGAATGCAAAAGGCAACGGTGGGATTACAATAAATTATGCTGAGACGAGTTCGAACGAAAACACTGAGAGCTCACCAGCGAACAATACCTTCATTCGTCTTTTTAAAGACCTGTTGTCCTATGAAGCTTTCCGCCGGGATTAGAGAAATGTTGGACGATCTCTCCATTCACCACGAAGATAAGACGAGAAGACATGTTCGGGTCATTACATCGAGATGAACAAAGTCTTTTCAATTTAATGTTCGTTAGAATGTCCATAATCTGCTTTACGCTCACGTGCGGGGCGAAGACTTCACGTTGCAGGAAGCGAAGTGTTTACGTCTCAATGTCCGGAGCTAATGCCAACCAAACGTAAGCAAATTCAAAGATCAATCGAGAGCTTGGCTCGAAGCTTCGTCTGAATTATTGAGCAGAAACTCTTGAACTCCTTCGAATTCTCTTTCTGCTGCATCGCATGAAAAATGTCTGAAAACACCTCCAACGATCCATTTTGCTGAACTCTTTCCTTCCTTTGCTTTTTATTGCACAGTTTGACTTCGAAATTGATTTTTCATCAAACACTTTATTTCTTTCTCGACTAAGCGCCCGCTCTCTGCCTTGAAAACATGGCACTTAGGGCACGGGAATCCGGCTTTCGGATAAAAAGCTTTTCGTCGTAGTCTCGGCAAGCAGAGAGACGAAAAGCTTGTCAGGCAGGTTGAGATGGAAATCTGCTCACATCAGTAATTTCACTCGAGCGAGCGCAGCCACGCGAAAGAAATTAAATTAACAGATTCGTTTTCAGCGTTTCGGAGCTTTGAGTAAACATCAGTCACAAGGAAGACGACGCTCGAAGTGTGAGAAAGTAATTTAATTCACATAAAATTTGAGTGAAAATCAAAAATTCCTGAGAAACAATTTTAATTACAAATTCAATTACTTCCGATTCAATTATTTTTCGCCGCACGAGTACGAAATAAATTTCAGGAGCCGAGCGAAGCGGTTGCTGCTGCTCAATCACTTCAAAGTCGCTGCCGGGTCGTTTGACGACATTTGATTGAACAAAGTTCCTGTCTCACGACTCACGTCAATTAGATCCGCTCAAAGACTCTTCGTGTGTCACAGTCGAGTACACGACGAGCGCATTTACATAAATTGGAACTTGAGGAATTTCAGTCAAAGCAAAACACATCGACGCCTTCCCGGGCGCTTTATCGCAATTAACATTTCAAACATTCCGCCAACCGCGCTGCGTGCCACCTCGCTCTAATTTGTCTTCTAATTGCAGGCAAACTGCAGAGTCGCTTTGGATGTAAATTAATTGATTAATTCATTTAAAGTTTCGCCGTTCAAGCGACAGCCATGAAGCAGCGAGCGAGAAACTTTCCAAATATTTTTCCACTCGTTTGCTAGGAAACTTTCGCGAAACTCTTAAATTTCCGCCGCTCCGTGCTAAGGCTACACTTTTAAAACTCAATTAAACGCTGAATATTTCATGTGCTGTGCAGTCAGCGAGGGAAAGCGATGAAATCAACCGTCGCAATAAATCGTTAGGCGAGACTTCTTTATTTGACTTGCCAGGCTCGTTTGAATACGCCAGCTAATCATAAACAATAATTCGTCTGCAATTTCGAGTGAAGTGAGTGGAAGAATTCCGCATTAAAAGGAAATCATAAATCTCGCCTCCATCTGAAGTTTCATGAACTCTTCTAGCTTAGCTGCGCGTTGCATTTAACGAGAGTTATCGACTATTCACTGATTCTTTCGCAGCTGCACTCGAGCGATGTAAGCGCAATGGATTTCCACGCTCCAAACAAACTTGTAATGCGAAAAGTTTATGATGGCAAATCATCAGCGAGACTGCTGTGAGGAAGAATGCCCTTCTCAGTTTGAATTTATTTCTCGCCCGCTTTCTCGACGAGCTTTCTTAGACGCGACCAAGCCATATTTTATTCAGTCCCGGCTCACGCTGTGATGCTTCCATGTTTGCTGGCGAAAGGCGCAGAAGGAGGTGGAGGGGATAAGTGGGAGAGCAACTTAATAATGAACTTCACACTCGACTCGTGGAAGTGAAGGGAATTTTTAAATTAGTTTTTTAATAGATTTTTAGTTGCTTCGTGTGTTTGGACGCCATCTGACTCGACAACGTTGCTGCAGCTGGAGCACTCGACGAGCGTCCGACAAAAAAGGGTTCGGGCACCGCTTGTTATTAAATGCTGGAAACTCTGTCGATTTTGCCGCTCAGATGGGACAGGAGGGAAGCCAAGAAGCCAGAAGAGGAGAATAAATAAATTTTCGGCAAAATTTGCGAGAAAGGAAATTTATTTGTGTTTCTGCTACTTTTTCATTCGATTGTGCCAAAAGCTGAAACTCCTTTTCCCTCCGCTCGCATGACGAGAGAGATTTATTCCGAAACATTTATAACCTCAAAGAACCCAACTGAGTGATCATTCACTTGAATAGCATTTAACAACCCTCCCCAGCTCGTTTCCATTCCATCTTCTTGCAGTTTCTTTATCAACTTACAGAAATATTTATTTATGGCTCTCCGCTCGCTCTAGCGACAATCCATTCCGGCTGACGACGATCCGCTTTTGTCTCTTGATCAAACTGGAACTGAAGGACGACGAGTCTTAGCAAAGTTGCAGTTCACAGTGAAGCGAATCTTAAGCGAGAGACTGGCAAGAGTTGGTAGAAAAGTTCCAGCACCTTTTGTGAGACTTTCAGTGATGCCACTTTGACTTATAAATCGTTCAACAACTTAATAACGTTTTCGAGAATGTGAAATCAGAAATCTTTATGTCTACATTTGTAGAACCAAACTTATGTCTGAATGTTAAAGAGAAAAGTGGCATCACTGCCAACTGACTGCCGGTGAAATTGTTCTTGTCTTGTTTCTTCCCTCGTCGGTTTTCTAACAATTTACAACTAGCTGCGTAATCTCAATGGATGACACAGCCTGACAATATAAATTTTTAGGGCCATAAATTATGTTTTCTGTCGTTGCCTTACGACACTCAAGGAACTGTTTAATTTTTAATGGCGCTTTTATAAGCAACATTTTGGCACCGGCTCAACTTTACGGCTTTCACCTATTTCATTCTTTAACGATTAACGACTCCAAGTGCGAGAAAATGAAGTGGAAAACTTTAGCGATTTCGCACAATGTACTTGATTTTATTTCAAAGCAGACTCAATTGGTCATCGAAAATGTTTCAAATCATATTAAACTGAAAAGTCAATGTTTTGCACCATGTAGAGGGTTCGAAAAAATTAGCAAAGATGACAGCAACCAACGTTTGCAATAAATCACGACAAATTAAAGGTTTCTCGCTCAAGATTTTCATGATTTCTCCTCTTTGGTGAATTTCAAAGTCGAGATACTCAAGCACCTTAGCCGGACAAGTTCTAACTGCTTAGTATCGCAAACTGCGGACATCAGCGGAAGTATGATCAGCTGGATTTATTTGAATCGGTTGTCTTCAGAAATAAAAATCGATTCCAAGATGAAAGAACTTCCATCTGTAGTAAAACTTCTGTGGAAGAGTGAGGGAGTTTAGAAAAGTTTTAAATGGTGTCGGCGACAGTAAAAAATGTTCTTTCGTCATAAATCAACGGAAAGTGTTGAGAAATTTCCGCTGTTCATGGTAGAACGTACTTAAACGAGGACAAAACGAAATTATTTTCACGAGATTCCGATGAAGTCGCGTCTCGCTCTCCTTGCAGGAAACAGCAGAGAAACGAAAATAATTTCGCCGTTCTCTATTTTTAATGCTCGTAAAATAATATTTACGATTATTGCTGCTTTCTCAACTATCAAAGCGTTGCTCCTCGCGCCCAAAGACTGAGAGAGTGTCGCGAAAATCAGACAGAAATCGGTTCAAACCTTTTTGACTTTTCTCGCCGGCAACTCTGAAGCTTTTGGAGCTTTTGGCGCTTGAGGCGAAGTAGAAGGAGAAGAAAACTTCGAAACCATCAATTGCCAGCACTTTTCATCCGCAACGTCGCTCCAACATCTGAAATGGCAATATTTACGCCTTATTTCGGGCTTTGAGGTCGATGGCGGAAAGGCGCAGAAGAGGAAAATGGGAAAAGCGAAAACGTCGGCAAAAACTGAAATGAAACAATTTTAATAAGTTTAGTTAGGCAGAAGTGGGAAAATAGAATTAATTAGGAGTTTGGGAACTTTTTCCGTTTCTGCTGTTTCACTCGCACCGAACTTTCTGTAATTCTTCCACTCGCATGGGTCACGAAACGATACGCAGGACAACCCTTGTACGTAAGCGATCCGCCGACACTTCGTCCGAGAGAAGTGAATTTCCATTCCGAAGTCAAACTTCATCACCGAGAACGTCGTCAATAAATATCCGATTTGCTTGAACTCTTTTTCCACCCTCCGCTCGAAACTTCGATTTGTGAATCGATTTTATCATCGGCTTTGGGCAAAGTTTCGTTGGATAATGTAAATAAAAACCTGACGAAGAAATAGAAAACTTCTGGCTTAACTCTTAAAATCCCCAAAGAAGTTTCGTGCTCTCCGAAAGGGAAAATTCAATTTATGAAAAAATAAATAAAGCACAAAGTTTCCCATCTCCACTTTTTCTCTGCTGTCGGTGGTTTGTGTAACCATAATTCAATATTCGCAGCATAAAAGCCAGCAAATTTGCTGACAAACGTAAAGATTCTTTCATTTAAAAGCGATGGCAAGCGTTTCAGCAGCAGCTCCGTGTCGTCGCTTGAATGCCACGCAAAGAACCTTCATCGTCGTCGTCGGGTAGATCAAACAGAATCGCAACTGAGGTGGGCATGGACCAAACATGGAAGCGAGGAAATTCACTTTTTGAGCCATTAACCTTTGCTCACTTGGAAGAATTTAATATTTCGCTGGCTCTCTCTCAATCTCCGTTTGATTGCGGGCCGGCAACATTTAATGTCCCGAGATGAAAATGAATAATGCACAGTCGTTGCCTATAATTTTCTGGTGCTTTATAGTTCTGATTACATGCTGCTTTTCACATCATCTCCGTCTCAAGTCCCGAGGGATGCGAGCCGAAAATATTTTCTCCTTCAAAATGACCGCACTTTGTCGGCTGCTCGTCCGGCTGCCCAACTTGCTGGTGATTTGAAGTTTCTTTTGTTGTTTCCCTTCGATGGCTTTTGTCGGATTTTCCGTCTTCACAATTTCTGCTCAATTACATCGGCCGAGTTTATTTTTATCCGTCCACGATCAAGAAATGTGAGCATTACAGTATTACTTTTATGCCACATTCTCGACCCGTTCTCCTCAATCAGCCGTCGAGAGGTGGCATTCCGAATTGTAAAGACATAAACATGGCATCAACAAGAACCATTCAGCATACCCCAGCACATTTTTCTCATCCAATTTCGTTCCATTGACTCTTCTCGTCGTTCGCAGAGATTCTCATTTTATGAAGTGCTTTGATGGCACAATTTTTGAGTAGAGTTGATCAAAATGTATTAACTGTAGCCTCGCATCGTCCTATCACAACCGTCGTTAGACCAACATCGCCCTAGACCCAACAAGAGCTGATCGAAAAGTATGAATTTCATATTTATGGTCACGTTAAAGGCGAAAAGGGAAAAAGCTCAGACGTCCTTGGCTCACTCAGCAAACTGCACCGACGACATTTCCTTGACTCGAGGCTGTCGCAACAATGAGTGAACTTGATGAACTTTTGCTAACAACAGCAAATCCGTGCAAGTTGATGAAAGATTTATGAAATCAGTCCCGTGTTCGATCAACGAGCGAAGAATTCTTTAGTTGAGAATTCATGCAAAATTAACTTCGTTTATTCGAGAACGGAATCATTGCTTGTTATCGCTGCAATTGGCTTTTATTTCCACCGGAGCCTGCTCAACAGCAGCCGTGGGAGGAATCATGTAAACTTATTGTTCCTTTCTTCAGCAACAGAACACGAGGAGAGTGAGAAGCGGCAGAGAGTGAAAGGGAATAATAATTTAGTGTCTGATGGGGAGGCACGAGGGGCTTGAGTTAGCATGTTCAGGGAAGAAGATTGAATGAGTTTGCTGTTTTCAGGGTTCCTTGCCCCCATCTGCGCTCCCTAATGCCGCAACGCGATGAAGCCTGATCGACGAATGTATTCAGATATTTATTTTATAATTCATTAAACAAGCGAACACAATCGTCTTTATGTTTGTTCATTCAATTTTCACTTCGATCCATAATCAGCAAATTTCTTCCTCGACTTCTTTTATTCCTCCTTCTCATTCAATTTTCATTTCATCGTCATCGGCGTCGTTATTTCATCACAACAAGGCTCAATGGCTCCGAACAATCGAGAGTCATTTTCATCCGTGTTTTGATCAGACTAGAGATGCGAAGATGAGGCGGAAAAAGAACGCTCGATGATTCTTTTCCCATTTGAAGCGCCCTTTATTAATTGAAAAATGTCCGATTAGATCATAATCACTCTTCGTTTCCGATGATTTATTGGAAAACTACGTTAATCGCTAAACTTTTTGCTTTCATCTCAGGCTGCAATTTCGCTTACACAGCAACTCTTCGACTCAACGATACTGGAGCTTTGTGCTGCCGTTGTTGGTGGGATTGCTCGCAGGCCAGTGTTAAAACGTAGAAAACAGCTTACCGAATAGGAAATAGGAGAGATGAGGATTTGTTTTACTTTTTCGCCGGAAGTAGAAAGTTCATTTTAACAGCCACAGTTCCGAGAACAGCAAACAAAACTCCACAGAGTTACGGAGAATCGGTTTTGCATCTTCCAACGGGCGAAAAGAAAAGTTGAAACAGCCGATAATGAGATTATGATGCGCGAACATTTTGGCTCTGTGGTTTCGCCTTATTTATAGCGCTATAAATTTGTTTATATCGGCCCGCAATGGCACCGAACGAAGGGCAGCAGCGGAGAGATGAAAAGTTGAAAAACTTTGCGAAGCAACAAAAAGCAAGCGAGCTTATGGAATTGCTTTGTCAGTAATATCGATCTTGCAGATTAGAGTGGATGAGGCCGAGGATATAATTAAAGATCCACTTCCATTCGGAGGGAAGAACAGCAGACTTTTGAGTTAGGTCACTGTTGTCCTTGTTCCTATCGAGTGACTCGCCATTGGCCGCCTTCGGGGATTCTCCATCCGTTCGAATCTCGAAAGTCTAATCAAAGCGCTATTAAAGCGTTTGTTGTGTGAACCAAAAGTTCCGTTCAGTGTCCGTTGCGGAAGAATCCTCTTCGTTGCAATAAAGGTTTCGAGTTGAGCTAAAAGCGTTTGTTGATTGGGAGAACTCGATAAAACTGTGAAGGGCTTTAGTTGCTCTCTCTAGAAAAACACTTTCGTGTCACTCGCCTCATGTCCCTCGCACAATGCTGCCCACTCTTCGCACACACCACTTTGCCGTGAACAATAATAATCTCGCCAGTTGAATCTCGATTGTTTTCCAACTGTAATTCGTGTGGCTTCTGAGCTCTGCAACTACACCAACCCAAGGAATGTTTGATGAGGTTCCACGATTTTTCCAACATCCATTAACAATGCACGCGGTTTGTTTTTTCTGCCCTTCATTCTCATGCGATGTGCGGGGACAAAAAAGAGGAACAAGAGAGAAGCAAACAAAGCAAACAATAAAATTACCTTTGACAGAGTTGTAATTCAATGAAACGCGATGAGAACGATGTTGATAATTCTCATGGAGCGCCGCCGGTCCCACTCGCACTGTCACATGGCATTCCGAATTGTGCTCTAAATTGCTATAATCATGCAAAAATATCATTCCAAACAGGGTGAAGTAAAGAGCACGACAAAGTGGAGCGAAAAAGAAAAGCTAAGCTGAAAAACTTCTATCTCGAACACGAAACAGGTGCTTTTGACTAGAAAAACTGTTTTTATGAAGGACATGAATTATGTTTGTTATCGTCACCCACACTCTGTCGCCCCTTGATTCCTTTTAAAGTACAGAGCGACACAACCCCTAATGGTGTGGAGAAAATTGTAATATTTTCAAACAGTTTAGTTCGCGTCACCATCGGAAAATGTTTTGGTGTCTTCAGTTGAAAACAAGGACAAAGAATACTTTGAAATTTATATGAAGAATCTGCAAAGGAAAACCTCGTTTTTCGCCAAATTTATATTTTCTTATTTTCACGAAACAAACATTAAATTCTTCTTTCGCTTTTACTTTCCTCCAAGATACTTAAATGTGTTTTGTACTTCTTCCAACCGTTTGCATGTGTTTCTCACCTCTGCAGCGTTTTATTCCCTTACTTTCCTATATAAAGCACAATAAATAATACATAAAAAATCTCATGATCTCGTTAGAAAGCGGGAAGAAAAGAAGCAACAGCAGTTATCATGATGTATTGTTGCTGTTATTCGAGTTAAGAGAACTTTTAAAGCTTGCCTAAACATGCTCCTTGTTTCCTGCTTCTCGTTGCTCCTCTCAGCGTATCAGCGTTTGTACATTTGAGGAAGCAAAAGAAAGTTCCGCCAAATTCCGCCAAACATTTGAGATAATTGAATGAACATGAATGAATTTAAAACAAGATTAGACTATGAAGAAATTTAAACTTATTGCGATAGCACGTTGCTCCTGCATTTCCATTTGAAAGAGATTATCTCGAAAGGCAGACAACCGTGATAGATGTTTGATGGGATTAGCAAATGTTATAGATCTATGTTAACGAGCTTGAGCCGGTGCGCTTGAAAAGAGAAAAAAGATTCGTTCAAAGCAAATGCTGCTTTTGCCTTTTTTTCTATCCTCGCTTTTTTCCCCGTACTCAATATCAACGCTCGCTTCAAGAATCAAACGCAAAGATAAAGGATAACGTACCAGAAAATCATTTGTATCTCTGCGATTCGATTGTATGGCAGTATAAGAGGATTCCACAGTCAATAAATTTTCCAACGGCATCCGTTTGTGTAAGAGGCCCTTAGAAGATGAGAACTGCTCTCTGTAGTTGAATCAATGATTTGTAATGCGATCATCAAACATAATAGATGTTCATTGTGTACTCTCTGTTGTTTCAGCTTCATTTCATTTCCATTTGCGAAATACAAACGCAGCATCAAGCACAAATCCCTTATCCACGAGCGCAAAGGTCGAATGGATTGGGAAGCTCGTTGTGAAAGCACACAACATCATCTACTTGAGTCCGTCGCTGTGGTTTAAAAGTCAGCGGAATGCGAAACACGATACAGTTGTAACCGTCTCGCTGGGACGGAGCTGGTGAACAAACAAAAGCGAGCATTCATCTGGAGAGAGGCATAAATGTAAATTTATAGCAAAATTATAATTTTCATGGCTAAACGAATTATAAGTCTTTACGCTGCCGTGCTTCTACAATTATTATGTTTTTATGGGATTCAAATACTAAATCTATGCGAGCATACGAGCGAGCGAACGGGGTGGATTTGCGCGACTCTCTCGGTGCGAGGAGGTTTACGTGGCAGTGAATTTAGATTCATTTTTTGCTCGCTGCCACAGATCGATATTTCAAATGTGTTATGATTGTTTAATCCGGAATTTATATGATCAAGCGTGGCGGGAGCGCACAACCGAGAGATATTGATAAACATTCATGTGTGTAGAAAATTGGCACGGTTTATAAATATAAATTTTGATTGCAATTCGAGCTAAAAGGGAAAGGGTCACGATTCGATTTACAGCCAGCGCTCATTTCACTATCCTGTTGAACCTTTCGGCCAGTGCTCTCTACATTCGAGACGAGAGTCTCAGGTAACAATTTATATACTTACCGCACATCATCTGGGACAAGAGCAGTCTCTGGTTGGCTCATAAACTCTCAGTCGGGTTCAGATTTTTGTATTTTTTTTTCGGGTGAATAAAAGGGCAGGAATGAAGGAACGCACCTCATAACATTCAATTTCAGAGAGGATTAAAATGTTGGCAATAAACAATATGTGGAGGGAAAAAAGTTGGATGGAAACAACAACTTCATGCCTATAAATAACACATCGACGGCTTTGAAAGTAAATATTGTGCCGTGCAATGTTGAATGAAATTTGAGCGAGAAACTCATGAATCTGGCGTGCCATTTGCTCATCGAATTGCATGAAAAATCATTATAAACGCAAACAGCAGAGCGCAGCGCTTCCACTTTCTCGTGAACGATGAGAATGTTTGCGATTTTAATGAATTTCGAATCACGATGCAATAACACATAATTGGAATGAGAAGTTTGCAACCAATAAAATCAATTTGATGGATTGCGAGGAGGCGGCAGGCGACGCGGATTAGCGTGAAGTGAAACTTTCTCTCGCACATTATGCAAATAATCTGGAATGGTTGATAATAATCGTGTTACTCTCAGTGTTGTTGCAAAGCACTTTTTTATGGCACCAGCAGCTCACGTCATTACACGTGAAAAATGTTGGGAAATAGCTGCGAGTGAGACTGCTGGGAACAGTTTAAAAATGAGCTTCCATTCTCCGCTCCCGTGCTATTGAGTTTGATAAAAAAAAACCGCGAGAAACAATTGCCGGAGAGATTTAGTGGGAGCCGGGAGCCCGTGAAAAGCGAGCCAACTAATTTTTATTATTCATTAGCATCGCATTCACTGAGAAAGTTGAATTTTTTTATTCATTGTTTGAATGATGCCGCATGAAACGGACAAGGGAGAAAGTATTATTGCCTTCAGTGGTCAGGGATGAAGTAGATAAGTTGCTTAATCGTCATTAACACCCGACGCTACTGGGAGTTTCACAATCCTCTTTCGATGATGAACATCAGCGACTGTGTCCACAACGTTTCTACTATCCCGCTGTGCTCGTACCTACGAGTTTCGTACTTGAGATGAGTACGGAAACTTGAAGTCCGCAGCATCCATTTACCACTCAAAGGAGAAACTATGTAGGAAACTCTTGCAGGGAAAGAGCTGTGTAATTTTCAGCAAATTGAATTTTTATTTCCTCCTCTGCAAAGGGAGATTGCGGCGTAACGTTTCCACTTCTTTATTGTTCTCAGATTTTTATTTTTCTCTTAGATGTGTGGATGACTTAAGTCTCTGCTATTGCTATTAAGTATCCCTCACAAGCAGACGTCGTGAAGTGCTCTCGTTTCGTGAGCAGAGCAAAAGTGAGTGTGAGAGCAAAAACGAAGTTTAGTTTGGCAAAACAACTTTTATGACTGGAAACATATGTGCGATGAAAATGGCAAAAGGATTTCTTCTTGTTCAAACGCCCTCGCTGCTCTGCTGCTGATGTGGCTGCCTTATTTCGACGAGCATTCATGGAACGCAATCAGTTGAAACGAGCAGGGTAATAAATAATTTGAACTGCTTTTTAGTGACTCGCAAAGGAAAGGACGACACGAAAATGAGACGAGCGGGAGTTGCAGAAAGAGATAAAAATGAAGAAGTTGAGGAAATAAAAAAATGACTTTTGTGTTTGGTAATTGAAAGATAAAGCTTATTTAGACGTGCGTCCCATTTTACTTTAAATGGAGTGATAAACATGTTAAATGGCAAAACCTTATGCTGAGTTCGGGATTACATGCACAGTGAAGAGAGTTATGGCTCTCCAACAGATGTGATGTGTTGATGTGACCGTTGTAGCCGTGAGAAGGGAATTTATGAAACCTTTTTTTCCACCCTCTGCCATTCTGTTATCATGTGCGAAATAGTTTTATCGCGAGTCGACGGCACTATAATTTCCTACGCCATGTGCCAGCGTCATACATCAATCATACGCAACAAGAATGTCGGCTCCCCGCTGCGAGAGATTTCCGCCCGAAACTAATTCGCATTCCCGGAATTCGAACGAAGCGACAGCTAGTAAGATTCATCATAAATTTCCTTCTTGAGCATGTACAAGAGGAATTTGTTAGAGTTTTGAGATATATCATTCCTGGCTCGTGGCTCGTATTGCTTGTACAGATTTCACCCAGAAACATCCGATGAGTTACGACGTTTCCGATGAGCGGCAGCCTACAAGCACATGCAAGGAGAGTCTATAGAGATATTTTTGGCGAAGAAAATTCGGATCATTTTTCATTTTTCTTAAAGGCAAAAGCCGAAAGCGAGCAGCAAAAAAAGTTGTTAAAGTAATAAATTTGTTGTCAGAAAAATAGAGCAAAAGGGAGAGAGGAAAAAGCTCGTTGCTTTAAAAAAATTTGTAGTTTCATCCGTACACATTTTTTCATTCTCTACATTTCGACTTAAAGCTTCCAACAATGGATGTTCACCCGAGATACTTTATGCACCTAACGATAAATTTCTCGAGTAGTTTTTCCGCTTCGAGTGACTTGGAAAAAATTCCAACTTCTCCATAAATTTTATGGCGAGGAAAATATGAAATAGAAAGCTTGTTGACAATAAGGTTCACATTTGAAATAAATGCTAGTCGAGGACTTTTGTTCATATTGCGGTCGATAGAACTTGCCAGCGATTTGTGAGGCAATGGGATCAAAGGATTTTGCCATGAAAATGTGAACAAACTTCATAAAAGTCATTGAATAAAAACGACGGCTCACATAACTTGCCTGCTTGCAGCAGTTCATGCTGCAGTTCTAATTCAATTTGATGTAATTTATGTCCAACATTCGCATTAAATCTATGGTCTCCGTACGTTCCCTCGCACTCTCCACTGCACAACTTCACAAGATGATTTAAATGTCCAGAGAATGTAATTCAATTAGACTTCTGTGAGCCAGATTAACATGAATAGATTTCCAAAGACATCAAAATATTGTGTGATCGCTCGGGCATGCTGCATATGCTAGATAACGAGCCGAGTGATTAAATCAATTCAACTCATTCTCCGCTCTTGCAAATTGGAGAAGGAGACAGAGAAACACGTCTAGGCTTCACGAAGGTTGAAGCCTGATAAATTCTGCGGTAGTCGTGCAAGTGCGCGAGCTCGCAGCAAGAGGGAAATTTCCATTTTTCAAATGTGATGTAATCACATCATTAAATTAAGCAGAACAGAAACCAGAAAATCGTACACATACAATGTAATCCTACTGAGCATTTTCCCATCAACTGTCTTCGTTTCTGCGGAGAACTCGAAATGCTAAACATTTTTCCCTCTGCTTGGATCGCTTTTCAATATTCTGGTCACGCACGCACAAAACATGTTTCCCTCTAGAGTTGTCCTCTTTAGCCTTGCTCTCTCGTCGGTCCCCCTCTCGCTCGACTCAACTCATGCTTTTTTGTCGATTCGAAACGCAATCGGAAGCAGGAGAAGACTTTTTGTGCACACGAAATATTGGAAATCCAACATTTCACGCAATCGATTTGCCAAAAAGTTTACATCATGTGAGATTTGTGGCTTTGTTCAGTTCTACTCTCAACCCAGAAGTTTTGCTTGCATGCGAAAGAGATCAATTCGACTTTACAAACGTCCAGCAATCGTTCCGAGCGAGAGTGCTACAGATGTCCCGAGTGTTGTCCGAAATTTCAAACTGAAATTTTCATTGCGATTGACGTTGCCTCCTCTTCTGTAGATTTAGTTTGCTGAATGCAGATGGAAAATAATGTCAGAGCTCTGTAAAACTTTCTGTTCCTTCCATCTCTGCTGCTTGCTCCGCAAATAAAATATGAACGTTTCAAATTGCCAATTTACATTCACTTGAAGCTCTGCTCTCGGTTTCACACTGCTCGTTCGAACTCACCGATTCCATAGAGGAAAACTTTTTAATTGAATTAAAAAAAGTGAATTAAGTTTACTCCCATAGGGAAGCTAGTAGCTTGGTCGTGGCATCATTGCACTGGTCGATGGTTGAGCGCTCTCGTAAGAATCATCTCTTCCTCTTCTTCCAGTACTAGTCAGAACTGCCACACTACTGTTAGATGGTCACAGTAGCCCGACGGAAGGGACTCGCCGGTAGCTAGTTTAGCTAGGTTGGATTGTCTCCGCCCGACGATAATTGCATCTTTGTGCGCTATTATCAAAGCTTTCGAACATAGAGCTCAGGATTCGAACCCGGTATAGCCAGTGCATTGTCGGTGAATGCGCTTTCTAACTCTTTCCCACATGTTCTTGGTTAGAACACATCGGCTAAAAGGTCTATTTAAAGTGCGAAACGCAATGAGAATTGAAACTAAGCTTGAGGTTTGTTGAAAAGAAATAGAACGACATTAAGCCATTTTCCAAACGTTCCAAGGTTCAAATACCAGTTTAAGCGGCGAGTGAATTTCTTGCGGCGGTGGCTCAATGGAAACGCATGAGGTATGACGTGGAAAGCTCGAGTTCGAAACTCAAGGTTTTCGCTCAGATGTTTTTCATTTTGTGATGTAAAAACATTAAAGTTTTTTCTTCTTCTACTTTTTATTTCACGTTTCACATTGGCTTTCTTATTGGCGCGAATTTAACAAATTTCCGAATTTTCTTTCAAATCCTTGAAAATCTGAATTTTTCTTGTTGCAGAACTTGACATGACGCTTTGAACGATATTTAACACAATATCCTGGATAATTCTTCACTCTGTAAAATTAAATAATTTAAACAAACTTTTGGAATTCACATTGCTCGTTTTTATAATTTTCCTTCGTTTTCTTTCCTCGTGATTAACAGTTACAAGATCTTATGTGAAAAAAAGTTTAAGAGCTAATTAGGAAAGCGCTTAGTAATCAATACAAAAAACAAAGAAAGTTGTTCAGCTAATCAAATTTGCGTCATTGAAAATGTTGTTAATCATGCTAGAACGGGAGTGTGGATTTAGTTTGGGCGAGTCTCTCTCACGAAGTTGTCTGGGAGCGGTTCACCAAAATGCTGCGATTTTCCTACTGTGATCATGTTACGTGAAGCATTTTCATCACGGTCGCGTTGGGTTCCGCACCATTCACAGAACATCTGACGATTCGAGGTTGTTACGAGAAAGTTGAAGCACACGCAGCAAAGACGAGAAGTTCGGAATTCGCTTGTAACGAAAACATTAGCTCGACTGACGCGTTTGAAGGCATTGAGAAGCGGAAGTCTAGGCGTGTGAATGTAGCTTGAAAGAAAATAAATTAGTCATGTTAAACCGGAAAACTGAAAAAAAATTACCCATGCGCTCCAAAGAAAAGTGCTTGATCTCCGTAAAAGATTCGAGAATTCTTTGCTTTCGGTACGACGAGCTCAGCGAACTGATCAAGCTTGGAACGAGTTCTCATCTTGAGATCCCAGTTGAGCTTGGTGATGATGTGTTGACAGTAAATATTTTGGCGTGAGTTCATGCTACTCAACTGAAATGACGTGAATCTTCGAAAATTCAAGTCAAATGTGCTTGGATGGCAAAGCTTCACTCTTTTCTTCCTTTCATTCTCTTCAAACTCAGCAGTGATCTTATCGTGCTTTCGCTTTCTGGCGTAATGACCGCTTTGAATCAAAAACTCTTTCGATGGCAACGAAATACTTATTGGTTTGCTCAAATTCTCGACAACTGAGCATTCCGCGGTAATCTTCAATCCTGGATCCACGCCAATATCAACGTCAAAGGAATCGTGAAGTTGTTGTTCATGAGACTTACGACGGAAGTGAAGTGAAGCTGATACGCCATCGGTAGAGAAACTTAGATTGAATTTTCGAGTCAATTGTTCCAATGATGTTGCTTGGTTCGGTTCGAATTGAGCGAAATTTATCGGCTCAAAAAGAATTTCACGTGAATTAACAACATTCATTTCCAACAATTTCAAAGGAGGAGACTTCTTAGCTTTTGCATCTTTGTTTCGCAAACCCGTGAAAGCTGCTCGATCATACAGAATATGACGATTGCCATAGTGAGTCAAAGGTATCACGCGATAGCATTTCAATCCTTTCGGAATGTCACGACCCAAACCAAGCTGGAACTCACGAATTCCCTTCTGAAGTCGGAGAAGGACTGGAATCAACCGAAAATGATCAGTTTTAAAGTTAACGTTGAAACAATTCACTTCGCCGCTGTTGATGATCGCGTTCACGTGCTCATCGGTCCACTGGTTTGTTCGACCGCGTGTGGTTGCTTCCACAAATTTGAAATGAACCGTAAGGATACTTTTAATCTGCATTTTTATCGTGGTCTTCATCGATGTAGAATATTGATTCACCGCATTTGAGATGAGAAAACTTCGGCGACCAAGATCCCACTTATCAGGCAAACCTTCTCCGCGTTGTTCTCTTAGTTCAGCATAACCATGTTCTCCTCCTTGTTTGAATTCGCGCTGAAGAGATCGAATGAAGTTTGGACTCACTCGTTCGAAAAAATCTTGCGTTTCTTGTGCTGTGACTTCAAACGTAAAAACGTGGAATTTGAACGACACGTAAAGAGTGAACTCGTTCATATATCGCGAGATTTCATCAACATCTTGCTTGATCCTAGGCAGTAATCGTCTTAACCAGTAATCGTTCGTGAAAAGTTTCTTGATTCCGATCTGAATGACTAGTTCCTTGTATTTTGCCCCTGGATCGTCTCCTTCTTTCTTGTATTGCTTTCTGGTTGGTCGATTTGCTGCTGCATCATCTGATCGAGCGACAGCATCAAGAAAATTCTGAGGAATTACAGACATATCGAAACTGAAAAAAAATTAACCAACAAAATTATACAAAACTCAAAAAATTATATTTTACCAACCTCTGTTGAGTTTCCCCGAATTTCCTTGTCCGAAAACCTGCAGTTGGGCTTGCCAAGTACAAATAAACTCTTAAAACACTCGATATTATTAAAGAACTCGTGGTTCAGGTATTTTCCTTAATCCCGTCACGTCGGTTTTGAACTTGAACTTCCCAACATTTAAACCAAGTTTGAACCACGTGACCGTTAATTCGCTAATTTCCCGAAAACCAAATTATTTAGAGAAGTAGAAACAATGTCGAAATAGTTTCCAAATCGAACTAAATATTCAGAAGCTTTTTTAAAATTTACTTTTACTAAAACAGTTTTTAGTTCGCAAGATTTCCTTACAATTACAACTAATTAAATTACAATATATCTCGTTGCGATGAAAAAAGAGAGCGTTGGAGTTAATTTGAATCCATGCATCAACTCAAAACGATTTCATATTTAACATTCGGATTTTGTTGGGGATTTTCGGATATTTATGTTTTTCCAAAAGCTCCAAAAGGCAAACAAATCTGAAGTCAGCGTTGTTTGGAACATTGTTGCCGGTGTCTCTATCAATAAAGCTTGAAAGTTGGCGAACGTTTAGGACGTCAATTTGAGATTTGACGAAACAAAGCTGCACATGAACGAAAAAGCTTGATCTCGATGTCTTTGACACTCGAGCTAACTGCAACGTAGCGTCGCTGATGCTATTGATCGCTTGAGTTGAACAATTTCAACTTGACAACTCTACGTATACAGCGACATGTAGTTAGCTTTTGCAAAAACTTCTTTCATCCCAATTTTTCTTCTCCAACAATTCCCATAAATTGTACGAAGCAAAAAAATTGAAGATTTATTTTTCTGCAACGAGAATTATTTGCTGTTTGATTCGAAAGCTCTCGTTCAGTCGCTCGCTCACATACATTAAGTTTACTCAGGAAATCAATTTTAATTCAATTTATCAATTAATAACCGCCCGTCTGCCCGAAACAATAAATATTAATAATTTTCCATTCGTTCGGCCCTTTTTCGGGTCGTGGGTGAACTGCTCGTGTCCGTAAAAAACATAAATACAACACCCGCCATATTTCAGGTAGATGGCTTCATGGTGAAAACGAGAGCAGCAGAGGCTACAAGGAGCTCAATGCATTGACATTTCACATAATTCCTTTATAAAAAATCGTTTATTAGATATTCATAGCATTAATTGCTGTGTAGCTTCTGGTTGTTGCAGAAAGAAAGAAGAGACAATTAGCTGTTTTTCAACTTTGCTCTTTGTTCTTGTCGCCTCGTCGCTTGTTTATGAGGACGACAACAAAGTTGAAAATGCCAAAAGCCAGGCGGTGACGACTGAGGGTGACGGTTGAAGTGAAAATAAAAAGAAAATCACTGAGAGAAAAGTTTTACGCCGCTGAAAAATGAAGAAAGTGTGCGTCGAGGAGGGAAAATTCTCGTAAAAAATTATGAATTTTATGAATTATTCATTACTGTAACTCAATCAAAATTCACCCGCCTCATTCCCCAGTCATGTTTTTAGAGTAGCAGAAGCACTCTCAATACGAGAAGACTTGTACACACATCATCAGGCGGCAGCATAAACTCAAAATTGTCACTTTACACTGAATTATGTTCTGTTTACCAAACACATTCTGAGTCTTAAATTAATAAAGCGAAGGAGACGGAGAAGGATGCCTGGCGCTGACAATTATGCTTTATTGCCGTAACAATGCGTCGCTTTTCTGACATTCTCTCGCATCCGAGAAGCGAGCAAGCTTCACTCGAAGACGAGCTTTTAATTTCTCCCGCTTCAAAGCAGCAAGCGCAAAAAGTATGAATAACCAAGTTCTCGGATTTGCCAAAAACAGTTTTCTGCTCGTGTCGGCTGATACGGAAAAAATTTCTTGCTTATCTGCGAAGCCTTATGCAAGCGCACATCTTCATCTCTTAGAGGGAGCGTTCACCGGAGGAAAAACGAGAACGAGTTTATTTTATTCAATTTTTCGCTGGGTCTCGCAGTTGACGTGGCAACGATCCGCCTTGCAACAATGAATCCAACTAGAGTTTTCATTTAAAATGCTAATGTGGAACTGGAATTATTAAGCAACGAGAGAATTTATTACGCTTGTCTGCGAAAGCTTTTTCATATTTTTATCTGAACAAACAGCATCTGCATTGATTCAAAGCGGCCAGACCTCCTCCATCATCATCAGCAACGACTCTCCAATGCTTAATTATTTTGCACAGAGTCTGCTGAACAGCACTTTTGAATTCAATTATCAAACCGAAAGGAAAAATTCCCCAACAAGATTTTTCTCTGTCATGTAAAACAACGATTTGAGAGCTGAATGACGTGACTAAGCACTGAGGTGGGAGTAGCTTCTGTTCCGAACGTTTGCAGCAGTCGCCGCTTGAAAAGTTGCGCCTAGAGACGCTTTTGAACAACAAACTTTGTCATTTATCAGGTTCAAGAGACCGGGGAATGATTATTTCAGCCCACTTAGCATATAATCGTAATACCGTAATCGTTATGTACCTGCGGGTAATCGTTGGAGGAATTTGCTAGAATATTTTTCAATTTCACTTGCGACTTTTTAATGAAAAGTTTTCACTTTGAAGTTGAGTTTTTGATGGCGATTGGAAACTGTGGAGGCTTTGCTGTTGTTGTCACAATTATTATATAATTTGTAGCTATATAAAGCTCTGCTTATTTTTAGATACTGAAATGTAAACAAAGAAAAACTTTGAAGTTGCCTGGCCGAGCTGGCGAAAACTGTTGAAGCTTTTGCAATTTCGCTAAAAGCACTCGAGCAGTTTAAATTATCAAAGAGTATTTACGTAAAATGCTACTTTTAGAATGAAACTTTCGAAAAAAAAAAATTCTCTGTAACAACGAAATTGCATCAATGTAATTTTTCTGCATTTGCGATTTGTTTGAACAGATTGAAAGCTTTTTCAATGGGCAAATGTTTGCCTTCTCTTTAATTACTCAAAAACTGAATCAGCTTAAAAAGCAGCTTGTTTGTCCACTGTGAAATTATTCTCGTATTCTTCAAAATTTTAATGTATTTCAATCAACGGGAACTTCAGAAAGAAATGCAGAAAGCCGGCAAGTGAGTAGAGTGAAGCTGAGCTGAATTTGAATTATTCAAATCTAATTAATTCTCAAGAAACGGTCGCTTCTCCACTGCGAGCAGCAAAAAATCAATTTCACCAAAGTTTCACTCGACGAAATCGTTGAAATAATTCGAATCGCTCTAACTACGCTCCCCAATGTAAATTTTCATGATGATGATATTGCTCGAAAGCGATGAGACTGAAGAAAATCGATGAACTCATCTGCTTCGAGAGCAGAAAAATTAAAGATTTTTGCATTTTCAATTATATGTTTTTTCGTTTCTTCATATAATGATTTCATTCGTCGAGAGCTTTTCTCCTTCAGCCATCCGAGACCGAGCGGATTCCGTCTCTTTTCGAAGCTGAAACAGTTTTACATCGAAGGAAAGTTGGATCTCCCCTTCCAAAGTCATGAATTTTAAATTGTTTGATTATTATGCTTGAATGCCGGCAATAAAATTTTCTTGGTTTTTATCCGCTCCATGGCTATCAAGTAGCATCAAACAGCATCAGTCCTTGCACTGCGGGAAATTTCTGTGCAGAAAATCTCTCTCTCTTCTCCTATTAACAAGATCCTTTTCATTTTCTTTCGTTATTCCACTCAATAAAGAGGAAAATATTCAAAAAGTTTCAACATTTTAATTTAATTTATTTTTAATGCCTTTTATCGCTTATTGCTTTTTTGCTTGAGCTTCCAGAGCTTTTACAAGTGAATGCGAAAAGTTTTACAAGGAGAAAGACATCGAGTAAAGCAGATACGATCTGGTCGCAACAAACTCTACTCGATCTCGAACGCAGTAATTCCTTTGGTTGGCAAATCCATCAGCATTCGCCAATTAAAGCGAAGCAAAGAGAAACTTTCACCGTTCGCTGATGGGAACATGACTTTCGGAAAGTTGATGAACAGGAGAGCGGATGGAAAGAGGAGCAGCTACACAGGAATTTCATTTTATTTAATGATTCCAGCTTACACCGTGCCATAAACCTGCCTTGTAACGATGCTGTGAGGTGGGTGTAATTTCAAACGAAACAATGATGCTCATGCCGCATGTGTGTAATTACTTTAATGTCGGAATAATTAACAGTAAAAAAACATAAACTTTGCATGAACTAATTAAAAAAATAAAAAAATTCAATTACGGTGAGCCAGAAACTCATTATCTCTACCCCAACCATGTGTGCCTCTGCATCCAAAGCTACATCTACAAAGCCAACTCGTATCGGATAAATATTCATAAAAGTGTTGAAAATATGAGTTTCATCGTTCATAATGCTTTTCCTGAGTAATTACAACTAATTAAATTACAATATATCTCGTTGCGATGAAAAAAGAGAGCGTTGGAGTTAATTTGAATCCATGCATCAACTCAAAACGATTTCATATTTAACATTCGGATTTTGTTGGGGATTTTCGGATATTTATGTTTTTCCAAAAGCTCCAAAAGGCAAACAAATCTGAAGTCAGCGTTGTTTGGAACATTGTTGCCGGTGTCTCTATCAATAAAGCTTGAAAGTTGGCGAACGTTTAGGACGTCAATTTGAGATTTGACGAAACAAAGCTGCACATGAACGAAAAAGCTTGATCTCGATGTCTTTGACACTCGAGCTAACTGCAACGTAGCGTCGCTGATGCTATTGATCGCTTGAGTTGAACAATTTCAACTTGACAACTCTACGTATACAGCGACATGTAGTTAGCTTTTGCAAAAACTTCTTTCATCCCAATTTTTCTTCTCCAACAATTCCCATAAATTGTACGAAGCAAAAAAATTGAAGATTTATTTTTCTGCAACGAGAATTATTTGCTGTTTGATTCGAAAGCTCTCGTTCAGTCGCTCGCTCACATACAGATTGAATCTGATAAATAATCAATTTCAACGCGCCAAACGGATCGGAATTACTGTGGGAGAAAGCATTTTTGGCGAAGCAGGATTTAGTTTAATCTTATTGCAATCCTCGCAGAACACATTTTTCGGCACTCTTTTTCAATTTTCGATTAAAAATGAGATTTGATTTTTCATGCGAGTCCATAAAGCTCGACTTTCGGTTCAGTTGAGTTGCTTACGCGCTCATGAATGGCATGTGAAATTGATTTAACTTCGAAAGCCCACCCGAGAACATTTTTCCATCTCATAATATGCGCTCCATAAAAATGGCAATCATCAATCAACCTCAGTTCTCACTAATGATACATAAGCACTGCAAAAACTCAGCTCAGCTCGTTTCGAGAATGTATCTCTGTAGTGTGTGCGGGTCGTTGCGGGAGCAGCTCGAGACTTTTTCATCCCGGCTTCAACATATGCGAGGAAGAGGGATACATCAAAACAATTTTTCACAATGCTCTTAATGCTTCTTTTTTTGTTGTCCGCTGGGCCACGAAACGGAATCACCAGATCTGTTCTCTTCCTCTTCTCGATTCCTTTCGCTTTTTGTTTGAGCAGATTCGCAGTCAGAGTGGACGTTGTTAACGCAAACCGTTTGATGAAATTCCGGAAGAAAGCCGTGGCTTCTTCCACACTGAAAACTGAAGAGATATATGCGTTTGCTTCAAGGAATGTAATTCGAAGGCACAAATAATCGATGGTCATTAGGAGGAACTTTGCTATGTTTTTGCTTCTCAGGAAATATAAAGAGAAATAATTGAATTACCGGCATCAATGGGCCGTGGCTTAGGAGAAGAGAGGAGAAGCAACGCGTGAATGTACGAGAACACTCATATTCATTAAATGATCCTGCGGTCCAGCCCGGGAGACAAAGCGAAGGAAAAATAACACGTTTAATTGTACCGACCGATATAATTAATTGTTAAACATTAATTTGATTGCGATGAATTTCGTCCATTAACGACATTAATGTAGTGATACGATAGCCTTTTTCAGACGCGTTGTGTTAATATGGCAGCTTGAAGTGTTGGACTTGAAAAAAGTTTCAGCCGCAACAAAAAGTGTCGGATTTCATTGGACTCCGTTCTGTTTTTTCTGTCATTGTTGTCGCACCGAAAATTGTCGGTTAGAGAAATGTGAAAATGAAAATGAAAACCTTTTCTTCTATTACCTGAAATTTCACTTATTTCCTGTGAAAAAATAAAGAAGCTTTGATAAGGGTCCTAGTTAAAGATGCGTGTGTGCTTCAATTTCGTTCCGCCTTGAAGCGCCGACAAGTTCTGGTTGCGAGAGCTTCGAAGCGAGACTGTTGCCGGGTGAGACGAGAAATCGAAAAGACTTTCTTCCGTTGATCTGCTACTGACAAAGAAGAGCAACTGCGGGTGTCATTGATCGATGTTGTTACTTTGTATTTCAGGTCGCTCCCAACTCACCAAGGAGATGACAAGGAACTTCCTTTCGCATCGATGTTCAACGATGTTTATGTTTATTGAAGCAAATTTAAAAGCATGCTGGCCTTCGGAGCTTCATCGCTTATTTATTTCGTCGCTTAGTGCAAGTCATCGCCAATTTGGGAGTACAAAGAAATAATGGCTTCATCGTCGAGAAGGAAACGTAAAAGTTAAGCAGATTTTCTTTTTGATTTTAAACGTGCCTTTAGAAGAAATTTAATATCGTTAAAATTCTTGGATGTTTACCATTTCCTAGAACATTCCAACTTCGTCCTGCCGCTCCAAAAGCAGTGGAAAGTTTCCGAAGGAAATGAAAAGGGAAATGTGAAAGGAAAGTTCTGTGCAAAGACGAGTAATTCCTTAGCCTTAACAATGGTAGTTTTATCTTGCTCTCGCTCCGAATGATGCAATGCTTGTGAACGCTATTTGACATTGAGAAATGCGAAAAGTTCATCTGCTTAATGCATCCTTCATTATCATTAAGAAGTAAGAACAAAAAATCTCGCTTTCCTTGAACTTAGGAACAATTTTTCAAAGCTTGCCAACTATTCCTTCTACGTCTCCTTTTGCGAGCTGAGGGCTTCCTCGTTGTTGAGATGTTAATTGTTCGTTCAGCTTCTGCACATCTTGAACTTTACGCTTTTATGGCCAACTCTTGGTCGGAGGAAAATTATTACGGTCTTCTGCCTCACTGCAGACTCACACATAAATAAATTTATGTGCTTTCATGTGTCAACGGAGGAGACTGGTGATCAAAAATAAATGACTCTTGCGGTAAGGCAGGAGAAGATAATAGAGAGCAATGCAGTCAGTCCCTATATACCATTACGGACTAAAAATAACATTTAATGCCTTCGTGTAGATGTGAATTTATTGTTTCGTGTGGCTATCGCATGCCATCAGATTTCGCTACGCGCTCCGAAAGCATTTAATAAATATTAATGTTACTAAATCTATCAATATCACTTAGCTGGAGATATTATCGGGTCGATTAATGGAAATTTTCAAACTCCCTTGAGTGAGCCGAAATGATACGACTGTGATATCTTACGTTGATAATCTTATTCAATGCCCAACGCTGATTACATGGAACATCAATTTATTATTGCCTTTCAATTGTTCTATCAAGTCCACTCACGACATGCTCGAATAAAACGAAGCGATGGTAATAAACGATACGGAAGTTAAAGTTAAACTGCAAATATCAATTCTTCAATAAATTATTTCAACAATTTTTAATGCTCCAAAGCCATTAAAACAGCAACCAAGGCAATAAAAAATTCAACGCTAAAGTAACTAGCTTAATTAATGGAATCCTATCTTTCCCAGCGATAAAAAAAAATGGTGAGCGAAAGTAAATTCAATTAGTCGCTTCGGTCTATCCCTCGCCTGGTCCGCACAATAGCCGAATGCAAATATTTTAAAATGCATGAAGTTTTTATCTCTGAACAAGGGAAGTTCATTTCATTTTCTGCACGCTGCCGCTGCAATATCTCATGTGAATACTAATAATATTTACATACGCTTTGAATCCTGTTACCAGCTTCTGGTTGCCAGCCACACTTTAAAAACATAAGTGGAATGTTCAACTTAGTCGGGCCAATGATCTGTGGTGTAGGAAGTTGAAGCTGAGGCTAGAAGCTTTAGGTTCACTCCATGTTCATTGTCAACAATTCTATCGTTCTGCGTTGACTGAGGGTTTGAGCTGAAGCTGCTAGACTACAGAGTGTTTCACTTCCACATTAAATTGAAACACACGAATTGAGTTAATGAAATTTATAAACAACCTCGCACATTTGATCAGAGAAAATAATTTAAGTTGATAAACTGGCGGCTGATTCACGTCCATGAATAATTTATGCCGTCGTTGATTAAACGCTGAATTTAGCATCATCTCGAATGGCCGTCATCAGAGGTTGAATAATCAACATTGCAATCGCCGACCGACAACACAATCGAGCGTAATTAGAGCGGAGCTAGCGGGAGTTTTAAATTAGATTATATGTGCCGATGGTAGGGTTGCCATGAAAGCTTTGAGCCTATAAATACAACGAAGCAGATTCTCAAGTCTTGTTCCATTCAATTAGGCTTTATTGAATTGCAAGAGATCGAAAAATCAGATAAATTTGTTAAAATATCAGTTCAATGCATGCATGTGCTCGAACAGCTTGCCATAGTAAACGTTAACGTTATGGAAGCTGCGATTGCTGTAAATGTGAATATTTTCTGCCGCGCGCACATCCGAGCCTGAACCAACAATGCTACTAATAACGTTCATTGATCATTTGGGCAAACGATGCCGTTTATGAGAAAGCAAATTAAAAAGGAAACTTAAAATTGTCATTCGCGTTCCAATTGCATTTTTCACCGGTCTGTGCTCATAATGAGAGTTTGATAAACTTTATGAATGCGGTTACTGCAATTTTCGTGCCTGCGGCGCAGTCTGAATGACTTTCCCGCACTCCTCCTCCGTCCAACTCAATAAAAAAGTCGTTAAAAGTTTCCCTTGGCGACATGTTTATTGCATGCGCTTCTAATAAATACTGATGAGTTATATTCTGCTAAACTTCCTCGAAAAATGTTCTTGAGTACATGCAGGAAGCAAAGTTATATGCAAATGATTACTAAAATGCAAAGTTTTCTTTTTCTATCCGAGCTCTCGCCATGCTCAAGTTTGAGAGCGCACATATGTTTATGAATCAAAATTTTATGAGTTCCCGAAAGCTATGGAAAGCATACATGCTTTGTGCTCTAGCTCTCATTAATAAGGAACATTTATGTGGAATGCCAGAAAAATACGAAGTTATGTTTGATGTTACGTAAGGAAAGTTTAGCAATGGAATTCATTCTTGACGCAAGGGCTTGAACAACTTGATCCAGCGAGGAAACAGAGGATGTAAAAATACTATTTTGAAGTTTTTTAAAAAACTCTAAAATCAAATTGATCTTTTGAAATGAAAACATTAAAAGTTTCTACTACGAATGCTCGTGCTGCCTTTCCACTGCCGTGTCTGATTTGGCAGGTCAGTAGTTAAAGTTTGGACGTTGATTGAAACTTTGTTGAATCAAGACTACCAACTTTCCATTTGTGAAATGTGTTTACTCAATTTTTAAAGGCAAAATTTTCGTTGCCCTCATCAAAATTTCAATTACAATTTGTGGAAATTTTCCTCAAATTTAAACACTACGATGAATGCTCAGAAATCAGAATATTAGAATTCGTAATTCAGTGCGGAAAATCATGCTGAAATTGAATAATTTTGCTTTCGACAAACAAGGCGATGAATAAATATAAAAGCGAGATGTAATAAGAGAGTAAAGATCACCGATAGCTCCCTTGGCGCTTTCAGCCTCCGCTCCGCTCAGCGTTCGCAGTCATCAATTAAATTCATTACGGATGATTTATTCGCCTCTTTTCTCTCACTTTTCATAACGAAATCTTCTTCCTCCATCTCGTTTTCTGATTTCAATCGAACGCTTTATCCACCAGCGACGACTGATTACCATAACACTTCAATCTTTCTTGCTCGTCTTTTCCTACTCGTCCCTAGAAAATAATCGTGAAATATGTCGAGAGGAGAATTATTTCATCACAGAGAAGCTTCGTTAATGCTTCATGGAGATTTATTTAATAAATTTTCTCCTTGAGAAATTAAGGAGCAAATAGAGCAGACGAAGAGCCGTCCTTCACATTGCTTTAGATGATGGAAGGTCTTTCTTTGTCGATAAATTGTTTTATGATGAAAACACTTTTAATGCTTCAAGTGCATGCTTGGAAGGAAAGGCAGAGATTAAACATGATTTCCAGCCATAACTTTCACAAAAAGCGCTCAACACGCTTCAAGTGGGAGTCGAGATGGAAGAAAATCGATAGAATAAAAATTTAATTATCTTCAATTGGCGAGAGTCTTATTGCGATACTCGGAAATCAGCAGTGCTTTAAATGATTTGATTTAAATTGTTTTAATATCATCAGAGACCGAGAGTCTTAGCAACAGAAACAAGGAAACTTTTAATCGTTGTCATAAAACGTAAACGTTTATCAGTTGGAAATTCTTTACGTACACACGAAGAGGAGACAAGAGCCGAAAGCCGAGATGAGAGGGAGGAAGCGACGAGTGGAGTCCTTGTGAACGAGGCGGAGAAAGGATTTCATTTGAATTTTATTGTATTTTGCCTTCATCATGGATTTTAAAACTTCCCTTTCCTCGACTCTCCCCTTATCAAAGCTACAAATCGTGGGTGCCGCTTATTTACATACCAGAAACAAATTTTTTGTCTCCCTTGATGTTTTGGGAATTATAATGAAAAAGGGACATTAAGTGGATAAACGGTTTGTTGCAAACTTTTGCTATTCCCGTTCACTGTCCAGTGTCAAACTTTGAGCATTGTTACATTGGACGGATGGCGCTCGAGGCACTTGTTATGATAAAGCTGCCTCTGGACGACTCATTTCAAGAGAATAATCATAAAAAATTTATGAATCATCTAGTCCGTTGGTGGGGACAATTACAAGCGAAAGTGGAAGGAATTCAGAATCAGAGAACTTGCGTAAAGCGTTCGGATGCAAAACGAGTGGCTAAAAAGATTGAGTTCTACAGTTCTGGTGTGCCGGACAAGTAACATGACACTTCATGCCCGGGAAATTTATTGCAAGCACAAGTAACATTGTCGCACTGATGGTCACATGGAAATTAGCAAAATTACAACAGAGCGGACGCTTTTAAAAATTTATGTTCCCATTTTACGCTCGTTATGCATGCAGGCAAATTTATTTTCCCGTTCTGCTGCTCTCGTCGCTTGCTCGCTCGTTCGTTCATTCGCTGAGCTGAGCTGACATAGAAAGCGGAGACAATTCAAGGCAGGTCAAGCATAAAGGATTTTATTCTCTCTGTTTAGCGAGAAAGCAGCGAGATATGAATTCACAAGCGTTCACGTCACGGTTCATTTGTTAATCAAACATGTGTACGATAAGCGCTTAAACTTTTTTTTGCTTCTTGCGACTCCCGCTCTTTGGTGTATGACAGCATCATCATGAACAGAGGAGAGCATGGAATAAAGAACGCGTGTGTGTATAGATCGAAATCATGTGATATGATTTTTCAGCTGACAGCGAATCCATTTATTGCAAGCCTCATAAAAGCGAAGGATGAAATGACTTTATTTCTGTTTTTTCATCCCCGGGAAAAGAGTTGTCGCCTATTTGTTTTTATTGACTCTTGTTTTGTGCCTTCATGTTTACCAGGCGAGTGAGCTACATAGGAGGAGAGAGCTGGCGAAGAAATTTTTGCAAAATCCATAAAAATGGTTTAGTCAACATGATTTGTCAATTCCTCGGCACTCTCCGTAGATATGTCAACTCGTTGCTTTCGACTCAATTTGTTGGAGTATCTAGCGATGCCTCGTCGACTCGGAACTGGAAAGTCAATATTTGGCTGAATTTAATTTTAGTTTTCGCTGCATTATTTCTGGAGCAGACAGCGACAGATCGAACACAATTTTTCAACATGACAGCGTTACATGTCTGCAATTCTACAGTCTGTCAGCGAATTGATGGCCAGACGTTTCTTAAATCGTCTTCTACTCTCGACTCGACTCTTTCATGCTCTCCTTGCTCGGCCACTGTTGGGCTTTAAATTAATTCAATTGATGGCTTTTCTTTGTAAGAGCACATAAGCCATATCAAAATAGTATTACTTGAAGAGAGATTATGCAAATTCGACAGTTTATGTGCCAAGATATTGCCACTCTGCAACATATGAGCTCCTCTGTGCTGTTTCACTTGCTGTTTCAAGCAAAACAGAGAAATGTAAATTACGTAAATTACGGTAATCATGTCAAGTTTGAGTTAGTCTTTTCTGTTCACAGCACGAAACTTTCTTCGCTGCTCCACTGGTGGGGTTTCCTTGATGTCATGGCAAGCAAAAGCTTAAAGCTATTGGTACTTATTGTTGCGGGTTGACTGTATGAACATGAGCATGGAAAAAATATGAATAACTTAACCGGTTTGAGTTCGCTTTCCTTGACTTTTGACTGGATACATAAAAAGAATTTAACGTGCTCCTTTGTAATCCAACTTTTCTCGTCTCGCTGCGCGCTCTTCTTTCATTTTGTGAGCGCGTTTGAAAGGTTCGGGTGTTTATTTTTAAATGCCTCTTCACTTTAGAGTCAGAATGGAAGCGTTGAGGTAAAACTGGAAGGAGATAAAAGGCGGAATAAAAATATCTCTCAAACAGACAGTTCGTACTTAAGCACTATAATTCTCCGATGTCCTCGTGCTTGCATTTCTCCTCATTCATTAAATCCTGAGGATTATTATCAAACGGAATATAAATTACGTCGGCAACAGCGCTGCGTTGACGACGACTGAGTATAAAATGACCGAGTTTTAGTCATTCTCCATGTTCAAAAACATTTTATAAAGCTCATTACATTGGCGGGGGCGCAGAGAGGAGTCGCGTCGTAAAAGCGAACTGCCATTATTGTTTTTGAGTCGCTAAAATTTCATCTCTTCCTCCTGCTCGTTCAGCCACGAGCTGAGAGGGTCCATAAAATTTAAGCAACAAAATTTATAATCACCCGTTTTACGACTCCTGCACAATCACGATTCTCGCATAAAGTGTTATTGTTTGATTCTCTCGTCTATTATCGAATAATTAACTCGGAAATAAATCAAGCGAATAATCGATCTTTTAGTACTTCGTACCATTAATTAGCAAACGAGTTTAGTTTTCAATTTTCCTAGAGCTAATGAGGGAATCAATTGGAGAGCTTTTAACTGTCGCCGCAATCAATTCAATTGAAGATCAGTTTAGCAAAAGCTTCTCGTTATAATTTGGAAACCAGGCAATCTTGAGTCAGTCTGCTGTTGATGATTAGACGCCGCAAATCAGTTCACGTCAACGCACATGCTGCATTAAAAACTCATTTCGAAAGTTCCAACTCTTGTAAGCCGAAACTTTGAGGAAGTTTGTTTCTGTTGCCGAAAATATGTTTCAGCTTGTCTGAAAGGAAAACCAAATTTAATTTCTGTTGCTGAATTTTCTAAATTAAATTTGTGAGGTACTGGGAGGCTAATTTGATGTTTTTGTTGGAGAGCTGAAGTAATTAAAAAGCCATTTTTCAAGGGAGCTTGTTGCCTTGGATACAAGAAGAGCTGCGTCAGCATCTGAAATTAGCACGACACGAACTTTCAGAGTAAACTCTGCCGAACAATAATATTGATTTACTCAAAAGTGGGAGACGAGTTTAAGCAACAACAGTCATAAAACTTCTTGGAAGAAATGAAGGATTAGTTGGAAGAAAAATGTTCCGTTTAAAAATAGATTTTAAATTAATTATATCAAGCTTACTGTAGGATGAATTCGGGCTTAAGTTCTGCTCCTTTTCTTTAAGATGATGATGCTTTGAGGGAGAAACACAGAGCGGGAGAAAAATAAATACAGAAGGATTCGTTTTTCATTATTCTGAAACAAATTGAAGGATTAAAAGCTAGGAAAACTTAATTTGCTGTAAATGTGCACTCGACCGAAAACATTTTCAAACTCTGCTACATTGTAAGATGTTATTCTTCTATTTAAACTTCACAACTCTCGTAGTCAAGCGCCCGAAGCTTTGTATTTCCAGGTGGTAGAATGATTGGAGAGCAGCTGCTGCCCTATTCTAGCTCACCTCTAGAGGATACTGAGAATGGAACCGTTGGTGTCGCAAGCGTAAACTCTATCAACTGGATCTTGTTATTCCATGGAATGAGCTTCAAAGCCACATGAAGGCTTCACTCCTAACACCCGTTGTTTCTTCTTGATCGTGAGTATTCCGCTTCGACAGCGTCGAGTCTTCCCTTTGTTGAAAGATTATGAGGCAAGAGAAACTGAAAAGCTTTGATAAGGGGTTGAAGGAGAAATAGTAGAGCAAACATTTAAACATCATATTTCATCGAAAAGGGAGAAGTTGTGGCAGAGAAATGCAATAAATATGTTCTGTCAGCTGAACAAGAAAAGTAATTTTTCTATTTTTACATTTAAAGCTGTTTTCTGCTTTCATCATCATCGCTGCTGAAGCCCCATACATTATATTTCCAGCAAAATGCACCCAACCATCCGCAAATGTGAATATTTTTACAGTTTTTTATTGCTAGTTTCACTCTCGTCGTCTCGTTGTTCCGTGCACACGAAGCACCTGATGTTCTCCAACATTTTTCATTCCATCTCAGATAGCACTGTCATTAATTCTCTCTGCTCGAGCATTGTAAATGTTTCGAAATATATTTTCGGATTGCTGGCTGAGAGAGCTGTTGACACGATTATTTTCACCCTTGAAGTTAACATATTTAGGGGTTTGCGTTCTCGTGGTATTTATTATTTGCTTGCAACACGTTGCTTTTATGAATGCAAGGACTCGTTTATGCAAATATCCAAGAGACAAATACACACAGAGCGATAGTCTGTCTCTATTAATGTCACATAATATGTTTCGTTGCGAGCTTGACTGCTCTTTAGCTCGTCGCTTCTTTCCATTTCGAGAACAGCAAGAGTAAATTACGTTTTAAACATACAGATGTTAAGTCGCTTATAATGCATTTCGAATTGGAAATGTCAGAAGCGATGCGAACATGTGTAATGTTTAGCAAGTTTCTAGTTGCTGTCGTTAGTGTACATAGACTCATTAAGTCTCCTCGCTTCCACACAAACGCCTCCAACATAAAGTTGTACCTTTCGTGACGAAGCTTTGAATGTGAAGCAAAGTTTTGAATTTAATATTAATGTTAATTAAGTCTTCTGCTTTTCACACAACTTTTCCTCTTGCCTCATGAGAAGTGCTTAAGCACAACAATTTAAAGTTCTTTTCAAATCATTTATTTTGAATGTGTCAGAGTTACGAATCTCATCAGGATCGAGCACATAAATTTCTCGCTTCCATGAGTCTCGCACGAGGCTGCTGCTCCCTTGAGTTATTATAGTGAGCGCTCATTGCATCAGCGTTTGTTGTACGGCGGCAGAAGGCGAATAATTCAAATGTTGCAAAGCCAAACCGAGCAATAATGGAAAGATAAGATGGAAATTTTTGATAGGCAATTTTAATTTAATATTTTGACATTACATACATACCATTAATAAATTCATGCGAGAGAGAATTCTTGTGCTATCTCCCTCAATTTATCTTTCAGAGACACACATTGAAGTATGCGCTCCTCTCATATTTGTGTGTGCCCCAAAACACATTTCACGATAAGATTTTAAAAATGATTTATGAAATGGCTTCCATTATTTTCCTCGAGCTTGGCTTACTGAGCCTCAGCGCCGCGCGGTATTAAACAATCGGAGTAGAAGCAAACGAGAACGCGAGTGCTCGTTTCAATCAGAGCCGTCTAATTCTTTTTATTGTGGATGAGAAGGAGAGAAAAGAAATCACGAGCAATATTTCCGCTCAGATGATGGAAAGGAGAAAGAAATCTGCGAAGTTTGCTTGCACATGATAAATTTTCATCATATCATTTTTCTTCTCGATGCTATTTTTCATTTTATTTGCCTTCGCCAAGAAGAAAAAACCAATTTATTTATTTGAGGAAAAATACTTAAACAAGTATAAAAACTTATTTCGTACAAAAGTTTTTAACATTAAACAAGGAGAGAATGGAAAGGCAAAGTGAGGAAAAAAGTTTTGTATGAAACGGAGAAATATCGAGGAAGAAACAGCAGCAGCAGCGAAGTGAAATGTATTTTTCAGATTTAGCGTTTTGATTGATGAATGAAGCCACTTGAGCACTGCGCGAAACGCTCACGCTGATGTTTCGTTCCTTTCAAACTTTCGCGAAACTCAAATCTCTCCTGTTTCCAGCTTTTAATCGCTCGCATTGTTTGCATGAAGCTCAGTTACTCTGAGTTAATGAAAAGATCACAAAAGCGGTGCTTCGTCTAATGATGGAAATTCGGAGAGAGAGGGAGCAATAAAGTGTGGCTCAAATAAACATGGCATGTGTGCGTATTTCCCTGCCTCGACTCGAAGATATATTTTTCTTTCAATGGCAGTGATAAGGATGAACATGAAGCTCGAATAATGTTATGAAATAAAAACGAGACCTGCGGTGAAATATATGAAACCTTTTTTTCTCTGAAAAAATTAGCAATAAAAGCGGCAGCAGCCTTCCTGGCAGCTATATTTTAATTCGGCAGCGCCGAACGGAGTAAATAAAACAGAAATATTTTAATGATAAAATGTTTGGTGAAAATGGTTTGGGAGCAGCGGGAATTATTCCAGCCTGGAGCTGATTAGAATAAAGTTTGGAGTCAGCATGAATCGAAATAGGCTTGGTGGTTCTAATCCTAAAGCTGGCTATGTCGATGAGTCATCGAAAGGTCTGAAGTTTTCTCGAAAGGAAATGCAGCTCGCAACTGGCACAAAGCCGAGCCCAACTTTGTCTCGAGCCGATCCTCGCCCTTTAATCGAGAAATTTATTCCGGATTTCTGGCATACGTCGGGAGGGGAATGCTTTACGTTCGAATGAATGAATGAGGAGCAAGTTATGTGGATGAGTGTGCCGGGCATGAAAAGGCGATGAAAATAGTTTTGTCTGTTTGCCACGTTTGATGATAATCGATTTGATTCAATATGCCGCAATTACAATGGCGAGCGAAAGCCTTTCTTAAGCCAATGGCATTCATTATTGCTCCGTTTCAATTTCAACGATCCAACTTTGATAATATGTTTTTCTTTCTGCAACTGCCTTCGCCCCCGATCCGAATAATATAAACGACCCAATATCTCTGACAGTTTCAGCAATTCTAGGCTCGGAAGATTTCGCCAGGGAACGTGATCTGATTATTTTACACCATTGAGTGCGATTAAATCCAGATGAAACAATGAAATTAGATTGTAAAGATATTAAAGTTTCCGATTTCGTTCCAGCGCGAGCAGAAAAACTTTTCCCACTCATTTTTCTTTCCTCCCATTTTCCTTTCCTTTTTATCAACGTTATTAATGAACGCGTACAGTTGCGGCATTTTAATGAAAAGCTTTCGTTTGTTTTTGTTGTTCGTTGTGTTGCTCAAGAGGGAAAATCTCGAATCAACTCAAATGGAGACGACAAGACGCTGAGTTGATGATGAAGCTGTTGCGGCTTTAATTCTCCGGTTTAAACTCTTCAAGATATGGATTTTTCAAGGCTCACTCACTCTCGCTCGCTCCGTCGGATAAATGACCTCAGTAGCAACAGAGAATGAAAAATGAAGTCGGAAAAATGGGATGAACTGAAAATTTGTTTCAAATTGCTTCAAGATTGATGATAGGGTTTTATTGTTCATATCTCCGAGTGTAGTAGGAGAAGAACAAGTCTTTCATTTGGGGATTTAAAATAGGTGAATTCCTCTTCGTTCTCGATAAATGGCTTCAACTTTAGCTGCTTTTCGAAATCTACACCTTTTGGCTCATTTGCAGATACTTCGCCTTCACAAGTTGCCGGCAAATGAAAACCCTTTCGGAAAGTTTGATTGAGAAGAGGCTCACACGTTGAATGAGAGCTCGAAACAATCGAGATCCAACTGGCGAGATTATTGTTGTTCACATCCGAGTATTCTCCATCTCTCTGGTCTCTACGAAGTGTAGGCGGCATTGTGCGAGGGACATGAGGCGAGTGACACGAAAGTGTTTTTCTAGAGAGAGCAACTAAAGCCCTTCACAGTTTTATCGAGTTCTCCCAATCAACAAACGCTTTTAGCTCAACTCGAAACCTTTATTGCAACGAAGAGGATTCTTCCGCAACGGACACTGAACGGAACTTTTGGTTCAACAACAAACGCTTTAATAGCGCTTTGATTAGACTTTAGAGATTCGAACGGATGGAGAATCCCCGAAGGCGGCCAATGGCGAGTCACTCGATAGGAACAAGGACAACAGTGACCTAACTCAAAAGTCTGCTGTTCTTCCCTCCGAATGGAAGTGGATCTTTAATTATATCCTCGGCCTCATCCACTCTAATCTGCAAGATCGATATTACTGACAAAGCAATTCCATAAGCTCGCTTGCTTTTTGTTGCTTCGCAAAGTTTTTCAACTTTTCATCTCTCCGCTGCTGCCCTTCGTTCGGTGCCATTGCGGGCCGATATAAACAAATTTATAGCGCTATAAATAAGGCGAAACCACAGAGCCAAAATGTTCGCGCATCATAATCTCATTATCGGCTGTTTCAACTTTTCTTTTCGCCCGTTGGAAGATGCAAAACCGATTCTCCGTAACTCTGTGGAGTTTTGTTTGCTGTTCTCGGAACTGTGGCTGTTAAAATGAACTTTCTACTTCCGGCGAAAAAGTAAAACAAATCCTCATTTCTCCGTTTTCCTTTTCCGTAAGCTGTTTTCTATGTTCTCGCTCAGGCCTGCGAGCAATCCCACCAACAACGGCAGCACAACACTCGCATAGCATTTCGACGAAAAGTGTTGGCAACATTTTGCTTTGAAATTAAATCGGAATGAAAGTCAGAGCAGTCTGCAGCAATTGGACGTTTATCCAGACGAATAGCGATAAAAAGAGTTTAAACGGGAAGGAAACAGCTACAAGGCAGAACCCTAACTCTATTGTCATTCCACCGATACTACACAATACTGAGCTGGATCTTCGACATAACAAAGGCGCGATGGCTTCATTCTGTCACATTGTGGAAATCAGATTACGTCGATGTACATATTTTCACGAGACAAGAGACGACGAAATGAGATTACAACATGCGACCAACGAACTCAACGGCAAGTGAATGGATCTGAGGCCGAATTGAAGCTTCAACAATAAATCACATTAAACTCCATGCGAAAAATAAGCCAAAAACGACACCGATATCCTGTCAATTTAGCGAGCTTTCAACAGATTTCGTTCTCTTTCTCAGCTTCTTTTAATTTCATGTCATCGTAAATTTTCCAATTACGGCATTCCTTGCTCAGTATTTGCTTTCCACAGGAGTAAACAAGGTAATAAGATAAGCTGCACGGAGTTGAAGCTTGTTTTCGAGTCGCCGACCTTCGGGCTTGAGGTTGTCAGGCACTTTTCCTTCCGTGTGAAAAAGAGCTTTCATGTAAACTTTGTCCCTGCAAAAATGAAATTCAAAACCGGATGTTTAATATAATAGCGCAGATGTTTATCTCCCTGCCGTACAGCCGACATTGATATTTCAAAAGCGAGATTATTGAAATACTTTTGCAACGAGGAAATTCCGACGAGATCTGTCGCAATTGACATGAAATTAATATGTGTGCATACGCCCTCCGCACAGGCGGATTCCTCTGAGCTGAGCACGTGGAGCTTTGCTTGCGAAGAAGCTTTCCGATCTCTCACGCTTTCCCGAACGGATGAAATGAAAATGATTTTTTTCAGATCGAAGATTTTTCTTTTGGCATTCTTCGAAATCTCGCTATTGCTTTTGAAAAAAAAATTAGGGAAATTGAGAGAAATATTGAACGAAAAGACTTATTTTTGTTGATCAAATAAAACTCCCGACGAGCGAGATCAAAAGCTCGAATTGACTTTCTCGAGGGAGGAAAATAAAAATTTAATTATCCGCGCTTTCTTCGGAGAACTTTGCTTGCTGCTGCTGCTTGTTATTCTTTGCAGACTCAACGTGCCTCATTATAGTTGTTTATTGGATCGTAAAATATTTATCTCCGTAATGAATGTTTTAATGATCAATTAAAAGGTTATGTCGCAATGAATTTAATTTAAATAAAAATAAATATTTGTTGAAATTGAACTGTTCAATCATTCGAACCCAATTAAATGCAAAATTTGATTTACTTAGTTCGTAATCGCATTAGCAGTGCCGCTGTTGTTTTCTAAATTGCATGCAAAATTGATCGAGAAGTAAATTTAATCCTAATTGAATCCTCATCAAGAAAAATATTGACGCTAACAGATTTGGTGGCTCGTAGGTCGCGAAGTGAAAATATTTTGTTTGCTCAAACATTGTTGGTTCTCTCGCCACGGCGAAAGCACACAGCAGAGTTGCTCGAGGTATGAGTTACGATCGGAAGGAGAGTGTAAGCGGTTTGCTGAATAAATGGATGATGAAAATAAAACCAACTCAATTCCTCCACATGCCTCACCGAGGGCACTTGAAGCACTAAAGAGTCCTCTCAGCATGAGCGACGAACGATTTTCAACCGCACACTCGTAGCGGAACCGACGACGCACACAAAGCTCGACGACAAGAGAGAAAAGCTGAGAGGAAAATCAATAAACGCTGTTGGGGGAAACGCTTTTTAGGCATTAATGCTTTCGTCGTCAGAAGAGAAACACAGCAAGAACAAGCGAAAATAAACATTTTTCCGATTCCATTCCGTCTTCCTGCTCAAATTTTAATTTTCCTCCTCGCTTTATGTTCCTCGTGTATTGACATGATGATGATGAATACGAATACACGATGATGACACACATAAATGCCAATTTAAAATCTGAACATTAGAATCTTCCGCGCTAAATGGGAGCGAGGGAGAAACGTGGAATAATGTATAATGCGACGCCGAAAACGGAAAACCATTTGTTATTAATGGAATTCGCTCGTCTATACACTTTTCCACGACATCGTTGGTTGAAGAAATTGTGATTTCGCTGCCTCGTTATGACACGACGATGATATTTTCATAATTCCGCTTCCTCCTCGAAACATCTCTGAGCTTAAAGGGATGTGTGTCAAACGAGCTTATTAGAGATTTCCTTAAGAACGAGAAAGTTTTTCAACTCGTGGCGAACGTTCGAAAGCGCTGATTGCAGCTATTGATCACGAACTATTCAACTTTATGCAGCAAAGTTTTCTGCTGCAATTGCAATCGAACTTGTTCGTTGTCGCCGCATTAAAGAGATGGCTTTAGGTTCCCGTGAAACCTCAAATCCCTCAAACAGCCCAATTATTTCAATTCCACTAATTGGGAGAGTTTCCATGGCATTTTTTTAAAGAGAAATTGGCTAAGCGCGTCCGCCCAGCGCGGCAACATAATCCGATAACTTTTTTTGCTTTCGCCTAAATAGAAGAGAAGATAACGATCCGAGCATCATGGAATCCTGATGGAAATCACAATGTTATGAATTATGACTTGATTGAATTAATAAATGAAGCAACCGTCAGTCTCATGATTTCTCCTTCTCACTTTTCTTCCGCTTCCCTCGAGAAAGATGAAGCAAGCTTTTATTTTACGTTCTGTCTGTCTAGACGGGAATTTGTTTCTCTCCAAATTCCTCCAAGAAGGTTCGAAAACACCTCAAAGACAAGTACGCGGGGGATGTAAAGCAATCTGATAGAATAATCCGGCTGAGCTGATGGACGGTTTATGTGCCTTCTGCGATTGACGTCACTTCGCCTTTCACTCGGGCAGAAAACGCACTCGTTCTGCTGCTTACGCATAACAAATCCTCGAGATCCTCTTCGGATCTATTTCAAGTTGAAGTGAGCGGATACGACCGATTGTTCGAAGCCATTGAGCCTTGTTCTGATGAAATAACGGCGTCGACAAAGATGAAATGAAAATTGAATGAGAAGGAGGAATAAAAAAAATCGAGGAAGAAATTTGCTGATTATGGATCGAAGTGAAAATTGAATGAACAAACATAAAGACGATTGTGTTCGCTTGTTTAATGAATTATAAAATAAATATCTGAATACATTCGTCGATCAGGCTTCATCGCGTTGCGGCATTAGGGAGCGCAGATGGGGGCAAGGAACCCTGAAAACAGCAAACTCATTCAATCTTCTTCCCTGAACATGCTAACTCAAGCCCCTCGTGCCTCCCCATCAGACACTAAATTATTATTCCCTTTCACTCTCTGCCGCTTCTCACTCTCCTCGTGTTCTGTTGCTGAAGAAAGGAACAATAAGTTTACATGATTCCTCCCACGGCTGCTGTTGAGCAGGCTCCGGTGGAAATAAAAGCCAATTGCAGCGATAACAAGCAATGATTCCGTTCTCGAATAAACGAAGTTAATTTTGCATGAATTCTCAACTAAAGAATTCTTCGCTCGTTGATCGAACACGGGACTGATTTCATAAATCTTTCATAGACTTGCACGGATTTGCTGTTGTTATCAAAAGTTCATCAAGTTCACTCATTGTTGCGACAGCCTCGAGTCAAGGAAATGTCGTCGGTGCAGTTTGCTGAGTGAGCCAAGGACGTCTGAGCTTTTTCCCTTTTCGCTTTCAACGTGACCATAAATATGAAATTCATACTTTTCGATCAGCTCTTGTTGGGTCTAGGGCGATGTTGGTCTAACGACGGTTGTGATAGGACGATGCGAGGCTACATTTAATACATTTTGATCAACTCTACTCAAAAATTGTGCCATCAAAGCACTTCATAAAATGAGAATCTCTGCGAACGACGAGAAGAGTCAATGGAACGAAATTGGATGAGAAAAATGTGCTGGGGTATGCTGAATGGTTCTTGTTGATGCCATGTTTATGTCTTTACAATTCGGAATGCCACCTCTCGACGGCTGATTGAGGAGAACGGGTCGAGAATGTGGCATAAAAGTAATACTGTAATGCTCACATTTCTTGATCGTGGACGGATAAAAATAAACTCGGCCGATGTAATTGAGCAGAAATTGTGAAGACGGAAAATCCGACAAAAGCCATCGAAGGGAAACAACAAAAGAAACTTCAAATCACCAGCAAGTTGGGCAGCCGGACGAGCAGCCGACAAAGTGCGGTCATTTTGAAGGAGAAAATATTTTCGGCTCGCATCCCTCGGGACTTGAGACGGAGATGATGTGAAAAGCAGCATGTAATCAGAACTATAAAGCACCAGAAAATTATAGGCAACGACTGTGCATTATTCATTTTCATCTCGGGACATTAAATGTTGCCGGCCCGCAATCAAACGGAGATTGAGAGCGAGAGCCAGCGAAATATTAAATTCTTCCAAGTGAGCAAAGGTTAATGGCTCAAAAAGTGAGTTTCCTCGCTTCCATGTTTGGTCCGTGCCCACCTCAGTTGCGATTCTGTTTGATCTACCCGACGACGACGATGAAGGTTCTTTGCGTGGCATTCAAGCGACGACACGGAGCTGCTGCTGAAACGCTTGCCATCGCTTTTAAATGAAAGAATCTTTACGTTTGTCAGCAAATTTGCTGGCTTTTATGCTGCGAATATTGAATTATGGTTACACAAACCACCGACAGCAGAGAAAAAGTGGAGATGGGAAACTTTGTGCTTTATTTATTTTTTCATAAATTGAATTTTCCCTTTCGGAGAGCACGAAACTTCTTTGGGGATTTTAAGAGTTAAGCCAGAAGTTTTCTATTTCTTCGTCAGGTTTTTATTTACATTATCCAACGAAACTTTGCCCAAAGCCGATGATAAAATCGATTCACAAATCGAAGTTTCGAGCGGAGGGTGGAAAAAGAGTTCAAGCAAATCGGATATTTATTGACGACGTTCTCGGTGATGAAGTTTGACTTCGGAATGGAAATTCACTTCTCTCGGACGAGTGTCGGCGGATCGCTTACGTACAAGGGTTGTCCTGCGTATCGTTTCGTGACCCATGCGAGTGGAAGAATTACAGAAAGTTCGGTGCGAGTGAAACAGCAGAAACGGAAAAAGTTCCCAAACTCCTAATTAATTCTATTTTCCCACTTCTGCCTAACTAAACTTATTAAAATTGTTTCATTTCAGTTTTTGCCGACGTTTTCGCTTTTCCCATTTTCCTCTTCTGCGCCTTTCCGCCATCGACCTCAAAGCCCGAAATAAGGCGTAAATATTGCCATTTCAGATGTTGGAGCGACGTTGCGGATGAAAAGTGCTGGCAATTGATGGTTTCGAAGTTTTCTTCTCCTTCTACTTCGCCCCAAGCGCCAAAAGCTCCAAAAGCTTCAGAGTTCCCGGCGAGAAAAGTCAAAAAGGTTTGAACCGATTTCTGTCTGATTTTCGCGACACTCTCTCAGTCTTTGGACGCGAGGAGCAACGCTTTGATAGTTGAGAAAGCAGCAATAATCGTAAATATTATTTTACGAGCATTAAAAATAGAGAACGGCGAAATTATTTTCGTTTCTCTGCTGTTTCCTGCAAGGAGAGCGAGACGCGACTTCATCGGAATCTCGTGAAAATAATTTCGTTTTGTCCTCGTTTAAGTACGTTCTACCATGAACAGCGGAAATTTCTCAACACTTTCCGTTGATTTATGACGAAAGAACATTTTTTACTGTCGCCGACACCATTTAAAACTTTTCTAAACTCCCTCACTCTTCCACAGAAGTTTTACTACAGATGGAAGTTCTTTCATCTTGGAATCGATTTTTATTTCTGAAGACAACCGATTCAAATAAATCCAGCTGATCATACTTCCGTTGATGTCCGCAGTTCGCGATACTAAGCAGTTAGAACTTGTCCGGCTAAGGTGCTTGAGTATTTCGAATTTGATATTCACCAAAGAGGAGAAAACATGAAAATCTTGAGCGAGTAACCTTTAATTTTTCGTGATTTATTGCAAACATCTGTTGCTGTCATCTTTGCTAATTTTTTCGAACCCTCTACATGGTGCAAAATATTAACTTTCAGTTTAATATGATTTGAAACACTTTCGATGACCAATTAAATCACCTTGAAATTAAATCAAGTACATTGTGCGAAATCGCTAAAGTTTTCCACTTCATTTTCTCGCACTTGGAGTCGTTAATCGTTAAAGAATGAAATAGGTGAAAGCCGTAAAGTTGAGCCGGTGCCAAAATGTTGCTTATAAAAGCGCCATTAAAAATTAAACAGTTCCTTGAGTGTCGTAAGGCACCGACAGAAAACATAATTTATGGTCCTAAAAATTTATATTGTCAGGCTGTGTCATCCATTGAGATTACGCAGCTAGTTGTAAATTGTTGGAAAACCGACAAGGGAAGAAACAAGACAAGAACAATTTCACCGGCAGTCAGTTGGCAGTGAAGCCACTTTTCTCTTCAACATTCAGACAGAAGTTTGGTTCTACAAATGTAGACATAAAGATTTCTGATTTCACATTCTCGAAAACGTTATTAAGTTGTTGAACGATTTTTAAGTCAAAGTGGCATCACTGAAAGTCTCACAAAAGGTGCTGGAACTTTTCTACCAACTCTTGCCAGTCTCTCGCTTAAGATTCGCTTCACTGTGAACTGCAACTTTGCTAAGACTCGTCGTCCTTCTGTTCAAGTTTGATCAAGAGACAAAAGCGGATCGTCGTCAGCCGGAATGGATTGTCGCTAGAGCGAGCGGAGAGCCATAAATAAATATTTCTGTAAGTTGATAAAGAAACTGCAAGAAGATGGAATGGAAACGAGCTGGGGAGGGTTGTTAAATGCTATTCAAGTGAATGATCACTCAGTTGGGTTCTTTGAGGTTATAAATGTTTCGGAATAAATCTCTCTCGTCATGCGAGCGGAGGGAAAAGGAGTTTCAGCTTTTGGCACAATCGAATGAAAAAGTAGCAGAAACACAAATAAATTTCCTTTCTCGCAAATTTTGCCGAAAATTTATTTATTCTCCTCTTCTGGCTTCTTGGCTTCCCTCCTGTCCCATCTGAGCGGCAAAATCGACAGAGTTTCCAGCATTTAATAACAAGCGGTGCCCGAACCCTTTTTTGTCGGACGCTCGTCGAGTGCTCCAGCTGCAGCAACGTTGTCGAGTCAGATGGCGTCCAAACACACGAAGCAACTAAAAATCTATTAAAAAACTAATTTAAAAATTCCCTTCACTTCCACGAGTCGAGTGTGAAGTTCATTATTAAGTTGCTCTCCCACTTATCCCCTCCACCTTCTTCTGCGCCTTTCGCCAGCAAACATGGAAGCATCACAGCGTGAGCCGGGACTGAATAAAATATGGCTTGGTCGCGTCTAAGAAAGCTCGTCGAGAAAGCGGGCGAGAAATAAATTCAAACTGAGAAGGGCATTCTTCCTCACAGCAGTCTCGCTGATGATTTGCCATCATAAACTTTTCGCATTACAAGTTTGTTTGGAGCGTGGAAATCCATTGCGCTTACATCGCTCGAGTGCAGCTGCGAAAGAATCAGTGAATAGTCGATAACTCTCGTTAAATGCAACGCGCAGCTAAGCTAGAAGAGTTCATGAAACTTCAGATGGAGGCGAGATTTATGATTTCCTTTTAATGCGGAATTCTTCCACTCACTTCACTCGAAATTGCAGACGAATTATTGTGTATGATTAGCTGGCGTATTCAAACGAGCCTGGCAAGTCAAATAAAGAAGTCTCGCCCAACGATTTATTGCGACGGTTGATTTCATCGCTTTCCCTCGCTGACTGCACAGCACATGAAATATTCAGCGTTTAATTGAGTTTTAAAAGTGTAGCCTTAGCACGGAGCGGCGGAAATTTAAGAGTTTCGCGAAAGTTTCCTAGCAAACGAGTGGAAAAATATTTGGAAAGTTTCTCGCTCGCTGCTTCATGGCTGTCGCTTGAACGGCGAAACTTTAAATGAATTAATCAATTAATTTACATCCAAAGCGACTCTGCAGTTTGCCTGCAATTAGAAGACAAATTAGAGCGAGGTGGCACGCAGCGCGGTTGGCGGAATGTTTGAAATGTTAATTGCGATAAAGCGCCCGGGAAGGCGTCGATGTGTTTTGCTTTGACTGAAATTCTTCAAGTTCCAATTTATGTAAATGCGCTCGTCGTGTACTCGACTGTGACACACGAAGAGTCTTTGAGCGGATCTAATTGACGTGAGTCGTGAGACAGGAACTTTGTTCAATCAAATGTCGTCAAACGACCCGGCAGCGACTTTGAAGTGATTGAGCAGCAGCAACCGCTTCGCTCGGCTCCTGAAATTTATTTCGTACTCGTGCGGCGAAAAATAATTGAATCGGAAGTAATTGAGTTTGTAATTAAAATTGTTTCTCAGGAATTTTTGATTTTCACTCAAATTTTATGTGAATTAAATTACTTTCTCACACTTCGAGCGTCGTCTTCCTTGTGACTGATGTTTACTCAAAGCTCCGAAACGCTGAAAACGAATCTGTTAATTTAATTTCTTTCGCGTGGCTGCGCTCGCTCGAGTGAAATTACTGATGTGAGCAGATTTCCATCTCAACCTGCCTGACAAGCTTTTCGTCTCTCTGCTTGCCGAGACTACGACGAAAAGCTTTTTATCCGAAAGCCGGATTCCCGTGCCCTAAGTGCCATGTTTTCAAGGCAGAGAGCGGGCGCTTAGTCGAGGAAGAAATAAAGTGTTTGATGAAAAATCAATTTCGAAGTCAAACTGTGCAATAAAAAGCAAAGGAAGGAAAGAGTTCAGCAACATGGATCGTTGGAGGTGTTTTCAGACATTTTTCATGCGATGCAGCAGAAAGAGAATTCGAAGGAGTTCAAGAGTTTCTGCTCAATAATTCAGACGAAGCTTCGAGCCAAGCTCTCGATTGATCTTTGAATTTGCTTACGTTTGGTTGGCATTAGCTCCGGACATTGAGACGTAAACACTTCGCTTCCTGCAACGTGAAGTCTTCGCCCCGCACGTGAGCGTAAAGCAGATTATGGACATTCTAACGAACATTAAATTGAAAAGACTTTGTTCATCTCGATGTAATGACCCGAACATGTCTTCTCGTCTTATCTTCGTGGTGAATGGAGAGATCGTCCAACATTTCTCTAATCCCGGCGGAAAGCTTCATAGGACAACAGGTCTTTAAAAAGACGAATGAAGGTATTGTTCGCTGGTGAGCTTTCAGTGTTTTCGTTCGAACTCGTCTCAGCATAATTTATTGTAATCCCACCGTTGCCTTTTGCATTCCTCTCGTCGTCGTCGTCGCTGCTCGTCGATAAATTCCTCCTGCAACCTCGTAATTGAACGAGTTTTCTGCTTCGAGAAAAGAGAATTCTAAAGCAAAGAACGATGAATTTCAATCGAGCACATCTCACAGATCGACTGATGGCAAAAGATTCGTGAACGTGATAAACGTGAAAAATCCCCCGCTCGGATTCCGAACGAAAGCATCATGAAATTAAACTGTTTGAGTGTCGTTTTATGCCTGATCTCTAGTGGCTCTCGGCAGTCAAATGTCAATGACGACGAAATTGTCTTCTTCCTTCGATTTGTCAATCCTGATTCGACAACGGAATCCGGTTCGTAATGCTAAGCACTTGCCTTTGTTCGCTTGACATCTTATGCGCTTTTCAAAGCTCTTTTAACAAATTATGAGCGTCTCTGTCGTCATGTTAAAAAGTCAATCTGGCATTGTTATCTCGAGTTCACTGGAGCGATCAAAGAAAGAAATCAATTCCCTCTTGGCTTCCGACAGACATCAAATTAAATTGAACAACTTAGTTCCTCGTGATGAGATTTTCTTCTTCTTTTACGATCCACATTTGTGCTCGCAATCGCTTCTTGATGTTCTTTGAAACAGTGGGACGACGAATGGAAACTTTCAACGGTTCACATGATTCGATATGATGGATTTGCCGCCATCAAGAGCCGAGTCGCCAACTACTCTTCTCGACTATCGGTTCACTCGTATTCTCCGGTGCTTTCGCTCATCCTCAATCTGAAATTTACATGCGAGAACATCAACTTTTATCCCTTCGTTCGCAATAATATTAGCTTTTTCATCGATTCCAATTCCTATTAGATATGTAGACCCAAGCGTGCGAGGGATGCTTCTGCTTGAGGAGGGCGAGAGCTTGTTGGGAAAACCACCAAATGTGAAATGTATGACGATGGTGCGTTGGAAAGTTTAAGAACGATGTAACTTTTCCAAGCGCCTTTTGTTGATGGGGAAATTTTCAGCGCACCCACGTCACTTCCAAACAACGGCGAAGGTAAATCTCATTATGGCGTATGAGTTACACAGAAGCAAAAACAGTGGCCCTCTTCAGGCAAACGGTACGGTGGGGAAATTGAGAGATTCGCTGGGAAAACGAAAAAAGTTTTCCCTTTTGCGGGTTTCCACTCATCGCTCCTCTTTTTCTCGCTGTGAAGCTTCTGCATGATATTACCAATCGTCATGCTGGCGTTTGACGGTTTACAAACCTTTTACCTGCTCCTTCTTATGGAATCAGTTCGCTGAACGTTGATGGGATTCGTGCATGTTTACATTTCGTTGTGCTTTTTCAGCGCCAACTAGCTTTGTACGGCTTCAAGGATCATCAAAACGAAATCCACAACGTGGCTAGACTTGGTAGAGAACCTTGATGGAAACTTCGTGGCGTGGAAAACTCGAGGAGCTCACATTTAGGTTTCGCAGCGCCGTTATCGTAATACTTAAAGTACGATTAAATTGAGAGATTTAATTAGCCTGCAACGTCGTTTCTTCAACCTGAGAGTTTCCCTCAAACGTTTATGTAGACTGCAAAGTGTTTCACCTTTTGTAAAGCAAAGCGAAGGCGAAACAGTGAAGAGCGAGAGAAAGGTTACAATGCTTTCGTTAACATTTCATCCTTCATCCAGCTAATCGTTTCACTGATTTCCATTTTTTCCTCGTCGTGCCTTTCTCTCGACTTCATCTCCACCATCCGTCGTCCTTGGTCGACGTGTCTCTCCATTTTTCATGAAACGAGTCGTTAGCAAAGGTCTAATAACACACCTGGGCAATTTGCGACAGCACAACAACAGTAAATTGCAGCAAAGGCGAATAAATCCTCGAGCGAGATACGAGACGATGGGAGCTCGTGTAGTTTACACGACAAGGTGAAGCGGGAAAAGAGATTAAAACAATTTTTTCCTGTTTCGGTATGCCAATCAGATATTTTCCTTTTATTTTTCTCTCTTGTTTCGAATTCTTTTTCTTCTACTACTTTCCATTTTCATCACATCAAATGTTTAGTTCTATTTCCGAGTACATTCTTGCTCTTTACGTGATCATTGACAAGGTGCTTTGCCTGTGAAAGGAGAAAACGGAAAAGGACCCTCGCACCTCGTTCAGCTTTCGCTTTTCCGGCCTCTTCAACGAGAGTGACGATTTTATGAAGGCGCCTGATGAAATGGCTTGCGGAGCAGCGAGGGGAGAGGGTGGAAGGTAAAAATTCAAAGCCAATTTTTATTGCAAAGCACCTCGTTCACATGTGTCAAAGCCAAAACTTTTCCAATGACAAACGAAGGGAAAATATCAAAGTTTCCAATTCTTCTCCCTCTCCAAAGACGACAACGCCAGCAGCAAGAAAAGAAAAGCAAACAAACAAGAGCTGGCGAGGGGAGGAAACGAAGTGCAAACAGCCGGAGGAAAAGTTATTGCTAACAGCAGAGAGAGGAAAAGCACACTTTTCTACATCAATGAAGCTCGGACCTTTTAATCCCTGGCAACATTCATTAGTTTGTTACTTATTCTTTGCACATCAATCTCCTTCGCCGCTCTCTCTTGATTCGCTTTTCAATTCTTTTTCGTTGCTTTTGTTTTGCCTTGCGACGTGGAAAACTTTATCGTTCGCAGCTGAAATCCCCACCGTCATTTTCCCTCTTCGAATTTCACGAATCAATGGAAAAGCTTTAACTTTGTCGAGAAAACCACTTAATTAGTCTTCGTCCATTCTCCTGTTGTAGCCAATGCTGCCTGCTACAGTCTGATTAACTTTCCACTGGTTTTGTTCTTTCTTGATTTATCTTGTGGTTGGTGGATTGTGTGGGCTTCTGAGGATCGTGGGAGGGGACACAATGGGTGGATGGATGGATAAAAAAATCCCTCAACCAAGGATCCGTAAAACGTAAGAAATTCCATCTGACTTTTGAGCTCATTCTTTTCAATTACCAATTTCCAAATGCTTAAAGAAAATCTTCTTCCATTCTGGTGAGAAAATGATCTTCGTGTCTGTCGTTTTGACGGAATAATTTTCACATAAAATTAAAACCACACTTTACTGCTTATTTGTTTCGAAGTAAATGGATCGGAAAGCGGGTGGCGGTAAAATTGAAATGGTTGAGGGATTTACTTTTGATTACATTTCTCGATCTCAAATTTCAAAAATATATTTTCCATTTTCGACAAGCGTTTCCATCTCTCGTCGCAAGCTTTTCCGCACCCAACGCCGCCGCTCTCGAGAGTTCTCGAGTCGAAGAAAATTGAAAAAGTGTTTGCGTCTTCCGTTGGTGTTATTTAAGAATCGAGTGGAAACAAATTACATGCAAATAAAATGGATTACCCAGTTCTGATAGAAACTCGATGGAAAGAATAAACTCGAATGTATGTTTTGTTATCGTTGCGGCTTTGGGACGCGACAGCGAAGAGAGATGGAAAAAATTGTAAAACTTTGACAATTTTAATTTAATTCCTTTACAATTTCACTCCTTACTCTGCTATTTCTTGTGAATTTAAAATTTCTGCGCTATTTCCATGCGAAGGGTTTGGGGCGTTGCGTGGGTGTCGTCACGCCACTAAGCCCTAATCTTATTTATTCTGCGTGATCTGCAACTTCAGATCCTGTTTGTTACCCAAATCCTTTTCGCATCGCTAATGCCAACGATTTGCATCCTCAGTTACACAGATCACGCCACCCACGCACGGCGCCTAATGCTGTTTCCAAATGAATTTTAAATTTTTCCTGCTTTTCGTTTTTGTTTTGCCGCAGATGAGAAAATAAATAAAGAAAAAATTTGCGTTTTCATCCATGTACGAGAATGTTTTGCGCTCGGTTAAAGGATATTGCTGATTTCGCAGAATTAAATTTGTTTCTTCCGAGCGTTGGTGGGGCAAAAAAAAGAAAGTAGCAAAACGGAAAACTTAAAATGTAGTTTTTGCGCGCTTGAACGTCATGGCGTTGCAACTGAAACGATAAGCGAGCAAAACGGGCAGGCGAAGATAATAAGAAAACTTTTGAAATAATAACTTTTGGTATTAAAACGGGGAGAGAAGAAAAAGAAACGAGAAGCTAAATAGCCAGTTATGCCCGTTAATTTGGTTGGAATAATTGGAGAGAATTAAGATGAAACAGAAAATTATGTTTCGAGCGCAAAATAAAAGAAACGACGACACGAAAGGGAGACGAAAAAAGTGGGAAATTTAATTATAAGCGGGAGATATATCGCCATCGTTGGAGGCAAAATAAAAAGAGGAAGAGTCTCCGAACAGAAGCAACGAGAGGAGGAAGGATGAAAATTAATGATTTTAGAAAGTTAAGACAACCGGAGGGGAAACTACGCGAAGCAAACTAAACGACAAGAAAAAGGAGTAAAATTTTTAATGAAATAATAATAAAGGCGATATGAGTCGAGTTGTCTTTACTCGATGCGCGCGTGAGATGAAAGCGGAGAAAGAGCTTTCTGCAGAAAGCTTCAGGGTGGCTCTTCATGTTGCAGAACTTTCTCGCTTTTCTTTTAAAAATTCCCGAAAAAAAATGAAACTTTCTGCAGTTAAACATAATCAAGATTTACCCTCCTCGCCCCCTTGTCGTCTCGATAAAAAAAAGCTGCGCCTCTTGTTAATTTCTGCTCGCCTTCAGAAAGCTCTTTCTCCACTCCGTCATCTCCTTATTTCCTCCTCTTTTAGCTGTGCGCTTTTTAGATGTTTTTAAAATTGTAAAAGAGGAGTTCACTACGGTATTCGTTAGCGAGTTGGCAGTTGAGTTTCTTCAACAATTTTCCTTTGAAAGGAAGGAGCGAAACTCTTTATCCAGTTCTTCGAAAAAAGCTCCTAGTTTAATGGCATAAAGAGCGCGAGCAAAAGTTCACCATCGCAGTTCGTGCGATGTTGGTTGATGGAAGCAGTTGTCGCGCGCTTGGTGGTTATCAACATGCCAATTTTATGCCACGCTGATTTCATGATGACTTTTTATTCGAACCATCCAACCTCCTCAACGTGAGGGAGGCGAAAATTTCTCGCTCGTAATTTTCAGATATTCGCGGGGATCCATTCGTGAATGAATCGAAATTGATTTTCATCGCGAATCCCACATCTACACATGCTCTGCCCTCTCTCTCCCTCGACGTTGAGGCGCGAATTTCGATATGAAAAATTGTCTCTCGTGCATAAATTTCTTCTGCGGGCGGGAGATTATCAAATGTTTCGGTTAGCGTCGAGTGTGACTTTTCTAATCTCGAGCGAAAGTCAGCGATCGGAAAGAGTGAGGAAGTCAGAATCGTATGATAAGTGACATTCGGGGAAAGCTATCGACTTTCAGCACGTCTTTGCTGAATCGTTTCTTCCGCTTCGATTCGAATTTTTCCTGCAATTTATGGTGAAATTATGCGGAAAAATGCAATAAAATTTCATCGACAATGCTTTACGATTGGAATTTATTTCGATTTTTCCCGTCTCTCGATGCCATTCGCTCATCCATTTCAATTTACCAACAATCACCTTCTCGAGTGGCTTTTAACATTCAGTCAGTCAGTCACCAATGCCAAATGGTCGCCCCGAGTGGCCCCGAAAAAAATGAATTCAGCAGAGAGCGGAGAATATTTCCAGTCATTAATTTCACAAGAATCATCTACTTAAAATGCCATTTTGCTTGCTTGCCCTCAACGAGAGCATCTTCATTCACTCCTCGAAAGGAAATGGAGCGTTTTCCATCTTCATGATACTCTCATTCTCAACCACTTGGCAAGAAACCGAGTCGTCGCCTGATAGTGTTTCCCACGGACCACCGTTGGAGAGCGAGAAACTTCTTCTGACATTTGACACGGAAAACCCATCAAGAGACGCTAAGGTGTAGGAAAACTCTTGTAATTATCCACCGAAAAAAAATGGGGAACATTTTCCTGTCGCACTCATTCACTCTACTTCGTTAGTTGACGTCTGGCGTTTGGAGAACTTTCTTCTCGATCTTTTAATTAATGAGTAAAGTTTTCGGCGCCGAAAGCGAGGAAGAGCATGTGGATGTGCATAGCGACGCAATCAAACGATTCATTCGTGTATATCGCAGGTACTTTTGTAGTTAATTCTTCAATTTCGTTATTAAATGGTTTTTCACTTGAACCTAGTTGAACTCAATTCTCGATCGGAGCGAGAGATTTATTTTTGTGGAAGGAAATCGGAAACTTTTATCACTTGTTCAATGGGCAATTATCGAAGTGCTCCGAATCGATTTAAATTAATTTGAGACTTTTGTGTGTTCCTTCGTCGAATGGAAAGTTCAGAGCCGTCCGGGACGCTCCCGGGTTTTAAGTTTGGCTCGTTTTTTAATCAAAAAATGTTAAAATCATGGAGCTTTATGCAAATCGCCGAACGTCGGAGCGCTAACTGAAATAATTCATTTCAGACTGAGCGAACCAATTTGCGGATTGTGTGGGCTTCCGCAGCAATCTTCGCCTTGCCGCCCCCCAAACTTTAGTTTCCGTTTATTTGGCTGTTGTCTGAACTTTACAGTTTTTCTTCGCAACTCGTTCAATTATCACTTCTCGAGATTTTAATTTAATTTTCCCACAATCTGAGACACATTTCGGTTGCGAAGGGAGAAAGTTTGCAGTTTTCAGCGTCGACAATTTTTGCGAGCGTTTGTTCTTGTTTAATTATCGTTTTGTGGCTTCCGCCGCGATGTTGTGTGGGGGGCGGCGATGACCGAAATGTGTCTCGCCATCCTCTCGCTCTCAATCTATTTCCAATTTGAAATGAAATTCCGTTTTCGCTTTGTTGTTTTCGAAAATAATTAAAGTGTAGAAACCCCGAATGCAATCTACTTAATCACTACTGACAGAGAGAGAGAGGAGGTGGTGAAATTACGGATTTCTCGAAGGGTAGGAGGAAGGGAAATGGGAATTGTGAAATGAATGGGATAAAGGAGAGAATTTATAATGACGGGAAATTAAGAATTAAAATGAAAATGAATCTTTGTGTTTTATGCAAGATTCATCGAGCGCTCGGCAACCGTTTTGTGACCGAGCGAAACTTCCTTTCCACATTTTTTTTTTGTTTGCTTTTTCATGATTTTTCGCTTCCGGCAGTTTTCCCCAAGTCACAAAACAATCGCCGATCGCTCGGAGAGCTTCAGCTCCTCCTCGCGCCGACCTGAATTGCATTGAAAGGAAATTTCTATCGTAGCTCGTCGGATCCTTGATGCTTTTAATCCGTTTCAGTTTTCGTTAAGGGATTTAAATCCGCATAAATATTTCATCCTTTCGCAATCAGCGTCGGGAGGCGGAGAAGTTTCGCTGGAGCATCTTCAAGAAATTAACTTTTCGAAAGGAAGAGAATGGAAAAGGTTAAACGTTTTTCACTTGGAAAATCAAGTGGATCAAGTCGTTGTTCTCTTCGCTTTCTTCTCTCGTTCCCATCGCGATGCTTCCCTTTTTTCATGAAGGCATAGCGGTGGAAAATTTAATTATGAATCGTCATGATGACAGAGGAATCTGATGTTATACTCTGCGACGTCACGACGACCGGTTGGTTCTTCTTGTACACTTAGCCCTACTTGATGTTATTTTAATTTGTCGTTTTTCTGATTGGACAGCTTCCCCGTTGGGCGCAAATATTTGTTCACAAGTGCCCTTAATTAAACCGCGCGCGGCGAGCGAAGGGAAGAAACGGCGGAAAGTTTAAGATTTATTTTATCGCGTGGCCAGGGGGTCAAAGCCACCCAGTCTCTCCTTCAGCATAAATTGCCTTAACGATTTTCAACTTTTTAATTTTTATTTCTTTTGAGTAATCACGCGATTCGGTTGTTTTTGTCGTTTCGCTGCGGTTCATTTGTAAACTGGCAGCGGAATTGTGCCCCGCAGGAGACGAAATGGCCGGCAATCTCTCTCGACAATTCTTCCGCTTCGCCCGCCCCACATCACTGCCGCTGACCCAATCGCTTGCCTCCTCTCGCTTATGTTACGTTTCGGGCTGTGTCGGAGGTCTTTTAACGACTTTTAACTTGAGGAAAGTTTCGCTTTCCTTCGCTCTTTATCTTTTAAACAATAAATTTTCGTTAATTTTCCTTATGTTCATTTTATACAAAAAAAAAGGAAGAAGATCAGGCGGCAGGGTGCTCTAGAAGATCCGCGCGAGTCTCTCGTCGCTTCACTGTCATGGATCTTTCATCTTCAAAGACTTTTCTTTTTCATTTTCACACATGTCGACGTGCATCAGTTGCACACATCGCCCTCGCCTCATAATCATCCACAACACCCTGTCACGACATTAAAATCATAAAAGAAATTGAAAAGTCTTCTCTTTCTTCTTCTATGTCAACTTCTTCGGATAACTTTTTTCCTTCTTTGTTGGGAAATTTATTTTTCTTCGCTTGCGAAAGACAAAAGAAGAAGAATTTCCTAATTGCGATGCTCGTTTCTTAATAAACATTTTCCTTGTGGCCCGAAAATTCCTTTTTATTTTTCCCAATTCGTTCGGCTTTGACTTTTACAGGAGGCAAAAAACAATTTCGCTCGACAGTTTCTTCTCGCAGCTTTACATTAGAAAATATTTAGTTGAAAGGAGAACTTGCTTGTTTGCCTGAAACCCTTCGCCCCTTTTGAATATCTTCAATCATTCCGCGGAACAAAGCCAACGACTATTTCTGGCCTCTCAATCATTTTTCGGAAAGAAACTTGCGCAATATTTGATGTAATTCTATCTTATCTAGTAAGTTATCCGCGATTCTTTTCAATTATTTCATCTTAATTTCTTTTCTCGCAAATGTTTTCACTGATTTCAAATTGTTTTTTGTAGTTCTGAGATGCTGAACACGAGGCTGAAGGTGAGCGGAGCGAGAAAACTTTCTTCTTGTGTTGCTTAAAAGAATAAATTTCGGGATGCAAAGAGTTAAAATGTGTGAAATTAAAAGAACTTTTCGACAATCCGCTCAAGAGGGAACTGTGCACTCTTCAATCAAAGTTGTCGAATATTTCATATGGACGAGCTCGCTCGCTCAACTTCAACCTCCTGCCCTCATGATTTGTTTTACATTAATGAATAAGATGTTTTGTTGCTTGTAAATTTATCAAAAATAGAACTGAAAGAACTTTTCATGTTCGTCGACACTTACAGCGGGCCAGGCGCCTACTTGTTAGCATTCTGGTCCTCTTGCTCTTCCGAAGCTTTGCTTGCGACGTACAAAGCCGGGTCGATGACTTTCGGAATTGGTTTGATTTCCGTTCCCAACTCCTTCTCGATGCGATGAAGATCGTAGCGGTCTTCGTACGTGATGAGATTGATGGCGATACCTTTGAAGAAGCAAAATAAGCTTTAAGACGATTGAAGAAGAAAATGAAACTCACCCAAGTGACCGAAACGTCCCGAGCGACCAATACGATGCAAGTAGGTCTCGGCCATTTTCGGGAAATCAAAGTTAATAACAACATTCACAGCCTGTACATCAATACCACGGGTAAACAGATCCGAGCACACCAAGTTGCGGCACAAGCCGGAGCGGAAATCGTGAAAGACGCGATTGCGATGAACTTGCGCCATCTTCGCGTGAATGTAATAGCAGCAATAGCCCAATTCGGTGATCTTCTTTGCCAACAGTTCCACGCGTTGAGTCGAGTTGCAGAAGATGATCGACTGGTTGATTTGAAGCTTGCTGAACAGAGTATTCAAGCAGTGAACCTTCTGGCGCTCCTGAACGAATGCGTAGTACTGCGTCACTCCCTTCAGCGTCAACTCCTCCATCAAGTTAATCTCGTATGGATTGCGCAAATGTTTGTCCATGAATTGCTTCACCGTCAAGGGGAATGTGGCAGAAAAGAGGAGAATTTGCCTTTCGCGTGGTAGTTTCATGATGACATGGTCCAGCATGCCCTTAAAGTCCTGCGACAACAGCTTGTCGGCTTCGTCCAATACCAGAACTTTACAGTTGTCCATGTTTGCAACGTTCTTGTCCATCAAGTCAAGAATTCGGCCGGGAGTGGCAATGACGACTTGCACTTTCTGATAAAGCCGCATGATATCGTCCTTCAAGTTCGTTCCACCGGTTGTCACCATCACTTTGATGTTCAAATGCTTCGCCAACTCGATACAAATCTGTGATGTTTGCAGGGCGAGCTCACGGGTCGGCACGATGACCAACGCTTGAATACAGTCGCGCTTCTCGTCTACCTGCTCCAGAATCGGAACACAATAGGCACCCGTCTTTCCAGTTCCGTTCTTGGCTCGCGCCAAGATGTCCTTGCCACCGAGAGCGATGGGAATCGCTGCCTCTTGAATCGGCGATGGCTTCTCCCATCCCATCTCGAAAACGCCCATAAGCAGCTCGCGTTTGACGCAAAACTCTTCAAATTCATTGCCGCGTGTATCAGTTACATCCTGAAAGTTCAAAGTGCAATTAGTTCAACAGCTCGTCGCTCCAGCATGATCAACTTACACTAGTCTTAATTCTATTATCTTTGGGTGGGAGTGCAAGTTTCGATTTCCATCCGGAGTCACTGTTGAGAAAAGCGAAGTGGAAATTGAGCAATCAAGTCAGAGACGGTTCAAGTTTAATCGTCGACTAACCCTTGATTAAGATGATTGTTGCTGTTCATCGTTTCAGTCATCATTTTGTTGTTGTTGTGGTGGTTGTTACTCCTCGGCTGACTCTTCAGATCCTTCTTATTCATAAAAATTGGTTTCAAGTTCTCTCTTCGCGTTCAAACCAAATATCTTCAACTGTTTTGTTTTCTTAAACTGGGATTTGTTCCCTCTTTCTTGTTTAATCCTAAGTTTTTCTTTTATTTACACTAAAACACCTTAAAATCTTTTTAGGTTTTCGTTTAGCTTCACTGTTTTGAAATCTCTCGGCTCAGTTTTTCTTTTCAAATCAATTTGTTAAATCCTCGATGTGCTCAGAACTGCACAATTATTTTGTGTTGATCACTTTTCCACTTTTTTCCTTCGAATTTTCACGCTTTATCTTGTTGGATATCTAAAACGAGAGTGAGAGTTGAGTTGATCTGTCAATCGTCGTTGGATTGTTGTATCTAATTTGAGGCGCAAAAGGTTTCGCTGCCTTATCAAAGGCGATAACAAAATGTTTGTGGAGCGGAGAAAAAAACATGGAAAATCGAATCGCAAATAATTTCCGTGAAGACAGCACGATCATGTAAACGCCGAAATCTTTACAGTTAATGTCGAGCGCTAGAAACGTTTGTCGATGTGTGAGAAAAATGTAACTTTCGTTTCGAACTTTTCTTCTAAATTTAGTTAGATTGCGCCGAAATGTAAACGCGAAGAAGATCCAAGCGGAGATCGTCGAGTGAACAGGGAGGAACTTCCAGGTCGCAAATCACTTTCTTTGTCTCTTTAAGCTCGGTCATTTGAAGCGCCATCGAGACCCGAAACGAATTCGTGAGCGAAAAGTTGCAAAATCATGTCGAACCCGATTTTGATTCACAAAGCACAGCAGAATTTATGAATTTCGACAAACGGCAACGACGCTCGAGCTCTTGCCGAGTGAGAACAATGAAGAGAGCACAAGGTTTGCTATCAGAAACAAAAGGCGGTCTGCATCCAATCAGGGACTCGGTGGATTCGTTTGTGGAGCAGAAACCGGATCGCGCGGTTCGTGAGCTTCTCACTCGTGAACTAATCATCAATGATGTAACCGAACTTCGCCACGAAATTGCATCACGCGATTTGAGTGATAAAAACGAAATTCTAATCAGCGAAAGGCGGCAAATCGCGAGAATGCTCGGAATAATTTTTTCCGTGACGGAACCAAACGACGAAGCCGACGAGAGCGTCAGCCATTGCTTCGCAACTGAATTTATCAATTTTGCACAACAAAACACATTTGCAGATTTGCTGTTTCGATGTAAATCCGCAAGGAACCGGAAGGGTTGTTACTTTCTAACCACAACAGAGACGTTAATCGAAGTTTAAATCGCTTTCAACAAATAAGCCGAGCACATTGAATTTTCCGAACTTCAATCCGCGATTTTCGTGTGAAATCGAAGCTCCATTAATCGAATTTCATGTTTTTCTTATGCGCTGATTGTTAGTCGACACTTTTACGTTAATTATATTTACCTGGAGCGTGTATATCTTGACTTTGGATAATTTTTGCAATCTCGCTTGTGATTTCCTTTTGAAACTAAGAATTGTAGTTGAGCGCCCCGAAATTTTCACGTACTTTGGCCCTGCAAAACTAAGACGCAAACCTAACGGTCAATTTTGAATATCAAAAAGCCGTTAAATCGTTTCAATTATCAATATAAACTCAGAATTTCAGCGAGCATTCATTAAGATAGATTTGAGTTCGAGCGAGGAAGAACGAGTTTAGATAGCCCAAGTTGAACTGTTTAAAAATTATTTATTCCAAAATAAAATCAAGAAAAGCAAATCCCTTCAACTACCAACTCATTTAATCTGTTAGAAATTAAAAATTGCCACGTTTTCGTGATCTAATTAAATTTTATCTTGATTTATTAATTACCCGCGACTAATAACATAGAAATAAAATATCAATTTTGAATCCACATATAAAACAGCGCAGCTCTTTGGCATTCTATTTAGTTCGGTTTCGGGATGAAGAGTTTCGTTCTGCTGTTTTATCTCTCACTTGTGTGGAGCGAATCGGAAGGAGACGCTTTCGATACATTGTTCAACAAGTACACTAGAATTACTTGCAAATCTTCGGGAAAGTCGATTAAAGTCGTCATGTGTTATAACAAGCATTGGTCTCGAAACAATTCAGTGATTAACGTTGGACTCGATGTGATCAAAAAGCTAGAGAAGATAAACGTACGAAGTTGACATAATTTAAAATATCTCAAACACTTCTAATGCTACAGGTCGACTACGCAGTTCATTATAAGTACTTCAGCAACTGGCGACAGATCATCAAGATTCCTGCCATGGATGCTTGCAGCCTTTTTACTTTCTCACTAAACATGGGAGGAGGCGGAGCTATGGCAATTATCAATTCAATTGTAAAGGGATTTGATGGTATGGGCTGTGATTTTTCTTATAGTTAAGACCACGCTTGATAATTTATCACAGGAGAGTTGCCTTGTTGTCCTTGGGAAGTTGGCATGAAATTCCGCATGACAAATTTCTCAAACCTTGAGAAAGAGAACCCTCCTGGCGAGTATAATCAAGTGCTGCGTATGTTCAACGATGACGACGACTTGATCTTCGAATCCAGCACAATCAGTTCGGGCCGAGGAAAAGGAAGGGGAGAAGGAAAATATGAGTTTTGAGTGGAACTTTTAAAGACAATCTTGATAATGAAATCAAACAAATTCAACGTATTTTGTATTGCTGTTTTAATTTTGCAACAATTTAGTCTCTTGGTGTTTTATCTTAATTATTGGAAAACAATCTAAACAATCTATTGTGGAAGATACGCTCCGAACCAAATTCCTGAAAGCTTAAGTTCAAATCTATTTTGATAATTTTCTTAGAAGTTTTTCCTTACTTTTGGCTCAACGTGAAAATTCAAAACTAGATCCAGCAAATATTAGCGTCCTTCAGTCCTTAAGAATCGCCTCGATCCCTCGTCTATATTCGACTAATCGTTTCACTTTCTCCGGATGTTCCACCAACGCATCAGGAAGTTTCTCTGGGAACATTTCAGAGATCACGGCGAACGCATTTTCCTTCAGAAACTTTGATGAAGTGGCGTGAGCGGCCAAGAAGATGTCTAAGGCGTTGAGTTTGTTTAGTTGGTCGAAGAGTATTTCCTCATAAGGTGATCTCATCTCGGCCACTTCGAACTTATCAGCAATCAGGAATTTCTCTTTAGCATTTTCCTCGTTATAAATTTCGCCGGTGTAGATGAAATGCAGCAAAGCTTCGACGGCGTCGGCAGCAAATTCATCGATTTTGATCTCTGTCGCTTCGCGGTGATCTTCGATTATTTTGGCAAACTTCGCGTTCTGCATTCCCAGAATGCTTTTGTGCACTTTGAACTTTCTGGCGCGAACGACGATTGACAAGTCGGAGAATCGTCCCGAAGTCCAAAGATCTGTAATTTTCCGGTCAAAGTCTTTGAAATTGCTAACACGAGAAACGATTGTCTGCTGAGCTGGCTTCTTACATTGTCGGTCGATCAAGTTCATCAACGTCCGCAGTGTTGGTACAGAGTTCCTATTACCCGGCTCATATATCGCGTCAATATTTTTGTTTCTTTGGAAGTAGACCAAAGAAAGATTTTGTCTCCCGAATAAAGGCTGCAACAGCTTCGACGATGCGAACTCGATTTCGTTGTCTCGAAAGCTGATTTTCCGCAGCTTTGTCATTCCTTCGAGCAAATTATCCGGAAGATATCTCAATTTGCATCTGCTAATGCAGAAAACAGTCAACTCTTCGAGTCCTTTCACGTTGTGTTTCGCAATCCTTTTCAGCCCACAGTTTTCAATTTTCAAAAGCGTCAGATTCGGAAAATGCTGCTGCAAGTTTCGCGGAAAACATTCGACGACTGTGCTTTCAAACCAAATTGCTCTAATGTCTTCGTTGCTTCTGCCTTTTTCGTGATAACCGGTGAACTTCTTGATCTCATGCATCGAACTTTTGATTTCTGCTGTGGTCACTTTGCAAGTGTAAAGCTTAGTTTCTTGCTCCCAACCAACAACTACGAATTCACACTTGATTTCCATCGTTAACAATTTTCTTGGTTTACAACTGAATTCGTTAAAAGTTTAACTTATCTACGATGAAACTCGAAATGAACACGATGAAGCTCGAAAAGGAACTGAGACACATGAGTAAGCTCCACAGAAACGATCGAAGTGTGAGTGATGATCGCTGCTCAGATATCAAGTTCCAGCTTGCTCAACATACATTGTCTCGACGTTTATCTGACACCAATTTAAACTAAAAGAGCACGACAATGTTTTCCTTTAATTATATTTTCATCGAAGAGCTTTTAAAGCCAACATTCCAATAATCCATTAACATTTTTATTGACCACAAAAATATAATTTTCAAGGATTAATCAACGAAGAACTTAAACATTTTCTCAGATATATTTACAGCAGCAACTTGATATGAGGATGGAGGGATGAAACAAGGATGAAGGAACAACCGTTTGCGATTGAATCTCTTAATATTCTAAAGCCCATTCGTTCTCCTGGACGAACGTGTCGACGACTTCTTTCATCGAGTAGTTTGGTATCAGTTGGTCAACCGACAGCGGCGTTCGAGTGACTGGATCGAAATGCCCGACGCGCTGCAAATGCTCCTCGATGTCTTTGCGTTCGTAGGTGATGCCCGATGGTGTGATGACTGGATCACAGAGAATTTCAAAGCTGATTTTGCCGCAAATAAAGTCTGGAACTTCACGCTTTCGACGACGGTCATCGATTTTGGCAAACATTCCATTTAGTTCGCTTGTATAATTCTCCTGAAACGAGTTGAGATTGTAATGACGTTGATTTGCATTCGACCGGAACACCTACACATTGCTGTTCGATTTTAGCTGCTTCTTCGTCACGAACTTCGGAGCTTTCGTCGACCTTCAACTTTTCCATTTGTCTCTCCATGTCTTCTCTAATCAGACGATTCAAATAAGTTTGCAGTTCGATTTCTTGAGCAATTCGTTTCTCCTCTTGCAGGCTCCATCGCTTCTTGCGAGCCATTCTAAGCTGCGATGCGATGTCGTCGCCAAAGTTAAGCTTCTGTTCCTTTCCAAGGTCTTGAGCTACGGGATAAGAAGGTAAAGAGTAAGTGAAGCAAGATGAGTTATTAATTTACCTCTTTGCAAATGCTTGATAGCTTCGTCGTAAAACTGAAGTTCCACCAGGCTCAGTCCGAGGAAGAAGTGACCTTTAATGAGATTGTTGTCCATATCCAGGGCTCTTCGACAGTCTTGGGATGCAGCATCGAACTTCTTCAACTTTATGTGGCAGAGCGCTCGATTCGTGAAGTAAGTTGCATTGCTCGGGTTCTTAATCTGTCAAGGTCAATAGATTGAAATGAGTTGGCGGAATCCTTCAGCAGTTAAAGTAATCCAATTAGGATATTTCACTCAAGTCTCGCCTAAACACTTCACAGGATTTTATTCGAACGTAAATAGAGAAAGCTCGCGAGTTATTTTTGTTGTCCGCAAACGTCAGAGCTTTTAGTTGGAAACCATTAAATCGAAGTGACGATCAAGGGATTCACAGCAACATGTTTATCACTTAAGATAACACGCAGTGGATCAATCCTAGACTATCGCTGAGTTGATAAGAAAAGCCAAAAGCTTTTCTGCGAAACTTCGATTGCGTGACAAAGGAAAACACTCACAATTGCTTTTGAGTAGCACGATATCGCATCCTCGAACTTCCTTGCAGCGAACAGCTTGTTGCCGTGGTCTTTCAGCTCTACATCGCTCATGTTTTGGCTTTGGCTCGCTGGTTTGCTCATTCCTGATTCGCCTTCACAAAATTAATCTCCCGTTGCGATTTCTCCTTCGTTTGCTTCCGCTGTCAGTCTCTTCGTCTTTGTACCTTAAGTTAGCTGTTTCCCTATGAACCGTTGACTTGCAGCGCGAAATTACATCAACAGAATCCAATCGAGAGTCATTTTTAATTCGAATAACAAATTCTCTGATTTTCACTGACAAAGTTCCAATCGTTTGAACTTCGAGTTCGGCACTTGCCGCCGGTTTGTTCTAAAAAATATCTCGTTCAACTCGAGAATAGACCGCGAAAAAGCCCTCAAACACCTCAGATCGTCCCGGATCATTGCACAACTCATAGCTACATCGCCTAGTTTGCGTGTCGAAGTTAGAATATGCTGATAAGTCGCAATAAGTTTATCAATTTGTTTCAATTTTGTGTTGATAATTAAGCATCGTTTAGCGATGCTGACTCGTGCCAGAACATGGTGAGCACATAGTGTTTGTTATCGAGTGTGCCATCAGCTTAAACGATGCCTTTAAAGCTTCCAACATCTTGGAACTGTGAACCAGCTGATTGTCCGATCGTTTACGTCGAACCAGCTGCAGACAGCTTTGAGGCCTTTCTTCTTTATGGTTCATCCGGATTTGTTCGGGAGATTCCCCGAACAACGAGCGATCAATGAGAACTCCCTGCAGATCCTGTCGGCGCATCTGGAGTCCCTACAACGAAACTCCTTTGTCGCACAATCAGGACCATCAGCTCTTCCGTTCTACCTTCGCAACAAGGATCAGACAAAACCCTTTCGCTTGGTAAAAGTTCCTCTCGGCAAACAGCGAGATACAAAGACGTTCGTCATTTCAATACTGAAAATTTGCGAGCTAGATTCGGAGAAAATAGAAAAGCTGTCATCGACGCCCACGTCGCCAAGAAGATCTTTGTCCGACTTCCATCAACCTGTAAAATACTCAGTCGACGATAACGACGGTCAATTCTCCGAAGAATTTGACTTGTTTCAATTCAAAGTTAGGCAAACGCGCCAAGATTCGCTGTCAGAATTCATCAATAAGAACAAGTTTCTTGCTCAAATCAGAACTAAGAACCTCGACGATCTGAAAGAGGAAGTTCAAAAGCTCAAGGTTGATCTGAAGGCCAAACTAAAGCTCGTCGACATCGCTTACAATTGCGGCTGGAACTTCGAACACTTCCGCGGTTGTCTCAAAAGCTTAGAGAAGCTCCACGACCTTTACGCTAACGATCTACACAACTTGGAAAATAAGAGAATAATATTTTCGCAGTTCACCGGAGTGTCCTTGGATGGCGGTAAGCCAACAACCTAAAGTCCACTCCGATTCTCAACTAACGGACTTGCTTACAGATATTCATTTGTTCACCGGAGATGTTCAGAATAATTGGCTGGACGTGAGTTGACTTTGATTGCGTTAATCTTTGATTGCGTCAAGTGGCTTATCGTCTCTTTCAGCTGATTAAGCATATCCCGCGGCAGGAAGTTTACCTCTCGACGATTCCAATGTACGAAAACACGCTGTCACAGGTTCTGCTGGATATTCAAATCGCGAGACGAAAGTTCATGCCAAAGACACTCGCGAAGAATTATTCTAGTCATCTGAGCCGGGTCATCACAAACATCCTCGACTTCCTAAGCAAAAACAAGTTTCCTGCGTCATGGCCGGAGACGCTGCGAGATTACGAGCTCGTTGTGGAATCTGAATCGGGTCCTTTGATGGTCAGCCCCACAGGTCAATTAATAGCTCCGTCGACTTGCCCAAGCTTTCTTCTTGTCGATTTTATTACGAAGAATTTAGAGGATGCGAGCATCAAACAAGCCGCGTATAAGAAGTAAGTTGAATTTATTCATTGCCGATCAATCTTCTGACATTACTTTATCACAGAAACAAATACATTGAACGTGATTTGCATAAGACATGCATCGAGCAGTTGAAACCGCTCTCGTTGCTCAAGGACGACAACATTACGCCCGAGCTGATGATTGATTGCATGGAGAACCTTCTGAAAGCTGGCATGAGCTTCGACGACCTGAACCTCCACATAACAACGTACTACTCAATCCTCAACGATGGAACTGTTTGCATCCCTCATAACTTCAAGCAGTAACTAAAACTTTAGCAAGAGATTGTGAATATTTTTTCAAACCTGATAGAATAAAAGATTTATTTTCTGATATCTACTGGTTTGAGACATTCTCTCTCTTTATTCACCGAGTATTATTAGATCGTCGTCAAATGGCTGGATTAAAATTGTAAATGGAATCGGTTTCGATAAAGTGAAAGCCTTGGTATGTTGCGCGTGGATAAGAAATGTATACTTAAAGATCATCGTCGCCAATATTTTCGAACGCTTCGTTCTGGACAGACTCCTTTCCATTTCGGAAGAACACCGACGTAGAGATTTTCTTCTTGATCTTTGATTTCACTGGTTCGTTGACACGATGGCTTATTTGTTTCATCTCGTTCTGGAAAATTAAAATTGAAATGAAACGAAAGGGCGAAGCGGTTAGTCGCAAATGTTTACCAAGCTATTAATGGATCCATCGCTCGTTGAATCGGACATTCGTCCAATAGAACATACGTCATCTCGTTTAATATAGTCAAGTTGATGATCGGAAGATAGTGTCGACTGCGAGTTGCTGATGTCGTAGCCGTTCTTCTGGTTGAGCAGCTCATCGACCATGCTCTGTAAACAGATTTATAAGCGCGTCTTGATTGGATAACTCGTGAATTCACTTACCTGCAAGCAAACTGAAATCAGGGTTGCTTGCTCGGTGACCAGCTTAATCCACTTCAGGCAGCTCTTCGCCATGAGGTATTCGAATGAAAGCTCGTACGTGTAATGACTTTTGTCGCTGATTCTAATTTTCTTGTCCGAATCCTTGTCATTCGCGACAGTCGTCACACGCCAGCAACGCATTCTCGTCACTCGAAACTTTGTTTCTTGAATCTGCTTTCCGACGATCGTTCTTATTCCTAGCTCCTGGTTTCCGATGATAATCGTCGCAATCGTATTTGCTTCTGGGAAGTCACACAACACGTTTGAAAACTGAATGCAGCCGTAGGATGGAAGGTTTCGAACGATATTCAAATAATCAATCTTCTTCCCGGACACGTGGAGCGAGCTCAAGCAGCTGAGATTTTCAGAGCTTGCGATGATCCAACCTTTCTCCAAGTCGCTGATGGACTGAATGTAGAGGAGATTTAATGCAATTTTATCTCTCATCAAATCCAGATCGTAGTTCGAGTCCCAGTAGTTTTTCCTTATCACAATCTGGCAATCGCTGGCCGCACGCAGCGAGATGAACGGCGACTCAAAGTCCATCAGTTTTCTTACGAGTGTAACACTCCCGTCCGATTCTTTCCGAATTAGAAATAAGGCAAAGTAGTACGTGTAATCTTGAGGCAAATCGATGGCTTTCATTGACTTCTCGAGCACTCTCACTGTGCTCTCCGTTGTTGCGATATTCACAGTTATCCTGAATCCATTCATGAGAAACACATCGACCGTCGTCTCGTAGGTCTCTATAAAGGCTGACTCTTGCTGAGCATTTAACAGGAATGTTCGTAACAGACTGGACTTTGAAAGAACTGGATCCTGGCCAACTGTGAAACAACATAAACGATTAAGTTAATCGCTGAACTAAATGCCGTTTGCTAACTCACTCAATTGCATGTATCGCTCTAGTGCTAATCGTCTCTGCTCCAGTTCGTTGCGTGTCAACGTCAGAAGCTTTTTTGGTGGAAATTGCGGAAGTGAGAGATTCAACAGCGATCGCTTGAGCTGCTCGTGAAGACTATGCAGCTGCTTGTAGCGTAGGCAGCAGTGAAAGCTGCCATTGATGTAAATGTTGAAGCCCTGCAATTACGCGACGGCGGTTATGAGTGAATGTCTTGGTGACGAGAAGAGATAAGCGATCAACCGCACAATGAACTAAATATATATTCGCATTGATAAGAGCAACAATCTGATGTGATTAATGAGCTGCACGCTCCATGTTGTGATAAGACACGCCTGATTCTGTTATGAGAATCGATAACAGCTGAGCTTTCGAACGCCTTGAAGCGTCAAAACAAAGAATTAGCTAGACGAATTGACGCCTCATTTGCTTCCGAGAAAGTTCGTCAGTCGCATTCCTCGAGCTAAGAACTCAATCTAAACAAAATGATTAGCTTCATTAGAAAATGTGAACGGCTGAATTCGTTCATATCGTGTTACGGGCGGATTGAAAAATTATTCAAGCATTTTTATCTCGTTGAAATCATCTCGTGTCGTTTTCACTTGGAGCATCACTCTCTCCTCCTCCACCCATCGCTCACAATTAACAATGCAACGCTTTTGTTCGTAGGAAGCATCAAAGGCTTCGGATTCACATTCACTTCAACCCCAACTCGTTTTTATTTGTTTTACATAGCCAGGCGGCTTGACTGTTGTTGATCCGAACGTTTCTTGTTGTTGTCATCGCGTACGAAATCACTCTTGAACTGCTTTGATACGAAATATTTACATTGAAGTCTTGAATTACACGAATCCGTAAATAGAACAGGGGAACTTCTGGTTTTTGATTCTTATACGCCTCATACTGATTCGAGGAGCTTTGCGATTTATACGTTCGACTGCTCAATTAGCGCGAAAGACCTTCGAAGATGGAAGTGTCAAAAATTAACGATGACGATGATGAGTCGCGTTCCTCTACGCAACAACAGTTCGAAGAAGGCTTACATCGCTAATCCATTCGCTCTTTATCAGCGACAAGTCTCAAGCTCTCTTTCTTAGTTCATACACTTGATTTAATAAAAAGCGATTTTATTGCACAAGCAGCCGAGAGTTGTTTCGCAATCCCATTGCGTGTGTGTGCGTTCTCGACTCTTGATTATGCAAAGGATCAAAGCTTTAGCTTACGGTGAACACACTGGATCCGTTTGTTGCAAGCTCACAGGTTTCGGGTATTGAGAAATGCATCGCGTTACGAGGGAACTTGATGCTGCTGTATTAGCTCGATCGGTCCGCAGTCCTCGCGCGTCAGGAGAACTTCACTTAAAAAACTTATTCGCTATTTAATTTGTCGTCACTTTCGCTTGCAAAACTCGCGTCGTCACATTAAACTCCGTTCACTTCTGAACTCGCGAGCAATCAAGTCAAATATTTAAATGCATCTGGGGCGCGGAGAATAAATAAACGAGAAGATTTCTGGTCAGATGTTGGACGAACACTACAAAATATTTCAGACTTGAAAGGCGCGCAGTTGATAGCATGCCAGTCGGTTAGGTTGGATCAAAACATAAACATTTTCAGCGTTTTAATGCTGCTGGTCGAGTTATATTATTTCTTCAACTCTGGGAAAACCCGTCAGTTGATACGTAGCGAAAAGACAGAACGAGGGATGTAGATATCTTTCTAGCTTTCTTCTTGGGTCTGGAGGCTTATGTAGCAGTTGAGCCAAAATCACAACTAAGATAGAATGGTTTAGTGGTTTAGGGAAAAAGCTCGCAGCTCTTTCGAATGAATGCGTGGGCTCGGGTTCGACTCCCGGTCATAGCTAATGACGATTGAGTGATTTCTAATTTTGTTCAAAAAAATAATCATTTCCTTATCATAGATTTACTTTTCATATGTTTAAAATTAAAATATGTACAAATAAAATATAAAATTTGATCTTTACATGTAAAATATCGAAACCATCGAAAGGGGGGTTGGGCGTAACGATTTCTGGCTCAATGTCTACTCAGCCAACGAACGAATCCTACGACTCGTTTCATTTTGAGTTAGACGGCAGAGCGAGACAGACGTGATTAGATCGCTTCAATTTGTTTTCTCAGTTTAAAAGGACTGCAGTTTGTTTTCGATTGTTGATTAGACTGAAAGCTAAAGTTCGTGTCTCGCTTTTGTGATTACGCGACGGAAAAGTTGATTGCAGTGGAGCGAAATTGTGGAACGGAAAATTTCAGTGAATTGTCTCGAATTTAGGTTTAGTGTTAATAGCTGGAGTTGTTAAATGGAATGAAAGTTATGCAACATTCTTGATAAAAAAATATATTTCCGTCGAATCAGCGCAAACAGCACGTTCAGTTGCTGAGCACTCTTCCCCAAAAGTTTATTGATCTTTTTGATTTCGAAGATAATTGAAAGAAAAAACACGAAAAAATTAGTTGCGAGGAAAAAGTTGCTTTGTGTTCGGTGCTCAGGTGGAAGGAGAAACGAGAACGCAATAAGAATGTAGAGAGTGGCAGGAAAAGTTTAATTTGAACTGGTTTGCTTTGTGCATTTGAGAGAAATATCAGAAGGCACCAGAAGCGAATAATAAATTTCATCATGATAATCTCATGTGTTTCTGTTGATGAAGAAACATAAACCCGAAGTCGCGACAAAGCTAACGCGAGACAATTGCTGATAAGGGCATAGGCAACGAGCTTGTTGGGAAACTCGTCTGATAAGATAGAGCGAATAACGTCGTCGTGGATTACAATCAACTTTACAGCTCAAGATCAACGTCTCGGTGAGTTTGCTCATATCGATGCCAACAGCGGCTGCTGGCGACAGAGGAAATTGCGAAATCAAAACAAATTCTCCGACGCAAGTGGAAAATAATTCGGAACGGAGAATTAATAATAGATTGGACACGAAAAAATCGATATCAATTATCATTCAAATCAATTTAAAACTGTTTGAGCTCTCACGTTGCACGTCTCGTCAAGCGCGCAGCGAAGCGTATTGCGGAAGGCACTTTCTAGTTCCTCGCGCTGTCTAGTTGAGGTTTTATCTAAGCCGTTTAGGTGATTACGGCGTATATGTCTTGCTCTCAAGTAAACTCGATAAGAAAATGTCTTCAGAACGACAGAGCGTCTGCAACATTGAGCTAAGATTCTTCTTGCTGTCCCTTGCTTACCAATTGACTTACAGAATTACTAGCGGATTCAATCATTCTAAATTGCCTTACATGTCTTGAAATAAACGAGGCGCGTTCAGCTCTTGAGTAAGCCAATGCCTCTTGCTAAGTTCCTCAGCCCCAGTTCGCCTAAAACGCATTGAGACTATTCAATTCTATCGTCGAGCGCCGTCAACTTTCACCAGCAATTACTCCAAACCTTTTATGACGAGCATTAATGTGGGCGACTAACTTCACGAGTTCCTCGAAGGCGAACCAAACAAAAACGAAAACCCCGCCGAAATTAATTCCAAGAAACCTGTTTTGCATAATGGTTTGAATCCCAAACGCGTATCGAGGACCGTGGAAAATTTTGGATCCATTGCTCGCTCGAGTCAATAATTTACCATCGCGCTTATTTATTGAACTACTCTGATTAATGTTTCAGGGTCTGGTCAATGTAATTTAGGTTTTTAGTTGAGTCAGCTCGTAAATTTTTCATCATCGAAGCTCAGTCGTTTCGAAAAGCGCCTAAGAAACTGATTAATTATTTTGATTCGTGCTCGTGCTGATCCCACGGTGAAAAAAATCGATTGAAATTTCAGTTCGTCAAGGAGAAAAGCTTTGTCTTATCTCGTCCGTCAGATGCTGTGACGTTCAGAGGATGATAACGAATAAAGTAAACAATAATCTGCGCTGTTGGCTCTCGGCAGCTTGAACAATAATTTCCTCTGTTCAAATGTTTGTTCTGTTCTCGGTTAGACTTCTTAAGGCTTTGCCCGACCGGCAGGCATCCAAAGCGGTGGAAGAAAAACTTAGTCGACTTTCCTCGATGCTCAATTATTCATTGACGGTCATCATACCGATCGAACAAAGTGAAATCGATAGTCTAAATTTGAATTATTATTGCATGAAAGCGAGCAAGTTGAATTGCAGGAAGTAAAGCTCAAGGTAAAATCAACTTTCTTGGTTTCCTTTTGTGCAAAAAACCAAATGGCTGGCCAATGTCAAGCTTTCAATTGATTGAGGGAAAATCGAAAGCTGCCATAAACATTCATAAATTAAATTCACTTTGAAGTCAATTAAGGGGAATTGGGTTAATTTATGCATTTTGATGCGAGTCAAGCTTTGTCTTGTCTCACGAGAGTCAGTCAACTTCATAAATTCCTCCGCAGTTTCTTCTCATCGATGATAACTCCTCTGTCGATCATCAAACGTCAATTTAAAATGCACAGCGCTGAGACTCCAATTGATGGTATTTTAAATTCAAAATCGATTTGCAGTCAACGTTTGCTGTCGAGCAGTCATGAAGTGCAATGTGCCTGTTGGCGAAATGCGATGGAAGATGAGTCAACGAATGATGAAGCAATTTATAATTAACTTTCAGTTTGTAACGAGACCCGGGAGATCAATTACTTGTTTATTGATCCACTTCCTCGACCTTGTATCACTGCATTTGGGTTGAGTTGACACATAGAACTCTTCGTTTTGCTGCACATTTCTAGCAGCTAGTTCATATTATCTTGTACAACGTACACACTAATTGGAAGCAAATTTTCTGATGTTGAAAAACAAACTTTTCATGTTCAACGCTTTTTGTGGTTTCCAGAACAACTGTGGAGAATGTTCTAATGTGATCGCCAATTCGGACAACAAATTTATTTTCTCACCTTCCTCGCTCGACGCTTTCCGTCCCGCACAACTTGTGCGGCACAACTCAATTCAATTCAGAGTTTATTGTTTACTCTCGCTATAAATAAGCTGGCTATGAAGTTGAATAAGCGCTCCGCTTCTCCCCACAATAACGCATTTCGATGTCATCGACTTGACGAAGCTAATCGAGAAAATCTGGCAGCGATGACGAGCAACAAACTATCGTCAGAACAAGTTGGCGAGCGATGTTTGTTTAAAAAGCTTTCATCATGCCTGCGCTTAGGATATCAAAATAGATTTTTTAATTTAGTGTTGTCGTATATCCCTGCGAGCGTAAAACAATTACTGTCAGGTATTTGATTTTTCAGAATAAATTATTACCTCGAGCAACAATTAGTGTCACAATCTAATAAGGCGAGAAAGTGAGGAACATCACGTAAATTTATTCAAATTGATTTATTTTGAGGGTGTCGTGAGGATTCAGACAATTTCGCTACATACTAAAGCTCGCTCGAAGCTTTGCTGATAACTTTTGCGCACCATCAGCACGCTTGGGCTTCGTCAATTAGCACATAGAGTGAAACAATTCCCTATAGGTTCGTGCGAATGTGCCGTTAATGGCCGATGGTTTCAATCAACCACAGCAGTGTGCCATCCGAATTTTACTGACTTCAATTAATGCCATTGACTCAATTAAGCCCCGCACAGTTCCGACACAATTTCATCAGCTGTATCGTCGCGAGACGTAATGGCATGTAAACATAAACACATGACGATTGGAAATCTAAATGTGTGTTTGTTCGTGTCGAGGGGACATCACCGAGCTTGCTGAGCGCGACTTTCCTCACGCAGTTTACCGCTTCAACTACAAAGTTGCTTCAATCACGATACTGTTCAGAATAGTTTCCCACTGCCGAATCTACCATCTTGCTTGACGCGACTTGCCTTCCCAGCGGTTGATGCCATTAATTAAAACACTTCACGATCATTATTCGCATTTCAAGTCACATTCGTTCGTCGCCAAAAATAAAACATTTCTTGCTCGCGAAGAATTTTCATTAATTTCTTTCCTCATTTCTTTTTAACAACTGCAAGCATTTCTTCGCCCGCTAACGGGACATAAATCGTCGAGAAGAAAATTTCTTTCTTATTTTATCTCCTCGCTTGATTGTTGTAGACGTGCGACCGCGAAAAATTGCGAGAGAAAATACATTCGGCATTGCGTTTCGTCAGATTGTCTTCGTTTTCTCGGTCGTTCGCTAAGCTGTTAATCTTTCTTCGCTATTATTTCTATCGAGGCGAGAGGCAAAGTCTGGCCGCAAGTAACGTCAAGCAATTTATTGTCTGATAACTTTATTCTAAACCGCCAAACGTTGTGGGGCAACCGCGATGCAAAGCGACTCGGAAACATCGCGACACGCGGTACCAGTGCGAAGAATTTGCAATTCATGGCGAGACGAATTCAACCTTGAATGGCCGTAGAAAAACATGATTTACCCTCGCGGCAAAAGATCCAAGTTTTGTTTACGAAATTTCATTGAAAGTAGCACTGAAAGAGCTCTAATCGTTGCGAACGAAAGCGAAACCTCTGACCAGATTTCGCAGTAAATCTTAACGAGATTTTAAATGATCCGACAGCGCGGGTGTAATATTTTAACAGATATCTGGCTTGACTCAAATGTGTTGAACTCGGACGTAATGTGTTATTACAATTCAAGTGAAGTAAAATTAAAAATAACGAATCGTGCGGACGCGGAGCACCGTGAAATTGCATAACTACTCCACGTCATATTGCTCTTAAACCTCCGTAGACGCGTCGAGTGCGGTGAGGAAATGTTTCGCTCGCTTCACAGATCTGTCGGTTTCGAGCCAAATAAGCTACTTAAAGTCGTTCAACTTCCCATTGCAACAAACTATGAACACGAAGAGAATTATGAGAAACTTTCTCTTGCATGGAACGTCGGCTAACTGAAGGAGCTTCGTGCGGTGCACTGAATCTAATAATTAGTGCCATTGTTTGATAGATGATGAATTATTGCTCGCAACGGGAAACCAACGACGACAAACCTTCATTGCGACTCCAGTCGAGGCTTATTTTTAGCGAATTATCGACAAACGTTCTGTGTTGTTACGTAGAGTCATTGAATTAGAAAATCTTTCTGCTCTCATGCTCGAGACTGCACCGACGGTTTGGGTTTGTAATTTTAATTAAGCTGTATTCATGCCAATTGCCGGCCACATATTGGAATTCTTCATGCCTCGGGAACCTTTAACCAAAGCTATTTTCTTGATTAATTGTGAGCATCGGTCGCTACAGCAGCGAATGATTATTTCAAGCTTCTAATTTATCTGTTATGACATAAATTTCCCGTGTGCCAGCTAAATCATATTCGAACATTAATAGAAATTGAAATTCATGAGAGATTTCATTTAACCTCTCGACATGTTGGTGGCAGGGCCTCAAGCTCGCTTTGAAATTAATTCAGCCAAGTCAATGAACTCGATGGTAATTGAGTTTGAGAGTTCCAGAAGCAAAACAGGCGCTGCCAACCTCTGTGTAACTGTTTACGAACAGATCCCACGTAAAGAACGAGAAGAACTTGAGCCCAAATTGGTCGTGAAGTCAATTGAATAACCCGCTTAATTAATGATCTGCTTAAGTGGAGTGTAATCTATCTTCAGCCTCCTCTACGCACCATAACGGTAACGGAACAAACAGCTGAGAATATTCGCATTGGGATTTCGGGCCACTCGACGCAAAGTGAATCAGTGTTGAACGCTTTCGTTCAACCGGTTTGGAGGAGGAAGAAACTTGGGCGCCGCAATTTAATTAGGCATTCTAGACCCGTTCTTGAGACTTCTCAGGCGACGGGTGCGGATGAGAAATGCTGATAAGACACGACTGTGAAGTGTCGAAACAAGATAAAACGCCGTCGTTTGTCTTCATAACTGTTTGCCTGTTGTCTTTAGTTAGAGGCTCGAGAGAAAGTCGCTCTCGTTACTTCACACGGAGGCCTTCGTTATCGTCGCAACCAAATCTCAGACGAAACATGAGTCGAGCTTAGAAATTCAATCTCGACTGCACGATTTTTAGAGAACGAGAGCTTAATGCTGAATGTCGCCTACGCCATGACCTTCCCGAAACAGAGAGCGAGCGTGTATTGTGTGTCGAAGAAAGAGGTTTTCGGAACTAGTCGTCGGCATCGCATGGCCTAAGGCTGTCTCTATCACGAGTCTGTCGGTGTAGATATTCAAAACGGACGGCAGGAGATCTTTATTCATTTAATCCGAAAATAATCCGTTTGGCATGTTGACACAGAAATATTTGTCATCTCTCGCTCGTCAAACGAAATGCCGAGAACATAAGTAAAGCGAGACCGGGTTTTTCTTCTATATTTATTAAAGTCGCTTTCCATTTGTTGAGCCTTTCTCATCCTTCTTGTTGAGAGCCGTCGGGAAAGTTAGACTCGCTCTCGGTCAGTTGGAGATGAAATGGTCCACTCGATGATAACGAGGTTCTGATAAAGCGACAGATTTATGTTCAAAGCTTTTTTAACCATGGTGAGCGAACCCACATAACTGACGAGCAATCGTTATCGGCTAGCGAAACCGCTTGTGTCCTCAAAACCCCATCGAGGGGGAACGTTTATTTGCACAGATCGAAAGATAAATTCTGAATCCAAGCTTTAATCGAGGGCACGGGGAAAGTTCGGGCAGATGGTGTCAGGAGAATGTAAATCCATGGTGAACTTACGCAACCATATGAAAAATAAACAAAATGAAACTCCCTCGAGTTTGTTTCGGAAGCTTTTGACAGTTCGATACATGAGAAACAGTTTACGATGCAAATTCGCCCGAGCACTATCCAAGTTCATGTTTTGGGTAGCAAAAGCTGAGGCAAATCTCTGTTGTAACTTATTTCTTTGCGAATAATTCATTGGGTGCGTGACTCGAACGAGTAGCAAGGGAGTTTGTGCAATTCGCTCGTAACACGACACACGTGAGAACATCAAAACGTTTGCGCTCGATGTCACATAAAAAGCGTCGCTGAATTTCAAGTGAATGGCGAATCGTGAGAAAGGAAAAGCTGCCTCGCTCTTGTCGGATATACCTCAGCAGTCGATGTTTTCGTGTATATAATTGAACGAGAAATAAGCTGCGAGAGAGAAGAAAATAAAAGCGAACGTAGAAGCTTTCGGGGATCACAACATAAATAACGCTTTTATGATCGTCTGGATTGTTCGAGTTCAACAACATTCGAGCTTGAATGGCGCAGTTTTCGTCTTCCGAACGTTTGTTCATGTTAATGAAATCTTATTGATACAAATTATTTAATTAATCTTCTCTCGTTGTTGAGCTTCGCAACGAACGGAAAGTTTTTGTTTCATTGAAAGCTTAAAACGGTTTACGGCTTGATGCGAAATCGATAACGGAGCCGGAGCACTCAACTGTAGCTAAGAAGTTTGTTAGCGGCAGCTCAGTTAAACGGCAATTAAAATCGACTTAGATTCAATCAATTCGCTGGCTTTCCTCTGTTTGTGGTGTTGTTTGTCGCAAGAAATTAATTAGAGCCGACCTTGTGCTCAGCTAGAATCAAACATAATTAATTGATGTCGCTCAATCCATGCCGTTGACAATAGACCGATGATTGGATCTTTCTTTATCCTCTTTGCTCTCGATATTCGCTCTATCATGTCTCTTCTCTTTTCAGAATGATAACTCCATTGTGTCCTCAATGTTCAGCATAAAATTCAAGCGGAAATAGAAAGGAACAACTAGTTGCAACAATTGATTCGAACAACTGTCGTTTGACGCTCAAATCATGAGCTCAACACAACCGTCCACCGATACAGAAGGGATTCCAGGCGGATCTGACGCTCAAGATGGTCACCGGAAAGGTCATCGGTGAGTCGCTTGCCTAACGAGTTTTCGCACAGACCGCTTTGTGGTCTCACTGTTACACAAGTCGTTGTCTGTTTAGCCAACGCTGTTGGTGTTGTTCTGTTTGAATAACTTGAACGCCAATAAGCACAAAATCTCTCGACGAAAAGGAAAAACATTTAAGTTTAAAAGAAACTTGTCTACTGTAATCCGTCAAATGGCGATGAGTTGAGTAACTGCCAAAGTTCATGTTGCAGATACCATCGTGTTTTCTAAATAAGTGAAGACAGTTATCGTCAATTTGTATTTAAAATTCGTTTTCCTAGCTTTTGCTTTCTTTCCCCTCTTGAGGATGTTTGAATAGCTCTTTGAGCTTTATTTGCCTTTGACTCGTCACCGTCGACAGTCACCTGGCGTCGAGTTGTTCAGTGAAGAAGTCTTGGCTGTTACTGCTGAGTATTATCGAGCACAATCTCATTAAGTTCTTTCCTATCTCAACAGGCGGCAAGAGTCACAATACGAAATGACGGGATTGTACTCAGATGCTCAAGACGACAGCAGTGCAGATCTACCGCAAGATACCGAGTCGGATTCGTTGCCAAGCACAATAACTGTGACGACCAATTTCGATCCAGTACAAACTCAAACCGTAACTGTCTCGACGACTCTCACTAATCCCGCAGTAACGACAACCTCCATCACATCTTCCGTGGTCCCAGACACGGTGATAAAATGCCACAGCCGGCAGCCGTCGGCGAGTCTCATGGATAGGGACAGAGAGAAAGCACTTCATAATGATGACATGGTTGATGAAGAGCTGTTAAGAGACTGCGGAATTCTCTCGTGTCGTCCTGCGAAAATTCAGAAGTTGGCGCGGATAAAGGTTCGTACTTATCAGACAATCCTTTAATCCTTCGATTAAATAAACGTTCGGGCGGCTTTCAGATTTTCGTGCTTCTACTTTCAATGCTCGTGACTCTGCAGCAAGCACTGAGCTCAGGCTACATTAACTCCGTTATAACGACGATAGAGAAAAGATTCGATATTCCATCGAGTCTCTCAGGGCTGATAGCTTCGAGCTATGAAATCGGCAACGTCATCACCGTGATATTCGTGAGCTACTTGGGCAGCCGGCGGCATATCCCTGTGTGGATAGGAATCGGTGAGTCATTAATTTTGAATTTCACTTGTCCTTCAACCGAAACAAGCGGATCCGTGCCTCGCATTCAAACAGATTTTTGTGCTTGCATGATCGACAATCGATAGCGAATCAATCATTTATTGATGAATTTTCCCGCGCCCCGAACTGACATTCAAACATTCAATCTTTCGGCAAAGCTCGCGCGGTTGTCTTGAACTTCGAAACAAGTTTCCATGATTTATAAACGCGAAAAGACGTCGCATTTCGTCTCAAGAATGTCGACTTGACGACGCATAAGGCTCAACGGTTGTGAAGCTCTTTCTTTCATCAGAAGCTTCACATGTCATAAAATATCTTTACGGCCCATCAAATTCTCATGTTTGACTTCGCTAATAAAAGCTCAGTCGTTTACATTCCTTGCAACAGATTCAATAAAGTCGTCAAAGGCGCGCGGGAAATGAAAATCGGAAAAAGTTTGCCGCAAATAATTGATTCCGCGAGCCTTCCGCTTCCAGCGACGGAAAGTCTTTCGCAGCCAAAGCGTTTTTCCCTGGTTGAAAACACTCCATCAATCATCCGAGGATAGTTCTGTTTATTTTGCCTTTCGAATGTTTGATAAACACTCGGAGAGACTTGCTCTACTTCCCAAGTAAAGAAAATGAGGAGGCGAGTTCTGTCATCAAATATTATTTCAAGGCTTAGCTGTGTTTACATGGCTTGAGGTTTATCACCACACTTCCCTCCAATTAATCCAAATTCCTGAACTGTTAGGCTCAATCTGTTGTTCATATTAAGGTCTCGTGTTTACGAGCAATTGAACGATAATAAATTTTGTAACGATTCATAATTCCTCGACTCGAATGAGCGCGTAACGAGTAAATAATTTCGTGTTGGCTGGAGTTCTATCGGTAAACTGGAGATGCAATTAATCAATGAATCCACCGTTTTGATTCAGGTGCCGTAATTATGGGAATCGGATCGACGCTGTTCTCGATCCCACACTTCATCGGCGAAGCAAATCCAGGAATCATGCTCGACAACAAGACCGACGACAATATCTGCCGACTGGTGTCGGTGAGGGAGCAAGACATGGGCCTCGGCCGCTTCGGCCATCATATCAGTAAATTATCAAATCCTGCCTTGGCAACGCATAATAATCTGAGGTAATTTGAGTGTGTTTACTGTCATTACGAACTCATAATTTATTTAAACGTTTGCAGAGGAAATAATTGCCTTGAAAGTAAATCGTCGACTTTTGGACCAGTTTTGTTTTTCGTTTTGGCACAACTTTTACTCGGTTGCGGTGGCAGTCCGCTGTTCACCTTAGGGACGACATATGTCGACGATCATGTAAAGAAGGAAAGTTCCTCCATGTACATTGGTGAGCTCAACCCTCATAGATATTTTATGGCTTCCTGACCAATGTTCCTCGTCGCTTAGGCTTCATGTACAGTATGGCGGCTTTTGGTCCGGTGCTCGGCTTTCTGCTCGGCGCCTACTTGCTCTCGTTTCACATGGACGCGTTCTCGGGAAGCGTGATCAACATCGGTGAGTGTGTAATTAGTTAGAATTGTAGGTCGGAAATAAAATGTTTCACTTATTTCGTTCAGATCCGACGTCGGGAAAATGGGTGGGAATGTGGTGGGGAGGATTTCTGCTCTGCGGTCTCCTACTCATCCTCGTAGCAATTCCATTCTTCTCGTTTCCCAAGGTAAGCTAATTAGAAGTTTCCACGCTATTCGTTATCAAACGTGCTTTGTTATCACGAGTTTTTCTCATTAAAATACGAATCCTCTTCAGACTTTGACACGTGAGAAGAAAAAAATCCGCTCAGCTGAACAGTATCGCCAGCAAGTCGTCATTCCCTCGCAAAACTCGAGCAATAGTTTGCCGCGTCAGTCGCAAACGCAGAAGCCTCACAGCTCAGCAAACAATCTCAACAATGTCAAGGACAGTGGCTATGGCAAAGACATCAAAGGTAAATTCCTAATTGCCAAATCTATTTCATCGCTTCAAGGTGCGCTCTCTTCTCTTTTCAGACATTCCGCAGTCGATGTGGCGTTTGATAACTAATCCCGTATATATTGTTACGTGTCTCGGAGCGTGTATGGAGCTAATGATCGTTAGCGGTTTCGTGGTTTTTCTGCCGAAATATCTCGAGACACAGTTCAGCTTGGGGAAAAGCGAGGCGAGCGTTTTCACCGGGTCGATTGCGATTCCGGGCGCTTGCATCGGCATTTTCATCGGTGGCTGTTTCTTGAAAAGGTTTCAACTGAAGCCTAAAGGTGCTGTACAGTTCGTTCTCGTGTCGAACGTCGTTTGTTTGGCGTGTTATGCGCTGCTATTTTTCCTCGGTTGCGATAATCTGAAGATGGCCGGGACGACTATGCCCTACTACAATAGCACACCGCACAATATGGAGCCGTTCCAGGTAAATTTAACCGCAGCATGCAACTTTGGCTGCGAATGTCCGATGACGGATGTGGAGCCAGTGTGTGGTAACAATGGCGTCACATACTTCAGCCCATGTCATGCCGGATGCACATCTTCCTCGTCCTCAAACTATTCCAACTGTGCTTGTAAGTTTGAAACGATATTCTCTTGTTACTTTCAACTCTAATCCAAATATTTTAGGTGTTCACACAAACGTCACCCAAAAACAAATCTTCGAGGGAGCTGATGGCGCTCAAGCTCATGCTCTCAACTCTGACGCCGACTTCCGAGAAGTCACCGTGATTCCAGTTGCGACTGCTGGTTCTTGTCACAAGCCTTGTCGGACTATCTTCCCATTCCTGATCCTTCTGTTCTTTATGACGTTCATTGTAGCATCAACGCAAATGCCATTGTTGATGATTGTACTGCGATCTGTATCAGAGGAAGAGCGATCATTTGCACTCGGCATGCAGTTCGTGATATTCAGACTGTTCGGCTACATACCAGCGCCGATATTGTTCGGGAATCTCATCGATTCGTCGTGTCTTTTGTGGAAGTCGACATGCGGGGAAGCAGGTGGCCGTTGCCTGGTTTATGACATAGAGAAGTTCCGCTACAAATACATTGGACTCTGCACTGGCATCAAAGTTGTGGCTTTGTCAATATTCATCGTCGATTGGTGGTTGGTTAGAAAGAGGAAACATCTTGATAAGCTTGACCCGTTATCTGCTAACGACGTCGTCGGCTCGATCATAAGCTTAGACAAGCTTTTTGACGAGAAAGACAATCAGGCGGGAGCTGCAGACATCTTGTCAGCAGACATAGAATGCGATCTCAACCGTAAAGTTCTCGTCGCTTCGAAGCACTTCAGAAACGACTCAAAGTCTCTTCAGATTCAACTCGAACACAAGTGAGTTCATTTAATTTATTTAAAGCGACAAAGTTCTCAAACTTCTTGAACTTTTAGGCCAGAGGACAAAACACTCATGACCATTCGATCACCCAACAGCAGAAAGCACACGCGAAGCAGCAGCTGCGACGTCAAAATAACGAGAAGCAATTCGAACAACTCCGACGTGGACAATCGTTTGAAGAAACTTAAAATGACACACACGCGGACGAATTCGAGGGACTACGAGTTTCTGAATAATCAATTGAACGCACCAAACAATCAGAATGTGAACAAAAACATCCGATATATTGTAAACCATCTCAAAAAGCCAATGACGAACCTGAACAGCAATTTCAACCTAAATCGCAACTTCAAGGATCGTCGTCGCCATATGCGAAACTATTCGTACGGCCAAGAGTTCTCGTTCCTTCCTAACAACGCAATCATCCGATTGGACAATGATCTTGCCAACAACTTCCTTCTGAGCACGAGTGGATCAAACAGCAAACACCATTCAAGAAAAAACTCATACGATCCGACCAATGTCGTTGATATCAATTTGCTGGCGAAGAAGCTGAACAATCAGAAGATCAACAATGATTTGTTCAACGAGGAAGAGTTTGACGAGGAAGCGGGCGCCACCAATGAAGTAGTGCACAGCGCCGTCATCACTCATCCAACGGTCGAAGCGATCGCAGAGGAAGACACAATTCTCCGTCATCGGCGGACTAACTCGAAGGACTTGAATCAGCAAATTGCCGAGCAGGACGAGAAGTCAGAGGACCTCATTAAAATCGATAGCGACACAGCCACGGACAAATTATGAACACGATTATGATCAGATTTTAGCCAAAACTGAAAACTAGTTATAAGGACTTTGAATGTGATGAAATGTTGGATATCCTCAGACGAACCATTTTAGAAGCACCGCGTCAATTCTAAACGATTTGAATGTCATTAACCCGAAACTTTTCCGACACACAAAACAATTTCAAATGGGAAAACTTGTGCTGTGAATGTTTGATGCAAATCGATGAAGGAAGCAATTGATTTTAAGGAAATTTGAGATACGTGGAACGAGAGACTGTCGGGCGGAAGAGTTGACCTTATTTTCCACATGAACCCACGCCTCGAACCGTTGTGGCGTAAGTCGCTTCGCATCACTGCTGGCTCAATCGTTTAATGACTTTGACGTTGTTGCATTTTGCAGCTCATAATTTCCCAGACCAGAGATTCCAAGCGTTTAAGGTGGAAAGAGAGAAAATATTTTTATAGAAGTTGTGCAAGCATTGCAATCCGTGTAGTTCCTAATGTTTCCCAGAAAATTCCCTCACAACAATACAAGAGCGCTGTACTTAGACTGTCGTCTAGGTTTCGTCAAGGATGAGCAAAGTTTAGTTAAGTAAACGTCTGTTCTTCTATTCTGATCGAGAAGGGCGAGCTAGAGTTCCTGTGGGAAGGAAAAGGTAAATTCCCTGAAAAGAATAGAAGAATAGACTTTTAGCTTTTATTAAAAAGCTTCATTGGTCTCGCTTCACTCAGAGACTACTCCATGAACCATTGACGAATTTACGAAGTAAGAAAATTAAACGAAAAACGAGTGCAATTGATACTGAAGTTGATCCAATGCCTACAAAATAGTTTGTAACTTGTTTTATAAATCTCAATCAAATCGAATCTTTAGCCTGAGATCCTACACGCTCCATTGAATATTTATCACGCGATTCTCTCACACGTAGATGAATAATTTCGTAGAAACTTTATTGAGAGATCTTTGCTGACTAGGAAAATATTTTGTCTTAAGAAATCTCAAATTTATTTGCGCTGTGCAAAGGAAGTTTAAATTATTGTAGAGAGTTCGATCTATTTTCCCCAAGCAATATGAATTAGAGGAGTTTAAATTTTTAGATGAGAAGCCCCAAACTTTATTGATCAAATCTCAGAAATGTTAGAGATTTAATTATTTTAAGTACTTATTGTGCTAGATTAGAGTGAATCTCTGAATCAATGAAGAAGACGAAATAAATGCAAATTGCAATGAAGCTTTCGCTTTTTAACTGCCAAAAGATTTTTAAATTTTCAGTTCTAAATTTGTTAAAAATAATTTTAGTACAAATTTGTTTACTTTTCGTTTTGAGTGAAGTCATGAACGATTTTTATAATCAGAAGTGCTGCCGCACGTGTTTAGCTAACAAGAATGATCTTCTGTCACTCTACTCAGTCGACGTCACCACAGGGATGCAGATTTGCGAGATGATTCTGCAGTGCTCGGCAGTTCAGGTAAAATTAAAAGTTTGAGCTCGCGCTTGCTTACAATTAATTCATTCTGTCTTCAGATATACAACAAAGTCAACGCACCATCGTCTATTTGTTATGACTGTCGTTGTAAGCTGAACATCGCCTTCCAGTTCCAGCAGCAAGTTAAGAATTCAGACCTCAAACTTCAAGAGATTCTTCGAAATTGTGTTCCCGAGCAGAGCAACGTTGACGAGCGAGACATTCAAGCGGCAGTGCAAGAGCTATTTGGGAATGAGGGTGAAGAGCCAGAGATCAATTATCAGCCCAACATGATACTGTCTGGAGATATCGAAGCAAACAGCGATTTACTCAACATGGACATAATTTCTTCGCCGCTAAAGTTGAAGAAAGGAAAGACAAAGCCGAAAACAAGTAAAGGAAAATCGCATCTCGACGAGTTGCTGAAGAGCCACAAAGAGAAAATGAAGGCTGAAAATAGTTCTCGGATTCAAATCTTCAAGCAGAAGCGAAAGAAGAAACTTACGGCATTAACCGAGCCAGATCAATGCTTCCAGTGCGGCAAAGTTTTCCACTACAAAGGATATCTTGAGCTTCATATGCGAACGCACTCGAACTACAAAGCATTCGAGTGCAATGTCTGCAACAAAAAGTTCACGCAAGTGTCGAATCTAAATTTGCATTTGCGAACGCACACGAAGGAGAAACCGTTTGCCTGCGAGCGATGTCCAAAATTCTTCAGCACGTCGAGTAATCTCAAGGTCCACCTCAAGATCCATACAGGAATCAAAGACCACACGTGCAGCCTATGCAACAAAGCTTTCAAAGCGGCCTCCGAGCTGAAGTCACACGAAGGAACTCACTCACAAGTCAAGAGCAAAGTGTGCAAGCACTGTGGAAAACACTTCTACAAGACTTCATATCTCAATGTCCATATCAAGAACGTTCACTACGGCGTCAAGAAGTACAAGTGCGACAGCTTCAATTGCAACAAAGTGTTCAGCAACAGCAGCAATCTTATAGCTCATAAGCGGATCCATACAGGAGAGAAACCATTCGTTTGCTCGAAGGATGGCTGCGCCGCAAAGTTTAATCAAAGCTCGTCACTGGCCCGTCATATGAAGTCTCATAACAAGGTTGGAAAAGTGAAACTCGTTCCTGAAAAAGAGAAGTCGCCACTAAAAGTTCAGAAGAAAACTCCATACATCATTCCAGAGATTCTCAAAGACACGCTCATCGAAACCCCGCCGATATGCATTGAGGAAACGGTCAGACCTCAGGACAACTCAAACTGCCAACAAGAACAAATGCAAACTCCAATCAATACTTATTCGATGCCTCAGCAGATACCACAACAGTCGCTTCTACCGGAGGCTCTCAATCCAATGAACCTGATAAACAACTCGTCGAACAACACCAACTACAATTCCATACCATCTCATTCAGCATCGTCTCTTCTCTTGCCGCTGCCGCCTCATCACGAACCTCCACAGATTACCGATCATCAAATCCATCATTTCTCCAACTTCGATAACACGACATATCTTCCGTCAACTTCGAACATTCTTCCCAACAGTTTCAATTTCATTATGGGTGGTCTAGACTTCAGTAAAAACTCTTTAAATGGCGAGCCCACCTACATCGATTATTAGCTAATCATCGGCGTATGTCAGCATACCATTTGAGATCAATAAAAAGCTTGATAAGTCTTTTATCTAGTTGTTAATATTAACTTTATTTTACTCTTTTCTTTATTCATCGAAAAATTTGTACATGGAGAAAATCCCAAAGATTCAAAAACTATTTGATGATAATTGTGGCTTATGCATTGACATGCATTCATCCTCGAAAGAAAAAACAAACGAAATTACATTCAATAAGACATTCATTGAATTGTGGCGGTTAAGTTACACTGGGCGCAAGTCATTAAACTTATTTAAACATTTTTCCTCCGTCTTAAAATCATTGGAGGCGAAGGAAGTAATGAGCCATGTCGGACGATGATGGATTGTGGAGCGACGATATTAGCCCTGGAATTGATGGGGAAATTATTTAAAAAGTTGTGAATTAAATTCAGCTCAATGCTCACCAGAACCTCCATTGCCATTTGTGTAAGAGCCTCCGTTGAGTTGATAATTGTCGCTTGAGCCGCAGGGTGAGAGTCTCGACCCATAACCGCCCAAGTTGATCGGATCATACGAGTAGATTGAACTTGGCGGAGCGAGAGATGACGTGGGTGGCGTTGATGAAGGAACGGGGTGACCAGGTGGAACATCCAGAGCCGCGGTATGTGGCGACGATGATGTCGACGAGTACGTGTGATGATTCTGAAGAGCTGATAAACTAGAATGAGAAGCTTGATGCAAAGATTGCAATGACGGTGATGGGATGTTGAGTCTTGACATGTGACATTGATATGTTGATGGAGCCATTTCGTCGTTCCTCTGATGATATTGAGACTGCTGGTGCTGATGCTGTTCGTATTTGTGCTGTTGATGCTGTTGCTGCAATCCTAGCGGGTTGGCTGACAGACTTGCCATTGAACTGATAGGAGCGTGCGAGAATGGCATTGAACTGTGGAAGAAAGAATGAAATGTCAGTTGATGAAACTTCGAATTGTGAAACACAAACCTGTAAGAATCTGAGATCGACATCTGCGGCGTGTACATCGGACTCATTGTGCTGCAGAATCCGTGGTTGAAGTTGAATCGAGGCGGTGAGAGTGAGGGAGCTGTCGACGTTGGAGTGATTAAGCTCGACGGTGTTGAGTGATGGTGATTGCCGTTGAGCAGCGGATTGTGCATGTCTCCAATGATTCCAGAATTGTGCGAGTCTGCCATGCTCCCAATGTGCGAGCTGTGCAGCATATTGTTCATGCTCGACGCACCGTTGGTGACATTAGCTTTGGGATTCGTCTCTGTTGATGAGTTTGTGTCATTGGCACAGCTGATTTCATTATTATTAACATTCAAGGTGTTATTGTTGTTGCCGTTCGGTGTCGATAACCGTTGAGTTCGCAACTTTTCCTCCCGACGCCATTTTGCTCTGTGGAGAACGGAAAACGTTAAAATCCAATTTTCGCTTTCATGAATCGTCGCACCTTCTGTTGGAGAACCAGACTTGGATTCTTGCCTCGGGTAATCCAATCTTCACCGCCAGACGTTCTCTGGCAAAGACGCTAGAAGTCGGCAAAAGCAAAAGTTTTATTAGTTCAACGTCTCGTTGGATGTCACACGTCTTACTCTGGGTAGTGAGTCCGCTCGAATTCTTTCTCCAAGCTGTCGATCTGATCGTTAGAAAATGAAGTACGATTGCGTTGCAGTTTCCTTTTGAGCCTCAATCTCGCTTGGTCATCGTCGGTGTCAATGGTCGAGTCAGTGTTGGAATTTTCGCCCTCACCACCGGAAATATTTCCGTCCGATTGCGTTTCTAGTTGCGGGGGAGAGATTGAAAAAATAAAACAAACTCAATTAATTCAGTTCCGTTCGGAGATGAGGAAAACCCTCGCAGGTATAAAATGGATGATTACATCGCAAATCGTTTGGACAATTTCATCGTCGAGAGGGTTGACGAACGACTTGAGAGGAGTTGGAAAATGCAAAACAAAAAGTTTTGATGAGGATTTGACATAAAAGTTTTAGCGTTTTGTTAAGCTCTCCGAAAGGGTTTGCTTGTGAATCGAAGGGAAAATATGGTTTTGCACAAACAACGAACCGAAACCGTTGAAACATTTTCTCTTCTTCCATGCCATTGTTGGAAAGCACGGGGTTGTCATACATACACACAATAGGGAGGAGCATATAAATGTAAACTCTCCTCGTCGTACACGCCATCGGGACATAAAATAATTCCATTATGTACTTAATAAATCAGACCCTGCTCTCTATGTATCAAACGAACGTTCCGGAGGGAGCGAAAACAAGCAACAACAAAAGACCGAAATGCATTTTACAATCACTCAGGCAGAAAGTTGTGATAAGGTAAAAATTATTATTATTTTTAATATCGTTTTGTTTCCCTCTCCCCAAACTCGACTTTTGTGCCATCCCTCCATTGTTGGGCAAACAAGCACAAAGTGGCTTTATGCTGAAAACTGCTCCTCGCTTAATTAAAAATTCGCAATTATGGAAAATATTACCGAGGAAACGTTGAAGTTAATTTAAGGAAAGGCTCGAGCTGATGGAAAATTTTAACGTTGTCTAGCTTTACGAAGGAGTCCAGATACCTAACTCAGCTTTTAACACGACTTTACTTTTGAGCTTGCAGACTTCAAGTTGTAGAATTTCATTGAATTGTAAAATAATTCATCGATGGTATTTTCATCCTCTAGAAAACAAGATCGCGATCAATCAAATACGATTTTTCCCTTTCAAATTGAATACGAAAATATTGTTCAAAGTTATAAAGAGATTTGTAATTAAAATATGTTCTCGCGCGGTGGGCCGAGAGCAGTCAGTCGCTTCTGCTTAACCGGTTGGAAACATGGAAAGAGCGTGAACACCCCGGACATTTTCCAAGAGATTTGCATCACGTGTCTGCTATCTGTGGACAGTTTTTCGGAACGTCATAGCTCAGTGCGATAAATTTATGCGCTCATGAATTTATTGAATCATTGCCGGATTTTATGTAGCGTGCCTAGCGACTTGACTCCTTTATGTTGTCGTCATCGTTCTTTCTCGGATTACTGCACCATTTGTTACACTTAATTAAAATACAGTCAAAGACTTCATTGAGTCGAATTTAATTGAGTTGAAAGAAGTGCTGTTGAATCGTCGCTGACCTTGTAACCGATATGATTGAATTCCTTGCAATAATAATTTTCGATCAATTAAATCTCGAGCCCAGCGAGGCTTGCGAGAGATCTCAAAAAACCGTCGGAGCGCGAATTCTCGCTTGTGCCTCGGTTTTCAACATCATGCAGCTGACTTGACGTTTCGCAAACATTTAATTACTCGAAGCCATGTTTGCAGAACTCGTGACGACGGCTTGAAAGGTTTCATTTTGCAGATGACTTTCTCGTCGAGGTTCTTTTCATTTGAGAGAGCTCTGTTGTCGTCCCATGTCACTCTCAAGAGTTTTTCCATCACAATTTCCTCCAACGCAGGCGAATCGCTTTTAATCTTCCGAAATGAGTTCTCGTCTTTGTCGACGTTGAATTTATTGTTCGTGATGGCTGCTGCTCGCTTTTGCATCATACTTTTATCCCGCTTGTGCTCGCTTTTATGTATCTGATTTTTAATTTAATTTTTTAATTCCACGAGTGGAAAATTGAAATTGTTGCTGGTGATGTGTCTTTGGGGATCTGACGTCTGATGCCAGCTACAGACATGAAACGACAAACAAATTAACCGCAGAGAAGGAAACAGTTTCGTTCAAAAACGCTACTGTTTGCGTTGCCTCGAGCACTTTGCATATATCATCAGTTTGAGTACAAACAGAAGTTGAAAGGAGTTGAAGGGTGGACGGAGAGGACTGCGAAAGTTAAAACTTTACGAAAGAAGAATTAAAAGCTGTGTGGTCATTTTAAACATTTCAAGTAATCTTGGATTGTTAAACAGCAGTCTGTAGTTAATTTGATAGACGTTGATTAAACTTCACATGTGTTCTTTAAGTATTTAACATGTCAATATTTTACAGACTAGAAATTGGTTTAGAAAAATATGCGGCGTCATAAATTTTCAGATCAGAAATTATCATCAATTTACTATCATCAAATTTTCCAATTTTAATTTTCCAGCTTTCTTACATCGCGACAAAAGAGCAAAAGAGCAAAGCAGCAAAGAGCCAGTTAAATTTTTATCTAAAATTCTCCGTCTCAAAGACGTCTCAACGCCTCGATTGCATGAAATCAATTTTGGTTTTTAAATTCCCCAGTCAAAAGACTTTTCACAGCAATCGCAATCTTCAAGCCAGCAGAAAAGTCCTTAAGCAGCCGTCAATAGGAAGGTTCTATTGTTCGGATCAAAATGTCTTTCGAGCGCATTGTTCGGGATCCGTATTGTGTGTGCTTCGAGCCATCAAGACGATTGCTGTTTTTTATATTTCTCAGAGTCAAACAATTATTGGCAGATTTTTTATATTTTCAATTTCTGCTGCTGCTTCAATTAAAGAAATAAATATTCCTCCTAAGAACAAAAGCGGAGCTTCAATGAGAAACGAGATCGATGCTGAAATACACGGAGCTGCAGCGAGGTCTCGAGCTAATTAATAAGACGACACGCTGGGCATCTAAAGAAGTCAAAGTTGTGAATAATTCTCGATATCTTGGAATTGCATGCGGAGGAATGAGAGAGCATAAAGGAGTGTCGCAGCTTGTCGTCCTTGCCCGACTTCGATTCCTTGATGAATCAAACACATTTCTTATTGTTTCGTTTCTCCCCAGTCTTGTTTGTGCGTCCTTTGTTGGATGGGAGACATTTCGATCGACATGGTTTGTTTGAGAAAAAAAATAATTAAGCGCACAAATTGATGGAAAAAGCAGAGAAACCCGTTCGCCTCTCATTGTTTACAGCAAACATTTTTCTGCTTTTCGATTAAAATCGTTTCGTCAACAGCGAGCGAATGAAAGGAAATTGATTCCTTACGTCTCATGAGAAAATTTCGATCGAACCAGCATTCCAAACGCTGATGGAACGTCTTTGATGTTAGCTTGAGACCGGAGAGGGAAAATATGCAAGAAGAATTTTAATTTCTTTTATCGCTTCGATCGCAAAAATGTTCCGTTCATCGGAATTGTTGATGCAAGTTATGCTCGATTTTGTAACAAAATTGAAAAATTCCCTCAAAAATAATTCATAACAACATTTTGTGCGTGCACACGCAAAGCTTCTCCATCCGAAAATCCAATTAAATTATTCAAATCAATTAATTTTCGACTCATTTCCATTTCGAAATGGGATTTTCCGGATGAACTTATTAATTTCACGAGAGGGGATAATTTAAAATTGATACTTTAAGCTCTCCAGAGGGATCCACTCGTGTGGCCGTTCAATCGTAACGATCGTAATTCGTTAAGTCCCTCTCGATGACAACGAGATATCGCAGTGCAAATGAGCATTTTGAAACAATCGAGAGCCTCAACCTCCCCCGGAGCTTCGTGTTTTGTTTTCGCTCGTCAACGTCGGATGCGTGAAACAATCTCACGGCTGGTGGCAAATGAGAAAAAGTTGATCTTTGTCAGAGCAAACAAAACAGCAGCAAAAAGACTCGAGAGGTGCTGCTGTGAAGGAGGCGATTACGCTGATTAAAACCAGCCAAAAGGCAAACAAAATATTGCGCACTCATCATCGGATGTGATTCAACTCACCTTTCTTAGACGTAGCCTTCACCAAGTCATCGTTGATTGATGACGCTTTGCACGAGTTGGGGCTGAGCGAGGAATACTTGATCGGCGTGGTCGATTGGGGCGACATTAAGCCCGTCGAAAGCTGATTTGCTGCTGAATCATTGGCCGTAATGTTCGTGCCATCCGGCTGATGAGAGTTTGGTAGATGAGGGTACCAGGTCGGGGAGCGGGGAGGCCAACACGAGTCTCGGATCGATTGATGACGGTGATTGTTGTTCAATAAGCGTAGTTTATCGTAAATCGAGTCATTGACAAGTGTTGTTGGCTGATAGCTGCTGATTGATGTGTTGTTCGAGTGACTCGGCGTCGAATGACTCTGCTGTTGCTCTTTTTGTGCTGCCAAGTTTCTCAGGACCCGATTTATTGAAGACACCTATAATCATCAAACGAATCGTATAATTATCATCAATTGCTGGGTGTTGCTGTCGAGAGCGAAGCAACAATGCATCAGACGGAAGAATACTACAAGTGTGTGCCCGAGAGTCCTTAATCGTTCACGGTAATTTAATATTTTCTCTTCCTGCGAGACTCTCGACGTGAACAAAGTTCCTTTCAATCTCAATTTTCCATGCCCATTGAGTCGGCTGAACAGTACTTCCAGATTATTATTTCTTCATGCTTCATTTACAAAGCAAACAGTGGCGAAGGGGATGCAAAGTCACCCCGATTTCAGTCGTAGTCGTCGCTTTCTCAAACAAAAGCAACAACAAGCAGTTCAGACTCATTTGTTAACACGGGAATCACTCGTCATAATTGCTGAAAGAGTTGCGAGCACGATACGTTTAATAATAATATCGCATTACACTTGATGGAATTAACTCGCTGTTGTGACTCGAGCGAGTAATCAAAAGACGATTTGAAGGCGTGCGAGTCGATTAGATTTTCCCATCAAGCTGTGCATGGATTTTCCGCGTTCGCAAACAAATTTTCCTTTTCCTTATGAGCTCAAGAGGAATAATTTGATAATGTATCTCGGCAACATTCATCTTGCTTTCTATTTACAGAAGCATACATTAGCAACTTTGATGACAGCGAGGACGAAAAAAACTATGAAAATTTATTTTAAACAAATGAAACATCTCCCATCCCTTCCCGTTGCCTTTATGTATGGAAAGCTCATCCGAGTGTTAATAATTTTTCCGCAACTTTAACTTCACAAAAGACTTTAATCGCTATGAAACGGGAAAGAGAGTGAGGAGCGCTCGCTCTATGCTAGTGCAATGTGTTGTATGCGAGTTGCCAGGTGCTGACGGGCTCGAGTTTGTTGTGATCTCGACAGCGACAACCCCAAAGTATTCGTTGAAAAGTATTAAATTTATTGATTCCTTCAATGTAGAGATGAGTCGAGGGTCGGCGCTGGAATTTTTGAAAGTTTATCCACTTTGAAACAGTTGGCGATCCTGATTGAATTGTTTGCAAACTTTTCTAATATGCTCATCAGCATCATCGTTAAGTTCGCCAAGAGAAACAAGTTTCAAAGTTTCAAGAATCGACTAAAAGCGAGTTTTACATCGCAGGCTCTACCCTGGCGCGGAGAAGAAGAATTGAGATATTGAGATTTTCATGGGGAGCCACCATTGCTCAAAAGGAAAAACAAACTTTGAGCGGAGAAGAGAAACGTCTCATTCTGCGCATGAGTTCTTCCTGCCCATTTTCTTCAGAGATCGCAATAAATACATAACGGAACTTGTTGAAAACGCTTAAACTCGATTAAATTGAATCAATCGAGAATATTTCATGGTTGCTTGCCATCAATCTCGGCGGCTTGACCCTTTTTTCTGCCGATGATTCAGCTTCGGGGTCTTCCAAGGCCTACGACTACCAAAGCAAATTATTCCCGATCCATTTGGCATAAATGGAATGTCGAGCATGTGCACGTCACGTGCGTCCATCACAGACTTCACCTTCAACGTTGCACACACAGCCTTCGTGTTGAAAGTTTTATCGAAATCTGTTAAAATCTCTTTTAATATTTTTTATTTGTTCGGTCCATCATGTAAAAAGCGCTTCGGCCTAATGCTGAGGAATTATTTTTTACAACTCAATGACTTCTCACAATGGAATCGAATCGTATTATCCGTTCCGTTCTGTGTCTTTCCAAAAAGCGTTGCGAGCTTAGAAACGGGTGGACGGACTTGTCAAACAATATTCTAAAAGTCTTTTGACCCCGATTCGGATCCGAAGAGCGCAGAAATCTGCTGTAACGATTTTTTAATTAAAGATTTAGAAGTTCCGATAGCGAGCCAAAAAATGAATTCATTACATTCAGACATGGCAAAGATAAAAGTGTGCGAAGGGAGATTCGAATCGAATGTCAGACAAATCAAATTACGAGTTCAGTGACAGATAATTTGATGGTGGACAGTCAGCAGGAGAATCGTGCGTGGGTGGCCGAGGCAGGGTTGGAGCTGGAGCTGCTGGAGGATACGATTTAACTTTGAATGTTGCTGTCGAAAACCCTGGGTGGCTAACGCACGGAATCAATAATGGCGCTTGAGTTTCATTCAAGAAGGTTGGCTGAGATAAAGACAAGAAAGAAAGTCCCACACTAAGCAGATTAAGGAAGAACAACAAGAAAGTTAATCACGCGTCGATGGACACGAGCAAATCTCCGAACCCTTTGCCCCTCTTCTTGTTAAGGACTTCGATCTGAATTCTGATGACCTTTTCCTTTCTTTCTATCGCCTGATAGTCGCTCGATAAAATATGATCCCCTTAAAATCGTCATTTGAATTTCGTGCACACCCTCTACACCCTCGGTGCTTAAATGCGATTTTAATAATGTTCTATTGCAATTGAAAATGACTGTAACTATCTTGATCGGCCGTTGATAAGATCTTTAATATTTCCGCATGCTTCTGTTTTGATATGTTTGTTACCGCCACGTCGTTCCCGTTCTCGAAATGACGACTGTCATTCGTCACATGCATCATGTGTCGGGATGTGCTGATAGCAATCTTGCTTCAATCTGCTGAGATTTCCACTCGATGGAGTTGCCTGACGTCAGAGCATTCACTCACTACCTGGCAACACAACTTTCCTTTTCCAACCCGATCGAGAAAAGGGAAACGAAAATCCTAAGAGTCTTATTGAGTTATTAAAAATATAATTTGTTTTTAATGTGCTCGCTCTGCTCTTCGTCTGCGAGTGTGTTTGCTCTTAGAAAATTATGATTTAAACTTCGGCGAAACATTTTAATCTGATTATGTGCCTGATGTGAAATGAAGACTCATAATCGTTTACAATCTTAATTGGAATTTTGCCACTTGAGGAGCGATTCGTACGCAATTTGCCTCCTTTGAGTAGCAAATGCGCTGGAAGATTTTCTTTTGATGAGTTTTCCGAGATGGGAAATTCTGTCGATCTAAAAATATTTTCTGTCGCAATCCGTTTGATGATATTTATAATGTTTGATGAAAGGCGCTTCGATACAGCGTCGCGACCTTATCTTAGCTTCCAACCCAGGGCAAGTGTCTCATCAAAAACAAATCAAAATCAGATCTGTTTACTCTTCAGATTACGTTTCACCGCAAATGTTTCTCCTTCCAATTATCGCCTTAAACAATTTTCAGCTCATCGTTTGTGCAAACACACAAAAAGTATGTCGAGATCAAAAGAGTTTGGGAAGTTGGTGAAGGCTCTAGCAAGTCTTGAGAAGAGAAAAGAGCGCAAACGAGTCGTGTTAAGCTCGCAAGATCTTGTGGGAATAAATGATCAAACTCAGTTCGTTCCCCATCCCATGAAACAACAGCAAAAGAACTCAACAAGACAAATGATGTATTAGTTGTTACATTGCTAATAACATCTCTAAAGAGTGATTAAACTTCTACCAAGCGCAACCACTCGACCCCTTAACGAAGTGTTTGCTATTTTCATTTGATAAATTCTCCGTGTTGAAAGCGACAAAGAGAGCTTAATAGCCGTGACGAAGAATGTGAGGGGAGGGTGGAAGCAGGCTATGGAGGGTGACAGAATCTTTAACAAGAGAGCGAGCGTCGCTTTATTGCCATTTACATTTCTCCGATATCATTAAATAACGGTTTCGGTCAGGACTGTTCACAATCACTGCCGACACTTTATGATAATATTGTGTGAAACATAAAATAAATAGAATTAAGTGCATTTTCCTGCGACGAAGGAAAGTCTCTGAGAAGCCATTGGAAAGCGATCGGAAAACGGCAATAAAGTCTGGCATAACATTTGCAGACAAGCGACGAGCTCGAACTGCCGGAGGGACATTTCCTCTTGTCGAATTATCATAATGTTGCACATGATTACAGCAAGAGTGAGAGAGCACGAAGCTGTAATCTCGTGTAAGAATGTCGTAGCCGTTAAGGGTGAATAAATTACCTTAAAATCAGCATACAATTCTCTCCGCCATGCTCCATTTTTCTTGCGTAATTTATTTTCGCACTTTAAGAAATGATTTCGGTCGAGGAAATCGATGCCATGATTTTGAACTGCTCGCTTTTGATTTCTCATGTGTCATTAGACCTAATGGAAATTGCTGTCTGAGAGCCTTCGACTCGACTTCTTTAAAGCTTTCCGGCCCTTCAGACGCTCCCATCGAAAATGAAGAAATAAAATTTTATCTCATTTGAATTCCTGATCTGAATGCTGAACATCTCTCTCAGCGATTTTAAAATTCAGCTGAGGCCAGAGATAGATTGCATAATGTTTCACATTCCTTCCAAGCCATTTGATTAAAATGTTAAATGGAGGGGATGGAAGAGTCAGAATTCAATCTGGCTCAAGCTTCAGATGAGCTCTAGGATGGCTCAAGCATTTTTTCAGCGATTGCTGGGTTTTTAGTATAGTTCTGCCTAACAATCAGACTTTTTACAAACACTTAAGATTCTCAACAGCCAAAATTCAGCTAACGAACCTAGTTGTTACCTCCTTGTTCAAGCTGATGTGCTAGACTAGCTAACAAATACTTTCGCTCGTTCACTGTTTAGTTTCATACCAAAGAGCTACGGCTCATAATTTGATCTCAAAAACCAGATAGACTGAAGCGTTCGCCTCCCATCCCTTGCTTTAATGTGATCATCTAGTTAAGCGAGGAAATTTTCCTTTCAAACCCATTTCCCGAAAAACTTAAAATGTCTACGACTCGAAGAGTGTGATGAATAATTAAATTATTTTTTGTTGTGAATAAATTACGGTTAAATGGGGAAACAAAAGGCGGCTTGGGAACGCAACCCGAAATGTTTTGTTTGTCTCTCTCTTTCTGCAAACTTCGTTTGATGAAACGTAACCGTAGATAATTTGAGGATTTTTCTGGTCGCTCACGCTCCAGTAAGCAAACACACACGTGTATTTTCCGTCTAATTACATCGATTCAAATAAATTTTAAGAGCTTTCAAGAGTTCAAAGACTACTCACACTTGGTATATTATCGTTAGTGCACACGCCTTCTTGCAGCAACCGGTCGCGGATCTCCCAAGCGAATATCGACGGACACTCACGCTTGTAATCGGAAATTTTATTAACGACTTCCTGGGTTGCAACTCTCGGCTTTGAGCCGCCGATTGCTCGCGGTCGAATGCTGCCGGTCTCGTAATATCTGAAAATAAATTCGTTAGTCATCGACAATAAATCAAAGAGAGTTGAATCGGTGTGATGCTCACCTTCCTAAGATTTTACTGACGCAGCCGTTGGAAACTTGCAAAATCCTCGAAATATCACATGGACGAGCTCCCGAGTGCGCCAGCTCGACAATCTTTTGCCTTGTAGAGTCGGGAAGCGGACGACCCCCTACAAAGACACCGCCTAATTGATTTACACCGCTGTGACCTTTATTTGTTTTACAAGTTTTTTTGAGAGGTAATTGGGGGTTTGTGTGTGTTTTGTGCGACAGACGGCAAATGTAATTGTTTGATTCAAAGTTTTTCAGATTTTTGATTTGATTTTACAAAAATATGAAAATAAACAAAAAAGAAAATACAGAAAAATTAATTTTCAGTTTTTTGTTGTGAAAATTTTGATTTCTTAAGTGAATTGGAAATGGGGAAAGGGGGCGAGATTAGTTTGTCATCCGCGCAGAAACTCGAGGCACATCGGTTGCTGATATAGGCTGCGATGGTGACTCGAGTTTGAGGGAGATCTGAGATTGAGCTCTCGAGACTCGATGGTTGATCGAGAACTCATTCGTGCGGAGGACGCAACTGTTTAAATCATAATTTAATGTTGTTTCGAGGGAGAATTTTAAAAATCGATAGACGAGATAGAATAGAGAAGAAGCCTTGAGATGGAGAGGAGTAAAGTCAGTAAAAGATGAAGAGCTGAGAAGAAGGTTTGTCTGTCCTGGAGTTCAAGGGGGAATATGGGGGAACTGTAAGGATTCATCTGGCCAGATGACGAAGATTCTTATTGAAGCAACGGCAAGTTGACAAAGTCGAGAACTTGTTATGAAACCTCGTCTGTTCCCTTGCTAGCTCTAACGAGCGCAACAATTTGATCAAGAAATAAAAACATTTTCATTATCGAAGCGTTAACAAATTTATGTGGACATTTTAGAACAATGCCACTCCGGATTAATCAAGCTTGAGCGCATATTACACACACGTTGTTTTCTGTTTTACGCTTTGTTATCTCTTCGTCATCATCCGATACATTTCATTATGTACACGAGTATGAATAAAATGAATAAGATCTCAAACGATGATCCGAAGAAAAAAATATTATCGATTTCATGTCGTTCGCTCGTTATGATGTGAGAGACGAGGCTTCAAGAGCAAAAGCAAACAAGACGCATTAGAGTAATCAGGTTACATGACATTTAAGTTGAGATAGTGAATCTTGCCGAGGACGTTTTAATTATTCCCGTGAAGACGTTGACCACCCAGCCGCCGCTTTGCTCTCGAAATATGAGTCCTGAGCTAACTTTGTTGCCTACCGAGAGGGGATCGACCGACAAGAATTTCCCATTGATCTTGCAATTATACTTTCGAAAATCCATGTCCAAACAGCAGTGTTCCTCCGTCAAAAGTTCACATGGAATAAACGCAAACGATTAACAGTCAATCGAACAATGGAATTTCTTTTGTGATTCGAATTCTCACTTCTTTCACTTCTTTTACGGCAATAAATTCCATTGGGAAAAATGTGCTGATGGATTTGGCAATACAATTAAAGGAAGAAATTGCCTAAATGGTGTCTGCAGTTTAAGAGGCAGCACCCCGACGCGCAAGCAACAAAAGAAGACTTAAAATCAATTTATCGCAAATCTCTCTGCATGGACTTCATGTCTCAATAATTCGCATCGACTCTTGCGCTCTAAGACAATCGAGCAGAATTTTTTTTGTCATCGATTTTCACTTTTAGTCTACCGGGAAAGTTAAACTTGATATCGTCGAGGTCTTCTTCGTCGTCGGGGCAGTGATTTTGCATGCTTTCGGGCTTAATGGGTGGCAATGCTTTTCAACGCGACGAGTTCAGGTAACTCAATCTCTTTAATTACCCGTTAGAGTATTTCCTTTGAATGAATTTCAATGCTAGCTCGCTGTCATTCTGGTGGTCTGTCTCGTCTGGTCAACCGAGCGAAAAAAATTCTCTTACATCATCTTTATGTCACATTCAATTGAGGTACGCTTGAAATTATTAGTGAAACTTCTTTGTGAACGCTTTGTAAGCGTGCTGACTGCTTGATTGTTGTTCAGCATCAAACGGCGAGTGATCGATTCGTTTGTGAGTCATTGTGAAGTGAGCTTGATTGTTGGAGACTCAATTACGCTAACCTAACAGATTACACACGAGGCACACCCGCAATCTAGACTAATGTGGTGAGGCTGAAGTTATATTGCATGTTAAAGGTAAATTGATTAAGTATTGCTATCTTCCAAAGCTTCCTCGAAACCTTGAACGTTCCACTAAAAAGTTGTCTACACGCCAAATGTTTCAACTTCTCCTGAATCCCAAAACACTTTTTTCCTGCCGATCAATATTTTTTGTTCGACATTGAGGAATATTGGATTACACGACATTCCTTTTTGTTCAACCCGACCCGATCTCTCTTCGGGATTCGTCTTGACTCTTTTATTTGTTGTAAAATGTTTTTATAAAAACTTTGCTGTTTTTCAATGAAACTCGATTATGACTTAAGCTGATACTTTTATGAGAGACCTTGATCGCAAGATATCCTTTTCACTCTTTTTTTTGTGTCGTCGCTTCTTAGAAGTCGACAGCAAAGATTCTTCATCGTCAAACTGAGCCAGAACTTTAATAAAAATATGAATTATTTGAATAAACAATTATTGAAACTATTATTAATCCATTATTGCTTCAATAATCGTGGTAAGACGTTGACAAAGGAGGGAGAAGGGGATGGCGAGAAGCTATTGAGGCAAGTCATTACATGCCAGTTTGTTTAGCTAACAGAGAAATAATTGTTACATCAGAATGGACCTCCGACTGCTTCGACAAATTCCGAGCTACCTTAACAGCTCACAACAAGCAGCCGAGGGTAAACTTTAATCAGAGCGTTTACTTTCTGTGTGAAAATATTTTCTAAGATCTCCGTCGACCTGTGACTAAGAAATGTTGCGCAATTGTTGTTGAAAATAAACAGGAACTCGAAACGTTGTAATTTGAATTCTGCTTTGCATGTTTGAGATTTCTGTGGCTGAAAAGTCTGCGAGGAAAATTCCAACTCTCCCGAGTTGCATTTTGCGATAACCACATGCGAGTCCTTAATTTTATTTCCGTTGACTCTTGTTTTGTTCGGAATCATTTACGTAAATCAGATTCGACTCTCCGTCTCTCCTCTCGAGTGCAATTATTTGATTATTTTCCTCTCGTTCATTCATGATCGCCATTAAGTAAAGTTATCGAGGCGGAAAAACTTTCTGGAATCGAATATAATAATATTTTTATTCAAAACTCTCTCTGTTACTTTTTTGTGAATTATTTCGATTAACGTTTGATTTTTCCTTCGAGCTCACTCAACTGAAAGATGTTAGTCGGTTGCAATTAACGTATTTTTGACTCTTCACGTTTGATTTCATTCATTGGACTCTCGATTGGGCGCCGCATTGCTCGAGATTAATGAGACGAACAGTTGATCGTGTGATGGAGCATATTGCATGGGTTCAAAGTTATGTAAATACTCAGTGTGTCTTTACCGGATTATGAAATATTTTCAGCAGATTACAAAGCGTTTTTGATGGATTACAAGGATCATGACAAGATATTCTCCTGAGCTTTTTTGTGTGATTTGCTTCAGCTCAATTTATCTGATAAATTTTATCATCTCTTCTTCCTTTAAACATGTAATTCATTGATAAATGCTTTCACAAACTCTTGTCCAAATTGCCTTTATTTAAACAACAAAAAATTGAGCCGATCGTCTTCCAACAGCAATCGGCACTAAGAGTAATAAATTGACAACAAAGCACTGATCCCAAATTCATTGTAAAAAATTTGTTTCAATAAATTCTCGGTGCTTACAATGGCGATCACATTTGTTATTTTTTATCTCAATTTGAGGGACTCGATTTTGTTTGCAGTAAATCTTCGTAAGTGAGCGGAGGGAATCGATTGATTATTGAATAGAATTTCTCCTCTCAAGATGTTTTCCTCGATTGATCCTCAAGCTGACCATAAAATCTGCCGCTCGCATGCTGAGCCCGCTCAGATTTATGATCCTTTTCACGTCATTAAATGCTTTCCCGTCGGCGTAAATCTCCGCATAATCTCAGCTTTGTGCTGTCTTGGGAAAATTTCCCAGCGCTAACGAAATTACTGGGAGGAAATTGAAGTTTTCCGGAGCTTGGAGATTAATTGCGTTGAGGCAAAGGAGCCGAGAAAACTCCGGAATAATCCAAACAAACTTCAACTTCAACAGAATTGCCTTTGTCACACTTAAAGCGGCAGAAAATGCGTTCAACAATGGACGGATGATTTATGGTTTTTAAACATTTCTCGTAAAGGAGTCGAGAGTCCCTCTCGTTGTCAATGAGCTTCTGGATCGAGAGAGATTTTAACTTCTTTATTAGGAGTTTCCAGTGTCATAAAAGCGATGACAGCGATTTGTTCGCTTGCATGTTCGGCATTTAAAGTGCGTGTAATAGACTCGGCACATAATGTGCATTCACCCATTATTCGGAGGTTCGATAATTTATGTTTTGCTCTCCTCGCCAGACAATGAGTCGACAAGAACGCAGACAGAGCGAGCATGAAAGTAGTAAGAGCCGTTTTTGTTTTCCGCAGTCACCTGGCCATCGTTAGTGTTGAAAAGGCTCTCGAAGGACCTTCGTGTTTCTCATTGATTTCATGGGGTGGACAACAAGGGAGACAATATTTCTCATTGATGGAAACATTTCGGGGGACATCAAAAGACAGCGAGAGATGTTGTTAAGATAAAATATTACCTCTACCTTTATGCGGCATGTCGTCCAGCGATATTCTATCCATCATCATGGTCGATGACCAGGGGGTCACAGCTCCCCCCATAGCTGAAGTGTTCTGTAGCGCGAAAATCTTGGCGACTTTGATTGAACTATTTGTAATTCTAGTTTGTGTGAGGTCGGCGGTGACCTCGCAAAATTGATAAATTCACTGAAACTTTGATAGTCTCAACGCTTGTAACTCTTGCACTGATAGCAGTTCAGCTTCATAGCCTTGCACTTAATGTGTATTGCATTCTATCACACTTTCAAGCATCTTCGCCTAGCTCTTTCATCTCTGTAAAAACTCAGAACGATAAATTTTGTGCTCCAACGATGGTGTTTCTCATGCAATGTAATTTCAGCTTTATGCTCTCTACACATCAGCGCGCTATCGCAAATTAAACATGAATCATAAAACAAATGGCTCATCGGCAGCTGAGGCGCACTGATTCTTACAATCCATTAACTCCCGTCATATTTTCGTCGCATTTATTACTCGAAACATAATAAATAATCGACGGAGCATTATCGCACGACGAGCGGGCTCGCCCGCAACGAAATTTACGAGGAAGACGAGCTGTGGAAAATCGAGCATTGCGAGTGGCTGTCAGCGATATGTTTATTCATTCATTCGCCACCCCCTTCATGAATAAACATTCTCCGCCACAGTTTTTTTCGTTGCTCATTTTTTTGTGGGGAAAATTGTCGCCAATATTTTTTGGTTTCTGCGTTTTTGGCAACCGCGCCGATGTTTGTCGTTTCAACGTCAAGCGAGCATAAAATTGAAATTACATTGCACTCCGTTCGCGATTGAGTTTCACAGTTTTTTAATCCAATTACAGTTCATGTTGACGTTGCACTGGGCTTGAAATGTTTTGCAAACCTTTTCTCTAATATTAAAATCTAAAACTGTTTGCACTGCGAAGCCGTTGAGAGCTGTTTACATCAGCCAATGTCGGAACCGAAACTGAATCATTATTCAAATTGTGTGTATGTTTATCGCGAGCACGGTCGCTTCACGAGAGAGGTGTATCCTTTGGCGTATGTGTTCGACGACGATATATGGCCGTTGTTGCCGGTTCTCACTTCGCACTCACTTTACACGACTTTGTTCTTGTCTCGAGAGTATCCAAAGGTTCGAGCTCCACTGATGAATTTCAGAGCGTTCCTTCAACAACGAGATTCTCCATCCGTAGCGTCGAGAACTCGAATGCAATATGATTCTAAGCAAACGTTTTCTCTTCATTAATGTTCTACAATTGGTGGCATTAAGCACACGCATAAAAGTATCGTTTACATGGCCACGCCTCCTCACCAATCGCCGGCTTCGTCTGAGTCTGTGCCGAGCATTTATATATGCTATGTGGAACGATTCTTGTTGGATTCTTTGTTTACTGCAGAACGTCTCTCTCCCCAGCTTTGTTTTGCTTCTGCAGTTTTGTTTGTTTTAGTAATTTTATGTTCGTTTGAGGGAAGTTTCATGCTGGGAAAACTGAAAGTTTCGAGCAGCTTTGAGCTCCGAGCGATGCAACAATAGCTTGTCACACTCTCCCTCACCCGTTTTTTTATGAAATATGTCCCATTGTTTCGCTTATCGTGCGTTTACATCCTTCGCAAGCTTTCCGGGAAACTCCGTAAGGACGAACATATTTTTCTTATTTATCGCCATGTCTTGGCTCTCTCAAAAGACAGCAGAATTTATTGAATTTAAAGTATGCGTGTCGCTTCGTGATAAAGAAGCGAAGAAGGAAAATTTATCGTTTCGCCTTGAGTAATTTCCAAAGAAGGAAAACTTCAACACAAATTCACTCGTGTCGTTGTTGCGATAACAAACGAGGAACCAACATAGAAGTTTGAAAGGAAATATAATTTTACGCATTTATGATGGGACATAATAGGATTAAGACGTTTCTTGTAAATTGAATTTTAATGGGATTTCCTCTCAGCTGAAGAGTTCGATTGAAATTGTTTTATAAGATGCTGGAAAACTTAAGTTTATCACAAAAGTTGATCGAGGTCACAAGAAATGTAACAAGGTGATCTGTCTTTTATTTGATACTTGTAGCGAATTGCGGAAAGTGTTAAGATGAGTTGTTGCTATTGTCTGGCAAAAAGTCATTGCGCGGATATGTGAAAATCTTCGTCAAAAAGCATTTAACAAAAACATTTTTCATGAATTTAGCACTGTAATTTTTCCTAACAACTTTTAACGGCCATTAAGAATTCAAATCACTCAAGTGCGAAATGCTAAAATTGCTAAAACTGAAATAGGAAGAAAATATTTTGCATCAAAAAGTCACGATCGGAAAATCACGAAGAACGTCGAAAGTAGTAAACAATCTATAATGATAAGAGTGAAATAAGTGGAACAACAAGGTCGACTAATATTTACAGCTGAAAGTTCATCGAATTAAGGTGAAAAGGGAGAGAAATCCGATTGTGAAAGTTTTTGTTTTGGTTTCGCTCAGGATTTATTGATTTTCCAATTTCTGAAATGCTGCAGTGCATTGAATTTTAATGAATTGGAAGTTGATTACTGATATCGCGACCTATCAACCTTGATCGCGGTGGTGTTTACATTTCTCTCTGTTTTTGTAGCTACGATGTCGTCGCTAAGATTTTGTGGCGTTTTGACGAGAAAGTCTCTGCTCAATCAATCAAAAACTGCACCATCTCTGGTTCCTGTGGTCCTAAAGTCACGGGAACTGGTAAAACCATTTGTTCGCTATCAGCAATACCGCGGACACAAGAACTTCGGTCACAAGCCTACGCCCGTCCCGGGAATTACAAAACTCTTTCATGTTTTCATCGGAACCTCTTTCTTCCTCTGCCTTTTGGACTGGCGAAGGTAATACTTTACTTGTATACATCGTTCCACTCTAAAACATCTTCCATTTTAGCATTCTCGGCTATCAGCCTTTTGAAGGTATGTGCTCCGTGCCAAAAGTGGATGCCGACGCTAAAATCAAGCCTGAGAAGCCGAAAGTTGAGAAACAAGATGGCAAGCAGGCTCTTGGCGAGTCGTCAGAAGAGGAAAGTTCTGATGGGGAGTCTGAGGAGGAGGGTGAAGATGGCAAGAAGAAGCGTGTCAAGGAAAAAGTTGGTTTCAGAGATCGCAAGGTAAAGTTTGTTTATTCGGGATCATGGCATTAGTGTCGAACCTACGAGCGGTATCAGTGAAGTGAAGAATAAATTAGATTAGGGCAAATTGGGTTTTCTTTTAATCAGTTAATTGTTTATTCTATGTGAAGATCATCGACTATGAAAATCGCCTCCGAGCGTTCAGTACGCCCGATAAGATTTTTCGTTATTTTGCCACCGTCAAAGTTGTTTATCGCGATTCAACAAATGTTTTCATGACACCAGACGATTTTATAAGAGCAATCACACCTCACAGCCCACCTGCGCCAAACGGTAAACATTTTGTTGTTCATTGTTAGTGTTACCGGCTACTAACTTCCCTGGTACCATGACCCTGTTGATTCCGAAACAATTTCATCTATTAACCAATCATATTCATCTTGTATTATCTTCATTCTGCTCCATGTCGATTGTTTTGTTAAGATTTCGGAATACGAGAACCGAATCAGGCAGTACTCGACACCCGACAAAGTTTTCCGTTACTTTGCGACCATTCAAGTTCCCCATGGACATCATGGTGAAAACCACGAACCATTTCGGGAGATCATGATGACGCCAACCGATTTCCTTACCTCGATGACGCCTGGAATCAGACAGCCTGAGGGTACATTTGATGTTGTCAAGCGCATTTTGTCGTCGGAGGAGTTGCAATACAAAATTTTGCACTTCTCTGGATGTCATTTCCATTTGAATTCTATTTAGCTGAGCTTCTTAAGTCTTTCTTCTGATGTCTAAATATGTTTAAATGCACAGTTTTCTCTCGATGATTTCTTTCTTCTTTGTTCGCAAACGCATGTTGGTTGACTTTTGATTCCTTTGATTTTCTATGTTGCACAACTTTTCGTTCACTCATTCGTGTTGTTCTAATGCAAGTCTTCTCTAAATTTCAGGTCTCGGTCTAGATCAGTACAAGAAATATGACCCCAAGGTAAGATTTGAACTTGTTTGATGGAGAATCTATCAGTTTCTTAATTGACACGATAAGATCTCAGTGTAATTTTTGAGTCTCCAGTGCTGCACCGAGTGAGATTATATTAAAGCAAATTCCCTCCGACTAAACTTTCTCCTCCCCCGAGATTGCAAAGAAACCTTTTAAAACTCGCATTAAACAAGCATTTTGTCCTAACGGAATGAACTCCTCGCCTCCTTTTTTATGATTTTTGATAAACGAAGCCATGTGCGCGCCATCCTCCTCGCCATCGAGTCGTCTCCCTGCAAAACTCACGAATAATCTCTTTCACTTTCTATTTATCTGTTCTATTCCAGAATGACGAGGTATTTTGCCACTGAAAAGTTTATTATCAGAAATTACTTTCCATGAAAACAGAACAGAAGTCTTGAAATTTTTAGTTTTAGTTTTATGATTTTTCATTGGTTTGTAGTTGAATTGGCATTCCGATCCAAGGGAGGCCACCGATTGATTTTGTTTTGAGTTTAATTTACCTTTATCGCCTTACTAACCTCTCCGAATCTCCATCAACCGCTGACCGATTCCTCTGTCTAGCTAAACTATTCGGTAATCAAAAGCTTCATATGCCGCAATACGTTTTCGTTCTTCACTGTTATGAAATTTCGTTACTCTTCAACTCTTTTACTTCTCAGTCCTTTCGATGAAAGCTTTTCGTTTCTTTTTTCTCGTCTTTCGGTTTTTGTATTAAAGAAAACTCTTTTAGACTTGATGCACAAGCTCTTGCATCGAGAACTTACTCAGTGAGCGTAGCGTTTTGTTCCGATCCATTCCCTAGAATAGTTGGGCTCACTGGGACATGTTAGACTGCAATTACTCCCTCCACTGGTTGAACTAGAAGCACCTGTACCATGAATCACTCCCACTTTATCATCCGAAGCAAGTGCATGAAAATTCTCTCTCACCTCCGTCATCCATGAACTTGAATAGGAAATATTGCAAGCCCCTCCATCTCCACCCACAACTCTTCCCAACTTATTATTTTATCGATTTCCACATCAGGCAAATAGTCCAGCGAACGAGAATGCAACATTGTGAAAGTTTTATCAGAATTGTTTGGCGCACGAAGAGCTTTTCGATAAAAAAAATAAACATTTCGATCGCTTTTCACCGGAAAAGTATGAAAGCTTTTGCTATTTATAGCTTTCGAGTGCTCGAGTGACAAAAATGCAATTAATATTTGATTGATAGCGACGCGAGCTGAAAAGCCATTAAATGTTTAACAGAATTCGCAATCACAAATCGTTCCCGTTCTCACCTCAACTCAAAATCAACATTCAACACAACCCATTCGCCTTCTAATTGATGACGCACGAACCTCAGAACTGTTCGCTTTATATTTTGCATGAAGAGTTTTCTGGAATGTTGTCCTAGAGCGATTCTCGCTGTTCACCTACCGACAATCATTTGACGTGAAAACGTTCTAATACTCTACCTTTCCCTCACGTTTAGAACGTGTCGCAACGGCTCGATCTGAAGCTGGAGAAGGACAGCATTTTCTACAAGCTTGGAAGCTACGGACTCATCTCCTTCTCCGACTACATCTTCCTTCTAACGGTTCTGTCGAGTGAGTATCTCTGCTTTTATTTTTAATTGAAGTCTGTCAGGCACCATCGGGTGCGGAGTGCTTGGCAATTAGTCAATGCGAACACTCATGTCAAACGTGAATTTCGCATACGAAATTCTCTTTGTTCGCTTCGGGGTCGAGAACTGAATTTTAATTTTCCGACTCGCTAACTGGGCGGGTGAGCTTTTCCAATCACCAACTGTGATGACCCCAATACAATCGCAGCAAAGCCGGCTCCAGCCAAGCGACTGGCGAGGCTGGAAATAAATGAGAAGAAATCCATTTCGCTTTTCAAAAGAGTCATTTTTATTCCTTTCAGTCGCTTATCCAAAAAATGTTTTGTCACGAAACAAGATTTTCATGTTTGTTAAAGAGCATAAGAACAATAAGAGTTTTTCCTTTGCCAATGTTTGCCATCCTGTCACAACTTTCCTCACATCCATCTCTCTCTCATAGTTATAGCATTCCATTTAAGTTTCGTTTCTAATTAAGGTACATTAGTTCACATAACAGCTTCACATTGAAATGAAAAACGTTTACACATCGAATGGTTTTTTAATGCTTTTGATATTCCGCGAATGGATAAACACAATTTCTCATTTACTAAAGCTGACGATACGAGAGGGAAAAAAGTTAATCTGCTGAATGATTTGCCGCCGTCAGTTACGTTCCCTCATCTACTTTTCTACTCTCGGTCTACTGTTTCAAAGCTCGATTCACTGCATAATTAAATAGCTCAAGACAAGTACTGACTGCGAGACAGCTCGGCAAGAACCTTAGGGCTTACACGCCAAGCCTAGCAACGTAACTGACGGACTCGCCAATCCACAACGAATTCATCTTTTCAGATTGCTCTTTTTATTTGCATAGTTCTCCACGTTGAACTCTCGCGTTGACATAAATTGCTCGACAACACAAAAAGCATCGCAAGTTGATTAAAGTATAACTTTCCACTCGCCAATCGGCGCTAATGGGTTCGCTTTGTTGCGGGATGTAAATTATCTTTTTAACAGGGAAATTAACACGAAAATAATTTCCATTCACTAAGCACATTCGTCGACACAAGCAACGAGAATCGAAAACCATGTTGATTTATATTTTATGTTTTGTTTCGTTTATTTAAATTTGTTTTGCGGCTATCGCCAACGAGATGAAATTTTCAGTTTTTTGTTAGTAAATATTTTAAAAAGTTTTTCTTCTCACAATAAAATATCAACGATTTGGTTGGGAAAATAGTTTCATGCATGGAGTTGAGTGCTGGGCTGACGAAAGTGCATTTGGATGTGACGAGAGGGCGACGGGTTTTTGCTGCCTCTCCGTCCTCATCCGCTAATTCTAAGTTTCTATTATTGTAAAATTGGTTTGAATGTTTTTGTCTTCCCTTCGGCTTTTTGGTTTTCAAGTTTTAACACATCGAATGAATACAGAATGTGAATGATTGTGAAATTTTATACATCAAAGTTTTCTTTCTTGTTCGGTAAATAGAAACGTTTTAGAAAAATATCAATTTTCGCTAGAGTTTTTCTTTGTCTAACTAAAAATCTTAGACTCTTTACCGTCTCCAAAGTCTAGGCGATTGCTGACGTCGTCCAATCGTCGATTTTCGCGTTTTTGCACCATCTTGAAATACTTAGAGCTATCGTAATCAAACAGATCGAAGTCGAGTTGATAAATTTCGAGAATTTGTGTCAGGAGATCTTCATCAATTTGCGAGAAATATCTGGAAAGATTCAGAAGCGTCGGATGATTTATCCATCGATCTAATCACTTTTGTTACTCACTTTGGTAGCAACGAGCTTGTGTCATTCTTTATCGACCGGTTCGTGATTTTGAGTTCACTCGTTTTGGGCACTTTGTTTAAAAGCAATGTTTCGAGTCCAGCTTGGCGAATTATGTACTCGGTGTCTCTTTGGAATGTTTCCATTTTGGCAATTAATGTAAAGTTGATGCTACATGGTGTGCAGAACTGATAAATTGGGCTCCAGTGCTCGTCAAAACGACCACCGCTCTTGTAATGTTGAATGACAAACTGAAGAAACTCTTTGAACGTCGGTCCCGATTGCTCCTGTGGGGTTTCAAAATGTTCAATAAATTTATGGCAATTAGTTGGTTGAACTTACGATCCTTGTCAGCGGAGTCGTTCGGAACTTTTTAACGATCTGATCACCTAACAACTTGTAGTAAGTGTTGCGTCCGTCTTCCATTTTATTGCGGTAGGCTGACAGAAGTCGCTCGAATGGTTCGCGGACGACCAAGAAAGCTATCGAGTTATCCAGCGCTTCCTTCAAATCGTCAACCGTCGGTCGGGGAAATCGTTTTCTAGCTAAGTCCAAGGGAGATGCAATCGTTCGTTGCAAATATTTCGTGTCGTAGCCAGCTGTAAGAACTTTATAACTCTCCGGAACTTTGCGTCTTCTTAGTTAGCTCACCTAATATATTGAAATAATACATCCAAGTTGAACTGGCAGCCTTGAAAACGTTGCACCAAGCCAGCCCATGACCTGGCGAAAGTAAGAACTCCCAAGCGTTTGGCGCTAACTTTCCAAGTATATTGCTTTTTTCGCAAACCTCCCACAAGTGCTGACGTCGCTCATTAAAGTCTCGTTCAGCTTTCGAATTGATCTCCTCGGAATACTCGTAAACAGGATTCAAAGTGGCGGAGTGATGCGATTCTATATCTACTGCTATCGTGGAAACTGAATGGTTGGCGGAAGACTTCTCTGTCGTCTGATGAAACTTCGGGTTCGGTATCAAGTATGACTCAGCCGGTTTCAGTGTCGGTCGCTGTGTCGGCTTTTGCTGCTTCAGCTTTGGATGACTCCGCGGATGAACGTAATGATGCTGTTGTTTCGACTGCAATGAGAACGTTTACGTGCTTGCTTGAATTTTTCATGGAAAAAGATTTCGTCGGGATGGCTTAGGCAGCACATCGAGTAAACCTGTTGATCTCTCTTTGCTCATCGGTGTGCATTTAAATTCTCTCTGTTCTCCAAATGCTCGGAATGTGATGGGATAATTTGAAAAGTTTATCTTAAGCGGAAAATAATTGCTGCTCGGTTGGCAAGAATTTTTCTCGTGGAAGAATTAACGACAACAAAAGTGTTGATGACATTATGAAATTTTGCCTTTCGAGCTTGCCAAGATAACTTTCTTCGTTTGAACCTCATCGGAGGCTTCATCGCTTGTCATCGTTGCTTTGTCAGAGCTTCTAGCAGCTCCAATATTTAACGAATTGAACTCGCTGCTTGCCCATCTCATCGACAAGGCGTCTAGAAGCCTAGCACGCACCACAACGAGACAACAAAACGCACACAGCGACAGCGAGTCGGGGGTGGTTTGAGGTTCGGCATAATACCAATTAGAATATTTAAATCGGAATTTTTTTTATCGCCTTATGCAAAACAAATGCGAACATAAAATCATGTTTTTGAGCGAGCAGTCGAAGCGAAAGGAAAATCCGATAATTTTTGGAATAGCTCTGACCACCACACGCAATTCGCTCGAGCTGCTTTTGATCGAATTCGTATTGCGTGCTAGCTCGATATTGAAGGATACTCACAATATCTACTTTAGAAGCTTGCACAGTCTTAGATTTCGCATTGCTCTCCATCACATTCATTGACTCCTTGATCAGCACGAGGAAGTAGAGGCTGAACACAAACACAAACACCGCCGCCTTCAGTATCAAGAGGCTTTGTCTCTTCGTGAAAAACATTTTCACTCGTCTCGGACAACAGATTGTAATCATTTTTCTCGTCACTTTTCACTGTCGTCGTCAATTTCATTTCGATGTTGAGATGATAACTACAAACTATCTAACACTTCACACGACCCATCGCAACGATCTGAAAGCGAATAAGTTTTATTTTACTGTCGGAAAAGTCGGCGAACGCCCATCGAGAGTTTCTTTATCGCTTCGTCAGCCGCCGACGTTCTTCCTTTTCGAATAGACTGCAGGAAGTCAATTTGCCTAAAATTTTTCCTTTGCTCGTTTCCGCTGCTCCGGCAAATCGCAAAGAGTGGAATCGATGCGGAAGAGACAATGGAACGGAACGAAGGCGGCTGATGTCGATCTACGTCTGACTCATCGCGAGTGATGACTGAGACTTGAAAATTCTGCTCTCACGAACACACGCGTCGCGGAGAGGGAAAAGCTGATAAAGAAACATTTCTTCTTCCGCCTCACACACTTATCTCACCCCCTTCCGAGGAATTTCCACGACGCTAAGAAAAGTTCCTGCCAAATATTTCTCGGCCCGAAGAAAGCTTCGATTCTCACGCTTTTCCTCGCCTTCGATTTATTATGACAAGCGCTCGAGCCAACAGAGTAAAATTACCGAAAACACTTGCAAAAAAGCTCTCGTGCACACCTTGTTGAATGCGCTTCCGACTGGCGAATGATTACGAACGAGTGGGAAAATAAGCTTTCGAATTCTGTGGGCGCAAACCAAAATGTATTTTCTCCATTCGGAAACTTTTTGCGCCTCGCCTGTGTTGTTGTTTTGATTGTGAAGCTCTCGACTCGTCGCTCAAAACTTTTCTCTTTGTTTGTCGCGATTTTCCACCAAATATTTCATCGAAATGATGATTTGTTGCGAGAGTTTTTGGCACGGATTTCAAACTCGTTTACGTCCGGAAGCGGCTCGCAATGAGCGCTCGGTGCAATCGGCGAAAGTATAAATGGATTTTGTTTCTAGAATCTTTTCTATTGCGGAATGAAGTTGAAATGAGTGTGTTCGCGACGGGCTGCGAAGTAAAACTGTTGAAGCTTCGAGGAGAAACCCTGCAAATGTCCTGAGCGCTCGCAGTAGATTATCGATTTGTCATGCGCAGTTAATATGAATGTTGTGTGTGTTGGCGAAGGAGCGGGTGGAAGTATTAAAAGCACAACCACAGCTGATAACGCATTCGCATGCTCTCGACTGATGACTCTTCCATGGCTCTGTTGATGTTGTCCATGAGGCGTGACGCCTTTCATAATATTTCAAGCTCTTAGCTCATGAATGTTCGACCGACAGCTCAAGTCGCCCTTAACCTTTTGGCTCGACGCCGCGTGCATACTTCAACGTCTTACTCAATCCACCTCAAGCAGCACGATAGTTCCACAAACACATTGGGAAAGAAAAATATTTGTGGAAAGTCTAAAAATAGTTTTTCCTGTCTTCTTCGTCCTCGTCGAGTCGCTGAAGCTTTCTTGTTGTGAAAGTGCTTGAGAAACCGGAGCGAAAATAAATCTCTTTAGTGATCCTTGAAGCGATATGAAGGAACAAGCTCAGGGACTCGGCAAGCATTCCTCCTGAACACGAATATGATTTTCCCCTCATCCCTGAACCTCTGACGTACATCGCTGCCGAGTGAAACGAAGAGGGAAAGGAGAGTTGAAAGTCTAAAAATAGAATTTCCCTGCCTCGTCTACCATCGAGAAATTCCTGACAACTTTCCAGGCGACTTTATGAACTCGTTTTCAAAATTTACATTGCGATGTTCGACCGACCGAAAGCGTTTCATGAACCGTTTAAACACTTTCTGTTTGACCGAGTCCGCCCTCTCATTGTGCATCGGCCAAGAGGAAAATTGTTTGCGCTCAATTATTCACAGTTGCTGTTAAATTATATGTCGAGCCAATCGTCAATTTATGTGTTGCCATTCGATTGTGGCAAGCAATAAACGAAGCGATTAAGTTCTTGCCGAAACTGTTTCGCGTTGGGAAAAAATTGGAAAAGTGTCTGTCGCTGACGTTGAGGAGATGGAGCCTTGAAATGTTTCTCGCAGTCAAAGACGAGTTGAAAGCTTCCGCTCACAGGATTGACAGACTTTTAATGGAATGTTGCACAAACGACATAAGAGGAAATGAATGAAGCCCGTTGCTCTCACGAAATTATAACGTTAAACTTGATTAAAGGCTTGCGAGCGTCGTTTTGCATAATTTGAAAAGTTTCATCACAAATTTCAATTATCTCGTTTCAGCTTCGCGTCGTCACTTCGAAATTGCATTTAAAATGTTCGACTTGAACGGCGATGGCGACGTTGACAGCAGCGAGTTCGAGGAAGTGGCTAATTTGATTCGCCAACAGACATCCATTGGCAACAGGCACCGCGACCACGCCAACACGGGAAACACGTTCAAGGTAACTTGAGTCGTCGATTGCGAAGCTCAACTCTGAATCTAATCAAGTTCTTCAACACTTTATCATTTGATTGACCGATTTTTTGAAACTTTCACTCTCCTCGAACCATCCTAACCAACTGACTAACAAACAGCAGGGAAAAGTAACGATAAACTTTTTATGATTTTCTTGTTACGTAAAACTTTTGTCTTTTGCACAATTATCAAGATTTTTTATTAGTCGTTGTGTTTCTTGTCTTTAGAACTTCACTTGCTGACGATAGTCATTCCGTAGATTTCTAGTGTCACACGAATATTTTCTCCTCTCGCTTCCTTTTAAAGCACTTTCGTGTATTTTTATGTATTTTGTGGTTGGCAAGGGCTGCGTTGAAACGCTTTCACTCAACATATTAAGAACATTTGCGGAAATTCTTTCAGGGTGTCAACTCTGCGCTCAGCTGCTACTTCTTCGGGCCAAAGCTCGACCAGAAGTTGACCATCGAAAAGTTCCTGGACTTCCAGCAACAACTTCAGCGAGAGATTTTGACCCTCGAGTTCCAACGCAAAAATCCCGATGAAGAGGGAAACATCTCCGAGGCTGATTTCGCTGAACTCTTGTTGGCTTATGCCGGTTATCCCCAGAAGAAGAAAGTTAAGAAGATTAAGCGGGTGAAGAAGCGGTAAGATGATTGTTCATCGGAGACTTCGCCCACTCAAGTTTCTCTTTCGTTCGCAGATTCCGAGATCATGGCAAAGGAATCTCGAAGGAAGACTATTTGAACTTCTTCCAATTCTTGAACACGATTAACGACGTCGACACAGCTCTTACTTTCTATCACATTGCTGGTGAGTCGTCACGTTTCACTAGAAATGCTCAACATTCTTGTAACTTTCTACATACTTCAACAGGCGCATCAATTGATCAGCTCACTCTGAAGCACGTCGCTAAAACTGTTGCTCTTGTTGACCTCTCAGACCATGTCATTGATGTTGTGTTCACAATATTCGATGAAAATATGGACGGTCAGCTCAGCAACAGAGAGTTCGTGGCGGTAATGAAGAACCGTTTGCTGAGAGGACTCGAGAAACCCAAAGACACCGGATTCGTCAAGTTCATGCACTCGATTCTGAAATGCGCCAAGGAGACGAAACCAGTCTTGCTCGACGTGATTTAAATTTCTCTCCCCAACCCGTCGTTTGTTTGAAGATGAATGTCTTCGTCGTACTTATTCGTTTTAGCTCGTTTTCATCTCCAAACGACTTTTGTTAAGTTTTCATTCAAAATCTATTGCATTTTGTTTTATTCAATGTTTTTCTTGCTCTTCAAGAATAAATCTATGCGAGCACATCAAGAAATGGAAGCAGTGAAAGCTTCGCTGGAATAAAATTTTAATTGAAGATATTTTGCTTAGAAGTTTTGATAATTTTCAGGTTTCAAGCTTTTTGTTTTTCTGAAATCAAAGCTTTTGGAATATTTCTCAAAGTGAAAGCTCTCTTCCGATCTTGTAGAAATTTATCTGTTCGCTATGCAGATAAAACAACATTCAATCGTAATTTTATTCAATTAGTTTTTGGTTTAGAGTATTAATTGTCGGGGCTCGATATATTCAAATCGAAACATCTTAAATCAACTTCAGTTCGGATCATTCACTTGCAGAATAAATTAGACATTCAGCATCGACTCATCGTTTACCATGAGCTAATGATGTATTTTAAAGACTAGAATTCGGAGATTATCTCGTCGTCCTCGTGCCTACGGATCGGGTCGTCTTTCAGCAAGGCTCTAATCATGCTGTGAAAGAGATGAGCGGTTAGAATAAATTAATTTGTGACACCAAATATCAGTCAAATAGATTTCGATCGCTAGCGAGTTTTAGTTCAGATCTTCTGGCTTTACAGAAACTTACTTGTAAAGATAAATGAAGAAGATAAGCAAGTAAAACCCAAGGAAGATCATGCAGGAGCTCATGTGTTTCTTAATTTGTCCTCGATTCTGGAATACGACGGAAGACGTTAGTTAGTTACTGAGTCTCAACATCGCAGTTCAATAAAGCTTACATGAATTTCCGCCGGATCGAAAATGCCCATGTTGCCTCTTGGAATTGTGTAGTACTCGTAGAGCAAATAGCCGACGAAAGGAACATTGACTGGAATTAATTGAAGCCGGTTATCAAAAGTTTCAGAGCGTTCAATATGCGGAAGCTACCAAGGAACAACCACCAGTGTCCTGTCACCAATAAAAGTAGAGTCACAATCACGTGAGCTGTGGCCTTTGGGATGCTCCAGAAGTTGAGCTTAGAGCAGCACTGCTGTGCGTTGATGTAATCACACTCGAGATCGCTGAGAATCAAAACCTGCAAATCGATTTCGCAATTGTTGTGAATTGTCGAATAAAATGTCAATGAAACTCACGAAATAAATCAGAAGGAACAGAACGGCGCCTGTGTCGATGAGCGTGAAGCCAAACAAAACCGTGTCGGACAGCATCTTGCGGCTGAGTTGAGCGAGATTCAGGAGATTTAATTCAAGAATCTTGGGAAATCTCTTGCAGTGATTTTCTTTGTTTACTCGAAAAACTTTCGAACTTCCCTTGAATCGTCGAATATTATTGTGATCTGAGATAATTTCCAAGATATTTCGACGATTTCAAAAGCTCGCGATTTTCAGAGAGAATGCTAAAGCTCACAGTTTCCATTGAAAGCTCATTCGGAGCTTCGAAGCTTTTTAGGGAAGCGAAAAGTTTCTTCATAAAATTTCCAATCTTCGCCCTTAGCGGGAAAGTCCCCAACATACTTTTCATACAGCATAATTTTCCTTCGATTTCCTTTTCATGATAATGAGCTTTTCCTCGTGAAGCCCGCACTGACAGTTTCATTGTTCCAGCTCTATTTCGAAACTTTCTAATGTAAATGTGAGGCTTCCGACGGGCGGGCGGGCAACAAGTTGAGCAACTTAGTCCCTTACAATTTATTTTTATTCTCTTTGAGATTTATGGATCGAGAAAATTTATCGCCCGACGCTCTATGAAGTGGCATTTTTCTATTTTAAAAGCTAAACCTTTTACATTTCTGTTCGAGAAAAGTTGGGAAAACTTTCACCCAAAATTTTTTTCTTTAAAGTTAAATAAATTTAGAATATTTTTCACTCCTTTCAGACGAAGGATGCATTTAAATATATTGAATAAACTACCAGTCTAACGAAGTCTGCTGTTGACCAGGGCCGATGTAGCTTTGGGGTAAAGCGATGAACCTTTGAATCCTTCGAAGAACGGTGACGCTTAAGGCTTTGAAGTTAAAGCTTTCATACTTTTCAACTTGTTCATTCCGAGCACCTGGAAAAAGTAAGCTCGAAACTCCTGGCTATGGACGAACCCTTTTCTTTTAGAATATCCGTGCGAAACAACAAGCTATAAACTATGAAGAGAAGGAGATGATAATTTAATGCAAACAAAAATGTTAATGCTAGGGAGGGTTCGGGAGAGTTAAAATAGTTTCCACTTTGTTGGCGCGGAACAAGGAACGGTAAATTGCTGTTGACTTTTAAACGGGGCGAGTGGCAACTAAAAATAAATTTTCGAGCCTCGTGTGTTTATTCTTTCAAGGTCGGACATTACCGACCCATGAATAAAACAGAACCCTGGAGGTTGTTGTGTAAATTTAACCATTGGTTACAACACATTATGGCGCATTGCATGAATAATACTCTCCCTTAAATGTGGTTTCCATGTAGTGGGAAGAACACGAGAAGCAGTTGTCGAGGAAGCTCCTATGATCCTTCTATCGCTCTTCTCATGTTCTCCACTACATATCAACTCGAACATCACTCGCTGCTGTTTATGAATATTATCTCCCGAAGAATTTAAATTTAAATTCAAATTTTCCATGTTTATGCTTGTTCGAACGATGCAACCAACAGCCTTTGAATATTTAATGCTCTACGCCTCATATTCATTAAGCTTTTCCGCTTCGCGTCAAGAAGAAACACTCAAGATTTGAATTTAAAAGACTTGTCGAAAGCCTTCGCGTCATTATCGCCTTACAGTTCTTCCATGCGAGGAAGGCTTATGCTCAATTTCACGAGCTGAGTAAATATTTAAATATTTGCTTCACACCTGTCATGTCTCAGAAGACTTTCTACGCAAGCGGAGCGTTTTAGTCGTATGGATATGACGTCGTCGTCGTCGTCTATCGGGTAGATTTCAGGATTGAAATCCAAAGGCTGTGCATCGAGGCGAAATGTTGTTGACATTGCCAGCTTATGAGCCAACAAGGAGCATAAATTTGACTTCTATTAGATTTACTAATTGCGGAAAAACCTATGCGGCTACAAGATATGTAACAAGTCTTGTCATGGAGAAGCGGAAACGGAGACACGATAAATCGCCGTCGGTTGGAGCAAACACGCAATCAGATAAGATTCAGAGCTTTCATTCGTTCAGGCGGAAGGTTTGTGTTCAAGCTTTCAGCAGCCCTGTCACGATATAAAAGGCAAGAACGTCTGCTTCTCACTCCTATCGAAATGTGCATCGAGACAGAAGGACCGAGCTTCGTTGATTTAATTTCATTTGCAAAGGTGCGAAAGGTTCCCTCGTTGATTTCTTGAGGAGGAAATCCGACTGATCAAAGGCGTCGACTTTAATTTCTTTGCCTTTAATGCGGCATCCGAGTCTGTCGATTTCTGGCTTGCCTCCTGTTTCCGTGTGCCAAAAGTTTGTTGTGGAATGATTTTAGGAATAAACGAAGTAGAAAAGGGAAAGAATTTCTTTTGTGCTTTTCGAGCAGCGAAATTTCATTTCTTTGTTGTGTGCAGAAAGCTTAGCACGTCACCATAATCCGTAGTTTTGATGTTTTCGACTGAGCGAACGTCTCATGCGTTTAACACAACAAAGGTTCAATCTCCTGGTCTGTCACTTCTTTGCCACGAAATTACTTCGCAAAAAGACGTTAATCGATATTTTCCTTGTCTATCTTGTCGGTTGAGTGAAGTTTCCACTCGTCCCGATGGAAATTCTTCGTGAAAATTCTTTTTCTGAGCATTCTCGATCTTTAATCATGCAGGATTCTTTCCTTCTTCGCTGTCATGATTCAGCATTAGCTTTAATGCCTGCCCGTTGTGATTTTTTTCTTCCAGAGGCCCAGAAGCTCTACGCTTTGTTCGAGATTCCTCATTGTGCGGTGACTGATTTTCTCGCTCGAGAGTGAAAAGAAACTTTATTCACAGAAATGTTTTCTTTCGCTTTCAGAGTTGAGAGTTCAGACTGTGCATGGGAATATATTGTTCTTTGTTTAAAGCGTCGCGCAAAAAGCTTGAGAAATGAGTTTCCTTTACTGGGATGAATATTTTCAGCGGATGATAAAGAACAAAGATGTTGGAATACATTTTCCTCGAACATAAGAATGAGAATGGCCTGCAACTCTAAAGATTCGTCACGCTAATCATTACAATTTAACCCCGACATTCCTCAACTCATTCATCTGTTCTGTGAACTTTCAAATTACCAGATACGCATAATAAATTCAGAAGAATTTACTTCGGAGGTGACAGTAGCATGAATGAACCTCAATTCGTAATCTGAATCTTGTTGACTATTCGAATTTACATTATCCTTCTAACAAACCGTCTTAGCCGCCCTTGGCCAAACTTGTGTTCCGAATAAAATGGAGATGAAAAATTGCTCTGAGTGCTTTCATCAACGTAAATTTCAATTTGAAGCTTCGAGATGTTGTCGAGGTGAGCGCAAAGGTCAACGATATAATTCGAAAATATGAAACATTTATTGTAACGCTAAGTGCGATTGAAAGCGCTCCACCTTGACTGCTCATTCATTTTCATCACAGTGAGCTGTCTTATTTGAAATGTCGATAATTTTTCATCATTCCAAGTTTGATAAATTCAGCAAAATGAGTTTCACCAACTACGACGCCGCAAGCAGTGGAGCATTGAAGCCTTACGCAGAGAACGACGACTCGTGCTCGGAATTGGCAAAGTTGCCGCTGTATCATCAGATCGTCATGAAGTTCAACGGCTTCCACACCGACGATTCTCTGGCTTCTTGCGACGTGAACGAAGAGTTTTTCTCAAGTATAGACGTCGTGTGCAACGATTTCGATCTTGAAATCCGTATGGCTTTTCTGAGGGACTTAAGCAAGCAGCATCAACGACCACAATTTGAACTTCTGATTGGACACCAAAAGATGATCAAAGTTTGTCATGAGGCCTGCCTAAGAAAAGCTTCGTTGGCATCAAGTCTTGACAACGTTGACTAGCAACAATTGGCAAGCAAAACTGTTGTCGTCGGTGAAATTTTTGTGTGATGAAATGGAAATTATATCAATGATTTATTTGCAGACTTTGACCTTCGGTTTCAATTTCACGGCCAGAGAAAAGCGAAAACTCTCGTTTATGTTATAGGCTTTTGAGTAGCATCGAGCTCATAAGCTCCTTCCGGGAATTGAAAGCCCTTTGAGAGCGCCATTTGTTTGTGTATTTCGCCTCGCAATGTGTCGTTTGAGGAAATCGTTACCATTAATAATGTGAGCCGAGCGATGAAAAGTTTGTTCGCTCTCTAAGGCACCCCCTCAAGTGTGGGATGAACGATGTCAGGTGTCACGCTGAGGGTTAAAAAGGTTCACAAGGAAGTAATCTAGATGAAACTTTTATAAATCTCTGCTCAAGGCGAACGTCAACATAATTTTTCTAAATTGATTGCTTGGCCACAAGCTCTAAGCAAAGTCAGCAAATTTCTCAAACCGAATTCAATGCAAATATTTTAGCTCGCAAACAAATTAACGTCACGCTGCACTGTTTGCTCCCTTGCTTTCTGTCGCCCTATTCTGCTTGCTCAGTTTGCTTACTCATGGAACATGCATGAATATTCCTTTCATAAAGTCTAAAAGTCTCGTTTAAAAAGAATTAATTAAAATTTTTACTCATTCTGTTACAGTGCGACGCTTCCAGCTTAGTAATCAGATTTTTTCCAATTAGTGTTTAAATCCCACGCTGTGAGCCGCCTTCATATGCGGAACGGAAGCCTTATTCAGCAGGCGTAGCAAACTGCGACGCAAATGCATGATAGAACTCGTGGCATGGATGTCGGTTAATAATTGATGACGATGATAAAGGCGAAACCGTTTCAATTCAGCTTCCCGTATCTGACGCAATAATCAATAGCACCGAGCCTTGAAGATCTCTATCAGAAAAGAGTACAAAGCCAGACGCCCTGGCGATTGCTTTTCACGTCGCGTCGTTATGAACTTGCATGTTTTCATCATCAACTGAAGCATGCAACAGAGCGATCTGTTTTCACATGAAGGAACAGTGATAACGCTTCAAGGCAGCCATGTTCTGATGCCTCGAACGTCCGATAATTTAAATTGAAGAGTCCGTCTCTTGCTACATGCGACAGCCCGTGGTTTGAAAGAAAAGCCTTTTGAGCGGATGAGACGACATCTGGTAAACTTGGATAGAGCGCCTTCCATCTCCGATATTAAACACAAAGCTTTATGAGCGACACATAAAATCCATCGTCGTTAAAGCGCAATTAGGCTGTCTCTCCGCAGAACAAACTCAACATTGCAGAACTGCAAACAGTAAACACAGCTTCGTTTGCATAAATGATGTGGTTCAATTAGCGCGCAGCGAGAACGGCTGACTCATCAATGATGAGTTGAAGCAGCTGATGCAAATCATGGAAAATCTAATTACGGTCGATGAATTTAATTATTCCGGCAAATGATACTGATGAGGCTATTGATCGGCTGAAGCTAGCCGAATCCTCTCGCTTGTTTTGGGATAATGTGCAATAGCTTTGCTCAGCAATTTTGCAGGGGATTTTGATTGGATGGGATGTGTGTCACCGGGCGACATGAGTTGTTAAGCTTTTGAAGCAGACGATTCTAAGCTTAGAAAGAACGTAACGAGAACAAGCTGAGCTGACTGAAAATGTACGCAACTAAATCGAATAAAGTCGAATGGGAGTCTTAGTAGCTGCGTCAGCTTCAACGGAACAGTTTTGACGTAAACATTTTCCCGGTTTGCCAATCAGAAGAAACTTTCTTAATTTCCTTCGAAAGTCAACGACCTCGAGCATCACCGTTCGCTAATCCTCAAGAGTTCAAGGTGGACGACACGACTCTGCTCCATTTTTCGCCCTCGTAAACGTCGCCATCAAGCGCTCAAACACCACATTCAAAACGATGCGAGTTCGTCATAAAATCGATAGAAATGATACACTTGTGCAAATATAAAAAGATACGAGGTTTAAATGAGAGAATTACCCGGGAAAAAGTAAAAGAGCTTTACGATCAATAAACGTTTCCAGTGCGACTGTGGAGGACGCTTGGTGGAGTGCGGCTGTTAAAACTGTTTGGGAAGAATGGTGGTGAGCGGCGCTCATGCAATATTAAGCGGATGCCTTTTGATGGTCGTGATGGACGTGTTGAGCTCGCCTCATCCCAAGCCGATTGTAAACGGAACGCCTGCCGAAGACAGTGAGGAATATTTTGCGAAAACAAGATAGACAGCAAGCGCGAAGAGCAAAAAAATTTGAGGAGCAAAAAGTTTTGTTTGCGTAATTTTCAAATTATTTTCTTTTCGCCTCTAGATCAATTTCCCTTTGCGGTGGCTTTTGGCCTCCAGGCCAAGAACTCCAAGTCAAAGGCTGACTCGATCTTGTTTTTTTGTGGCGGCTCGCTCATTACTCAAACTCCAAGATATTCATGGGCCATTAGCGCCGCGCATTGCTTCCTTGATGTGTAAGGTTTAATGATTATTTGCGGGCCCCATGAGCTCATAATATTGCGTCTTTATTTAAGGGAAAATCAAACGATGTTTGCAAGGGTCGGAGGTGGAGATTTAACAGCACCGGACGTTGAATGGCTCAAAGTTTTAAAAGTCATTAGTAAGGATTTCAACATGTACTCAATGCAAAATGATGTTGCTCTCGTGAAGATTGCTGGCGCTGGTCCGCAAACGATTCCACTCGCCGTTCGGCCTCCTGTTTTTGACGAATGTCTCATCTACGGCTATGGAAGCACAAGCTTTCAAGAGAATACAATCACGTCGAGCTTCATTCGCTTCGGAAGCGTGAAGCCAATAAGCTATGAAAGGTGTGAGAAGATTCTCGGTCGTGTAACGGCTCCGTACGAAGGCACAGGCCAATTCTGCGCGCTGGGAAGCCATGGGGTTGACGCGTGTAACGGTGAATAAATTTCCATTGGATTTTAATTTATTGTACCTGAATGAGCGATAAATTTCCTCGATTTTCTCTCGGCAGGCGACAGTGGTTCAGGTAAATATTTCTAGATTTTGCAAAATCCGCTTGTCTAACTTGCTGGTGAATTGATTTGATTACGTTATCACTTATTCAACCGTTTCCTTTGTTTCGTGCTTCAGGTTTAATTTGTCGAGGAGAGAACGGTCGCTTTGAGTTAGTAGGTAATACATCTGGCCCATACCTTCTATAAGGTCCAAGGACTTTCCCTTGATATTTTGTAATGACAAACATTTTTTCAGGAATCACAAGTCATGGCAGCGGCTGCGGTGAAGGGACAGCGGGGATCTACGAAAGTGTTGCGTTCCACAAGCAATGGATTGAATACATTCTGCGACAACAATCATCTAAGAGATTGAGGTCTTAATGAATTCGGAGAAAAAATTGTGTTTTCCAAAAATAAATTTAATTAAGAACGAGAAGGAAATTTGCAAAAACTTTTTCTTCATTACTTATGCATGCCAAGATTGGAATGACAAAAAGAAAAGCCAAGCACGTACGGAGGGTTTTCTATGCTTGGAAGAAATGGGAGCGGAGGCAGCTTAAGAGGAAGACAACAGGAAATGGCTTTAGAGTGGCTTTCAATTAATCTCATCCGGATAAAGAGAAATTGCACAAAATTAGCTTTCACTGGATTGAAGAGTCTAACCAAGATGCTGTGGATGAGAAATTGGGCTCATTATTATAGCAAAACGTTTGAAGAATTAGAAAGTCATGCACGAGGATTAATTTTGTTACATGCAGGCAAGCGAAGCTATAAATCTTCCCCGATAGCCTGCTTTTAGCCTCGGAGCTGCTCCGCTTAGTCAATCCTCGCTGAGAATGAAAAATCACATTTTAATTAATTATCCGCTAACGTTAATTTTGAGTCAGGCAACTCATAAACGAATTACAAATTCCTGCTACACTCGTGGCAGAGCGTGAAAAAACTCGAGCAAGTTTTGTCATAAAATTTATGAATTTTGAATGATTCGTCTTACTCGCGCTTTAAAGCTTAACAGAAAGCCACAGCAACGATGGAAAAAGCTTCTGGTGTCTGCTCAATCGAGAACACTTGCTGAAAGCTTTCAAGAGCTCAAACAAAATTAATGCGTGAACAGCGCGCAATCCTTTCTCGCACCATGCTCTGTAATATTAATAAACTCCAACCTTCCCGGCAAATGAAACGACGAATAAGAAAGAATGTCGACAGTAAAAGCATGAAGCATTCGAGTGCTCTGCTCTCCCCACCGACAGCCGAACTCGCACTCATGAATTTTCCATCGCCAGCTTTTAATTGAGGTTTATTTCGGAGAAGAAACAATAAAATTTGCATACTTTCCACCTCGACATGATTTTCGGAGGCCAGAGGAGCACGCAAAACAAACAGCATTTAAAATTCGGCTTCCCGTCGACAAACGCTTCTCTCCTACCCGAGAGTTATCAGATTTAGATTGAAAAAGTTTCATTTCGGATGTCAGAATCAGACTGGAATTATAAAATTTCGCGTCTCTGCGGCAGTCGCGAGCGAGAGAAGTCAATGAAGGCTAATTTCCATTAAGAATTTTAAGAATTCGGCCATAAATTTGATAAAGGGTGCTGTCACGTACTTAGCGCGTTGTGCAAGAAGTACTAACTTGATGTTGCTCGAAGAGACGTTCAACGAAGTTTGCAAATCGTGCAGCTGCTGCCGAGGAAATTTACTGCAATATTGATTTCTTGCGATGCTGAGCAGTACAAAGTCAGCGACCGCTGTTGGGTGAAAGTCAGTTCCAATTAGTTTCCAATTCCTCGATCTGTAAGTCTTTGATTTCGCAAGCAAAAATCCTCCATGGAGAAATCATCTTGATATAAGCGAACAGCAGAGTCTGTTAGTTCTTGGTTGTCTATAATGATTTGGAAAACGCATCACAGGACGGAGTGAAGAACGAACGATGACGAGAGTTTCTCCAGAATTAAAATAACAAAGCGCTGCCACTCCGCATAATTGATGAGAAGTCTTTGAAGAATCCTTGCAACTTACAATTCAATTAAATAGTTGATTGCTATTGAATAAATCAGTCACAATCTGAGAGATTCTTCGCTGGCTTCTCAAGTAGACCGTTGCCATCAAAGAGTAATCAAGCGAGTAAAACCATTTTCAACTTTTATAGTTATTGATTTTGTTAGGGAACAATAAGCTGTGATTTAATCAAAGTGCATGGAAGGTCAAATCGGTCTGCCCAGTACTCCATTAAACTGCAATAAACCGACAGATTAAAAGCTTTTGCAAGTCTGCATCACTTTCATCGATACGAGTGAGATTTCCCCTGTGACTTTCGAGCAAGTTCCGGAAGCGAAATTCGTGAGGACGGCGCTCGTTCCACTCTCTTTCCACATGAGATCTTTTCGCTGCTTGTGGCTTAGAAAATGCAATTTAAAAGCAATTTCGAGTTAATGCGAAGCACATTGTTGGTTCTTATCGCTGTTCTAATGTCCATCGTATTACGGAAATGTTCAGGAGTTACAAAAGCTTTCATCAGATAAAAACCTCCTTCGCAACTTTTTACTTCAACAGAGCAGATGAAACCATGATAATCTGGATTGAAAGGCGAAAGTGTCCCATTAGCTGAGATGATTCATTTGGTCTCCCATTCGTCATTTCAATGAAGATGTTATCGTCGTGTTGAATAAAAACGTAGACAAGTTGATGAATTGGCGAACGTAGATTGCTCAAACAACAACATCAACGTCAAAAGTAATCCTAATATTCATTTGAAATGTGTCTCAACAAAACTTTTATGAAACTTTTTCTTGTCAATGTTATGAGAGCTTTTGTGAGCTTTCTCGCTCTCTTTTGGAAAGCTTTGAATCTCTCGCTCTCTGAGAGGATTTCGAAAATCCATTGGAACTCTCGCACACCAACACAAACAAACTCTTAGCATCAAAATCGTCTAAATCGAAAAGCCGAAATTCTCTCTCAAAACATTTTGCATTTTAAATTCAGGCGAAATATTTGAAATCGCAGCGTAAAGACCTCAAAAGATTGATTGAAGGCATTCACAAGCGTCGCAGTTCAAGAGTTCATTGTTATCAACTGTTAAAAGAGTTCAAGTGTGAGTTGGAAGCCGAAAATCGAAATTACCTTCTAGAATTTTCCCACTTTGCAGTATTTGCTTATCATGGCCTGCCCGATTAACGCCGAAGAGATCGGCAAGCTCAAGATGTTCATCCAGTTCGCATCGCTGCAGCCAAAAATCCTAAACATGCCGCAGTTAGAATTTTTCAAAAGTTTCATTGAGCAATTGGGAGGAAAAGTCCCGAGCGGAGATTTCCAGCCTTCAAGGTTAGTAACCAACGTTTTAATCGAAACCACAACTCAATCTTTATCACTCGGATCGTACAGCGCTGAGGCCAAAGCCGAAACGTTCACAACTCCGAAAGCAGAATCAAAACCAGAACCGATGGCTCCCGAAGAAGACCCTGAGAGCGACGTAGAGTTGGAATTGTTGGATACAGTGATTCAGCCAGACATTGAAGAGCCACAGGAAATGGGGGTTGAGAACAAAGAAGCAACGGAGGAGGAGATGGACTCAGCCAGCACTTTGCGTGGAAAAGCAGCTGCAGCTTACTCCGAAGGAGATTTCGAGGGTGAGCAGTTTGGCATAGACTAAAGAACGTCTAAGCTTATTGTTCCAACTTGTAGATGCTGTCAACTTCTACACCGAAGCCATTCTACTCAACCCAACTGCTCTGTTCTTTGCTAAGCGTGGTCAAGCGTTCTTGAAGTTGAAGAAGCCAAACGCAGCTATTCGTGATTGCGAGCGCGCTCTGAAACTGAATCCCGACTCTGCATCTGCTTTCAAGTTCCGTGGACGCGCTTATCGTCTTCTTGGCGACTGGGAAGCGGCAGCTAAGGACCTTCGTCAAGCTTGCAAGTTGGATTACGATGACGAAACCGATGAGTGGCTGAAGGAAGTTACGCCTAACGCAAAGAAGCTTGAGCAACACAAGATCAAACAAGAACGTAAAAAGGCCGAGAAAGAATTGAACGAACGAAAGGAAAGAGTTCGTCGTGCTCAAGAGGCGAACAAGAAGGCCGCTGAAGAGAATAAGAACAAGCCTCAGGAGGATGACGGCGGAGACTTTGGAATTGGACCAGACTTCATGGAAGCATTCAGTGATCCCGAAGTTTCAGCTGCCCTGCAAGACGTCATGTCAAACCCGGCTAACATCATGAAGTGAGTCGCCGTTTCAACTGATTTATCTTCGTGGCCACATGATTATCTCTTTCTCAGATACCAAAACAACCCGAAAGTCATGAATTTGCTGAAGAAGTTCGCTGGAGCCGCTGGTGGAGGAGGCTTCCCTGGCATGGGAGGAATGGGCGGTGGAGGAGGTTTCCCTGGCTTCCCTGGAGCTGGAGGCGCCCCAGGTGGATTCCCCGGCTTCCCAGGAGCCGGAGCTGGAGGATTCCCTGGCTTCCCTGGAGCAGGCGATGCACCCAAGCCGGACCCGAAGCCAAAGCAAGACTTTGACGATGGTCTTGATTAGTTCGACTCTTAAATTCCGTTTTACGTTCAACAAGTTCTTCTAACTACGTTTTCTATTTTGCAACGAGTCGGTCCTTATATATTGTAGAGTAAACGTAAGGGCAAGCGTCTAAATCTTTAAACGGTTACTGAAGAAACGAGAAACTCCAATTAGTGTTTTTTGTGCATCGCAGCGAGCGAAGATGCTTTTTTAGATGGCGATTTATTTGAGTTTCCCGGGGATTGAAAGATTTTTCCTTGTAAAAACAAAATCAAAGCTAAAAATAAAAAGCTTTTCAGTCATTGAATTATACATTCTGCCTTGTTTTTTGCTTCTGCACTAATGGATTCGTTTAGAGCTTTTTCCGACAAGCGACGTCAGCACTACAAGGATGGAGAGCAATGAGATGGAATCTGGAGAATTTAAATTGCATTTCTGCTCAACAAATTTATTCTTGCTTCCTTTTAAACTGAGAAAATGCAACAGTTTCTCTGAGCCAATCTAATTTGAATTCCTCCTTGCGATATCTCATAAAAGTTACACAATCGATTGACTTGCCCGCTTCGGATTGTTTTTTCAGATTCCCTTGTTTCATTTCCATCCAACTCGCTTTCCATTTAAAATTTATCAATGACATGATTCTCGGAAAGACGCAAATAAAATTATTCGCGTTGCATCATCCATCGCATGAAAAGCACTCGAAGGAAAACTCAATCGCGATGTTGCGGGGGCGTGCCGTGTAATTTAATAATTTCAAGCGTTTTATTTATGACTGCGTTTGGGCGTTATGAAAAATTCATCGCGACACTGTCTTAAAAAAGCTCCCAAGTGAAGAGTTAGTGGCAAGGGAGTCACTTGTGCGAAATTGCTCACAAAGATGTTGCCAATTAACTAATTGAGTTGTCCGTTGGGAGCCAACTTTCCATGTAAAGAACAACATAGTGAGCAAGCAGTGCTCTGAATAATTGAACTGGAAATTACTTACATTTTATGTCATGAAGATATCAACGCTGACACATGTCAACGCGCTCTTTAAAGATTGTTATCGTTTCAGAAATTGATCAATGTTTTCGTTGAGAGCAAGTGGGAAGTCTGACATTGTAGTAGAGATTCCGGCGGCACGAGTTCGATTTTTAAGGATTCCGTGAAGAGATTCGACAAACACTTTTTGCTAGGGGAGCTTAAACGGCTCCTCTAGTTGCTGTGTTTTAATGTTTAAAGTGTAAACAAACTTATTTATTTCTGAGATTCTGACGAGTGGAATTATTCGACAAGTGTTTCTGTTTTAATGTAATTAAAGGTGATGCCTAACCATTGAATTTTGAACCTCAACATTGCGAAGGTTCAGGACTGAGTGAAACATGAATAAAAACGCAAAAACGATTTCGATTTCTTGAGGGATAATGATGCAAACGAAGAAACAAACCACTGTCCAGCTTACGAGTCGAACAAGCATCGTTCGAAAAGTTGCAATTCAGATTCTCAAGAGCAAGTCAAACTTTTAAATCGTTTTAAATATTTGATCAATGAACAAGGACCATTAGAAAGCAAAGTGTGAGTCACGTTGAAAAATATTCCTAATTGCTGTTTCCCAAGTTGGTTTATCTTGCAATCAGTTCTAGTTTGTAAAATCGTTAAAACATCTAACATGTGTTCCGTTCAAAATATCAACTAGAATGTTTTTTGTGGCCGACCTGCGGTGAATGCGAGTGTCTGCTTTCACAAACAAATCATTAAATGAATTTTAATCTCTTCTCTAGCAGATTCGTAGTCATAAAGTGTGACACTTGATAACTTGAAATTTCTTTGAGTAAGGCGATAACTTCGGGATTGTAAACTTGGATTGTTGATAAGCTTTCCCCTCTACTCGCGGCTCTCGTCGTGGAATCGTGGAAATATTTTCGAAACATCCAGTGTTCGAATACTTTTAGCAAAGCTGAGTCTGAGAATTTCCTCCTCATTTCCAATCTCATTGCCGTCGTGCGAACAAGTTTTTTAATTTTTCTCGACTCTTATGCAGAGAGAAAAAACAATTAAAATGCAAATTGTGCAATGAAAATAGTGGAATCGTAATCGTTTTGCTGTGTCATTGTTGTGCGAGTGCGGGCAACCGTCAGAAGTCGGCGTGAATTGTCTGAGAAAGACTCAAAAGAAAAAATCTCTTATCAGAAATCTCAAGAAAAGGAAGAGCTGAAAGTGATAGCCCACGATTCCTCATTGATGATACGGAATCAGTTGTGGGGATTAGTCGCTCTTCGCCCGAATGAAAAAGAATATCGACGTAATTTAATAACGCGAGTAATCTCAACTTATGTGCAGTGATGTGATGGAATTGGAAATTCAATCGGAGCCCAAAGTGAATTTGAGGGAATAAGAAAAAAGTTTAACGCGGATCTTTCAATATTATTTTTCGCTGACATTGTCTCTTTGTGTTGTTATTGCGGTGTGTGGAAACATCAGCAAATAGTCGAAGAAAAAACAAAAATTCCGCGAGACGAATAATATTTATGTAACTCGCTTGGCTTCAAGTGTAAAAGAATTTGACTGAAGCAGATCAGCAGAGCGACTTTCGTTAGTGCGGAAGCTTGAGGTAAATATCAACGTCATCCTTGACCTTTGTTGCGTAGTTTCTCTCTGTGTGCTCGCGTCCAAGAGCAGCACAGAAGTCCGATAATTATCAAATCGTCGACACGTTGCTGAAGGCCACACATCGCAACTAAAAATGACTTCATGTCGGCGATTTTTCCTTCGCAATGCAGAGGGTTCTCCCGACCCTCAAGGCCACTCACTAAAATAGTTTAAAGCTGTCGTTATCAGTTGTCAGACTCATGCGGCTTGCAGTGATTCACGAGGCGTCTCATGTAAATTGCGGTGACGTTTATCTCAGCTGTAAATATTCTGTTGTCGCTTCGGTGAGACGACAGGTTGATGTGAGCTTAAGCTGGTCAGTGACGTAAGCAGCGAAGCTGATCCACTTAGCGACCGCTTGAGGAGCGAATTAACGCCTTTTATTCGAAATTTTACGATTTATTGATGGCGAATCTCGACACACTCGCGAGAATGAAAACATCTCATCACATTAAAAGTGCAATGAAGCGTTAAGCTAGCAATTAAAAGCGGCAATCATAAGACGTTCAATGTGTGTGAGAACGTGGGCGGCTCGAGTCGCGGCGAAAAGTGCTGAATTCATTACTTTTATCACTTAACGCTCGTAGCAACAACTGCCGAGGTGGAAGTAAGAGCGACAGTCATTATGTTTTAATTCAATTTTTTGTTGGCTCCCGTGCTCAGCATCCAGCTTCCCTTCCGTTTCCTCCATGTCTGCTTCGTCGAGCTACATTATGGAAAGTGAGTCTCGTTTAGAGGATTAAATTACAGTAGCGCGAGCGATGGAAACATCACCCGGGCTTCAGCAAATAATCCTGGAGGGGAAAAGAACACAGCGACGACTTAATGAGCCGAATGTGTGAAATTTTCCTCCCACCAAGGCATATCTCTCTCTTCGCACCTCGAAATGAAAATTTAATTGACTGAGCTGTAAAGGTGATTTAATGTTACGCGCTCTGCATGAAGCCTCCTCCGCCGTAGACTTGAGCGATTGCTCCGACATTGATCGGTCGAGAAATTGGGACCGCAACCCACAAGAAAAGGCAGAATAATTTGTATTCCCACCTTCTGGACTTTCTCACTTCTCCACTTTAGCTCGTGGATGTTTCGACTTGGTTCCTGGAATTTATCGATTTGTAAACGAGCAGTAGCAAAAAAATCAAACACCGAGCCATCCATCGTCTGGCGCAAATTGAATTTTTTTGTGTTTATTTAAATCGACTTCTCCCCTCCCGACTCGCTCTCTACCCGCACGTCGAGGTTTACAAACAAACAATCAGCAATAAAACTTTTTTCATGTTTGTTTAAACTTACAAGGAAAGAAACTGTAAACCAGATGAGCCGGTCGGATTGAAGCCCAATCGTTGCCTCTTCATTTCTTTTGCTCCGCCGTGGGAAGAAGGAAGTCGTTAGACTTTTTCGTTATCGGCTCGAAAGCATAGAATGGAAAGCGGAAATTTCACAACATCTCGTTGGCTGGAGACGATGTGTGTTGCGGCTGACGACTGTAACGCAAAAGAAACGAGCGCTTTCACTCGAAAACTTTTTTCTTCCTTCGACGCGGAAAAGCACAAAAATATTCTTGTCGTTTTCAACTTGCTGGGAGCATTTGTCAAGCGAGAGCTTTGGCCCAAAGCCTCTGGGGACCGCTCAGGTTCGTGTAGATGTATATTGAAAGATAATGCGGCTGCTGAACTCATGTCGCACGCAACCGACGAACGAATCCTCTTATCAACTGATGATTCTTGATGATTCCACAACAGAGGAGCGAGAGGAGAAACAAACAAATGATCCCAAAACAGTTTCGGGGCAAAAGTTTTCAATGGCAGTTGCCATCGAAATGATAAAAACTTTCGGTTGCGTCGAGGAAAATTCTCATTTCCCAAAAGACAAAAGCATCATAAAGGAAATTGTCTCTGAGTGCCCGTAAAGATGTTTCCTCCCCTCTCATGGCATTCATATTGAGATGGAAATTATTCCACCGTCAACTCCCTATGCAAACTCGTCGTTATAAGCTCGAAAATGAATGAATTTAGTGACGGAGAATAGAATTTTTGCTTTGAGCGAAGAAAAAGTTGTGAAAAGTTTCGAGGAATTCCCAGTTCGGCGAAACTTTTCAGATTAAACTCCGCTACGATGATGATGCATCTCGTTTTTCTCATTACGAGCGTGGAAAAGTTTTACATTCTCGTTCACTCGTCAAGGAAGTTTAAGGCAATGAATTGAAATAGAAGAAAACCTTTTGTTTGGAAATCGTGAGCGGCATCATTCATATGTTGCTATCAGTTGCGTAAAGTTTGCACGTCAACATTGCTGCCTCAGCTTTGAGTAATGAAATGTCATTGCTCAGCCGCATTAAGTCACACTGTTTGATGCTTGCGGCAATGACAGTGCGGAATGGAGGAGGCGGCTTGGGACGAGAGCGAGCCATCAGTTAAATTGCCTTTGAAAAATTGTCGTCGCTTAAAAAGTGTACGAGACGACGAGAGGCAGATGAAGGAAAGTAAGCCAATTACTTTGAATTGCTCACCTGGAACGAATGATAAGAAGATCAAAAATCGATAAGGCAAATGCTCTCCGTTCGCATAAACCCGAGCTGATTGAGGGGACCGACAAAAAATGTTGTGCAAACAATCGGAATGAAGATGAGAAGCGTCTCGATGAGGAGGAAAAGCTTCTTTCAGCTCCATTGTTGGATTATTTTTCGCTCCTCTCCGTCCCGACTGTCGGAAGGAACCCATTTCTGTCATGAGCGGCAATCGAGAGAAGAATTTAATTAATTGTTTCAACTATTCTTCTTATCTTCATCGCTTCTTGGTTTACAATGAGGGGAAAGTAAGGAAAAGGGGTCGTGAACGTGGAAGGTCTTGCCACGAGGCACGTACTTTCAATAATTCAAGTCTATTGACCGACATTTTGTGCCCAAGCGTCGTCTTGACATCGACACAATACGTTCCTCAAAAAACGGAAGCAATCGTTATCGGAACCTTTTGTTAAAATTATCGGAAAATGGCCTTTACTGGGCATTGGGTCACCCATGAGGTCGCCGAATGCTTTGACATTACCGAACACGTACGGGAAGCCGTCGAGACTAAAATTAAACGCGGAATAATTTTCTCGTTACGTAAACGCCTAGAACAGAAATTAAACCCGTGGCTTGCAAGCGCGACATGTTTTCAAGCTCGGCTATTAGTAATCCGCAGTTCTCCAGCGCTATAATACGAGCAATTTGTTGCAATTTGTAGCTCAACTCGCTCCCGATGTAATTTTGCTCTCAGCCGTGAAATGAATTCATGATGATTCATCCACGTACATACGATGAGATTCGCTCGTTTGCATTGCGGACTTACCCATATTAACACTTCCCAACCAGCATCAATTGAAGTGCTTTAGGGCGGAACAGAGGTAACGCATTGTGTGTCAATTATGCATTTTATCTGTTGTCGCCCCGAGATTTCCCAATTTCCTCGTTCACGTCATTTCCAACGAGTCGTGAGCGATGATAATTGAGTGGATATTGAAGAGCGATTGATGACGATTAGCAGCGAGTAAATGAAAATAAAAAAGTTTTAAAATAGCTCAATGGAAAATGTGTTTGAGCTGGCGGGTTGAGATTTTTAATTAAATTCCAACTTTTTCATCCGTCAACACGTTTTATCAGCCGAGCGCAAACAATTTCTCCGAATGCAATTTGCAATTTAATTAATTCATTCTTTGGTATCCTCTCTTTCCAGCGATTGTTTACCGGGACAGTGTCACCCATCCATCAATCGGTCGGCAATCATGAAGGAAATTAGTCGGAAGTTGTGAAGTTTGTTTTACGAGCGTCGTTGGCAGAACGCAAATTTTTAATTAATTTTTAAAAAGTTAATGAGCGGCACGCGCTCGAAGGAATTGTGCAGTCGTTGAGAGAGAGGAAACTTTTCACTCAAGAATAACGAAAGCGAAAAGAAAAATGCTCCGAAAGTTGAAGTAAGTTCGTTTGTGAAAACAAAGTGAAGAAAAACCTGAAAATGGCTGCTTCCGCACTCACAACATCAACGGCAGCTGCACTAACATCAACACTGCCCGACGGCGCTTCAAAGTCGAACCAGCAAAGCCCCCGCAACACAGCGACCGTCTCCTCCGTGTCGGTCCGGGCTGGCTCCGTCGAAGTCTCGAAAGCGCTCCAAGAAGGCGAAAAGTTCATAAAATGGGATGAGGTGAGTGCTTTTGCTCTGCAGACTACTAGTCTTTGTTTACGCAGATTCATCTCTCATCAAAGCGTTTCGCAATTGCTTGAATCAGGCCCTAGAGCAAAGAGGCAAAAAATTATCTTCCTCGACATTTTATTTTGATTCCACGCTTCGGGCTGAAAAGAAATGCACAACAAGAACGTTGTTGAGCACACAAGAGAGTTTCGTTATGCGCCCTTGAGCGAAAGGATGCATTAATGTCAGGCGCTGTGAAAAGCAGTAGCAGAGGAAGAGCATAATTGAAGCCTTTTGATGAAAAGCAGTGCAGAATGTTCGTTACAGTTTAGAGTGAGGCACAGTTATGAGCTATAATTAAAATCACGTGAACGCTGTAAATTATTTTAATCTCATCTACAATCTTTGGCTGCGAGTTTCGATGCTTATTTCTTCATGGCTTTAATATGAAAACATTTTCCTCACCTACTCCTCTGCGGAGCCGAGCGAAACTCAATAGAATCGAGCAAAACTTTTCCATTATGGAGCAGTTCAATGTAATTAACCTTCACTGTAACATGATTGCGAAAGAGTTTCTATAGCCTGAGGAAACCTTTAAAATTCAATAAGCATAAATCTGAGCTCTTTAGATGTTCCATTTTCGAGCAAGCTCCATGCCGAAATCGACGAGAGGCTCCGCTGAAGCAAGAATTTCCCGATGAGCAGAGGCCGCAAATCTGAATCTCATCCACGTGCGCCGCTTGCTTCGAAAGCCTCTCGCTATTTATTTTCGGTCGCATCGCATCGAATCATTCATCGGGCAGCAAATTTGAATGAGTAATGAAGGAAACTTTTTCATTTTCATTGCCTCTCTCTGATTCGATGAAAATTTTGCGGCGTCGCTTGAAAATGAAAAATCAATATTTTCCTTCCGAGTGGCATTGCAAGCCTCGACGAGGAGGTGAGCTGGATGATACAATTTAACGAAGTGCCAGCTTTAAATGTCACTTCAATGAAATTAAAAACGCCTCGCCTTGGATTGATACATCCCTCGGTGTATCTCCTTCAACGAGATAATCTTGTCGGTGCCGAGTAACGAAAACGAATCTCAGCTGAATACCTCTAAACATCTGGTGAATCAGATTGAAGCGAAATGTCTCTCGAGAATTTTTTCGTGTGTTTTCCTTCACATGACGAAGATTAAAGCATCGCGAGACGCCGCTTTAGCGAGGTTCATTAGAGCAATGGGATTTTTCACATTTAAAAGGCATTCACGAGAGGCAGAAAAAACGAGAGGGAAAAAGAAAATCTGAGGGAAAACGACGAGAATATTAATGCTCATCTGCAGCGGTCGTTTGGCTGAAATTGAGAAATTGTTTCGCAGCGAGTGCCGAGCGATCGAGAAAGAGGAGAAATGCTCAATGACAAGTTCAGCGTGCCGTCTACAAAACTTGCTATGACGTCAAAGGGGAAAACTTTGAAAAGCACGTGACAGCATAACGAGTCTCATTCTCAACGCCTGTTAAAGTGTTTCAACAGTCGGCACAAGCAGCCAACGAACGGATAAACGATTCTCCCATCCGCCAAGACAAATTCTCATTAAAATTTGTCGAAAAGATGAGTTTCCCTCTGTTTACGAGGCGAGCCAGCCGAGAGAAATTTTCTTCAAAGCGTACCTTTGAACACGCTTCATCTCGTAAACATCGCGCGAACCGAGAAAACGTTGTCGTGTCGTTGCGTCTACAAGGAAAGAATTATCATACAACGATCAGTAAATTGGAAGACTCGATTGCATGCCTACAATTCAATAATGGCCAGTTGATTGATATAGACAAGCCCATGCAATGGGAGCTTATTTAAGCGGTCATGAATCGTGTCAATTACGGTGTCAACAGTCAATTCAATTTGAAACGGGCTTTATTGTCTTTCAATTGTTTTGTACACAGCAATTCAATCTCTCGTTGCTCTGCAACCTAAGCACTCGTTGGCTCAACTCTCCGGCCTTTACAAATAAATAAGAAACTTGACAGCCCTTCACAAACTTTCCTCTAGCTTTTCTTTCTCACTCCTTGTCGACAACAAAAAGAAATCATCAACTGCCAAGGGAAGCGGAAGCAAGAAAAGTTTAAATGAGTAGTTGAGGATGGAAAACTTCTCGAATTTCTTGTTTTATTTCGCCACGATCTTGTAATCCTTTCAAGAAATATTTAAGATTTTCTTGATGGCTCGAAATCATAATTTGGGAGGTGGCTGGTGGTGGAGAAAGTTTCCGCTTCGTCTTTCGCTCGTCTCGTTTGGGAGAAGAAAAGAAAAAAACTTGGCTGAAGAATAATTTTTATTGCTTAAACATGAATAATAAATGATGTTCCATTCTTCTCTGTTCTTTTGTTTGCAGGATCCCGGGCCGGGAACGCCCGTAACGCTGAGGGTAGACAAACAAGGGTTTTATCTTTATTGGTTTGACCAGAATCATGAAATGGATTTACTGGATATCGCTACTATTCGTGACGTTAGGACAGGACAATATGCTAAAAAACCAAAGGTACGTTAGCCATTCTCGAGCTCATTTCGATTTAATGAATCGCTCACGATGTGCTCCAATCAATCATTCATGTTTCGTACCATTGGAGAATTTGATTATGTTCCTTGTGAGGCATGTGAGCTCATGAATTTATTCGTACGCCGTGTAGGATCTTAAGTTGAGGCAAATCGTTACGATGGGATCTCAAGATACGCTTGAAGAGAAGACGGTGACGGTGTGCTACGGCTCTGATTTCGTCAATGTTACCTTCGTGAACTTCTGCTGCACGAGGAAAGACATCGCTCAGGTGAGGCTGATTTAATTTTGTTTTATTTCGTGTCATTAATGTTTTATGACGACAAACACATGTCAGTCGAGCGCTTCGTCCCGAAGCGGGTATGCGAAACTTTTCATCGAATAAACATTAGTTCCGTCGAAACGGTTCGATTTTATGCTATCGTAAATAATTAATTATCAATCATTCGAATTGATGCGGGGAAGCGACGATATCGCTTCGTTGAATCGAGGGATAGAAGCATAAATAACGATGTGATGAAAGCTCTCACAGCTTTTAAAGCTTTTGGGAAGTGCTCTTGACCGGGTTTTGTTTCAAAGCGAGGGACGAAATCCGAGGCGAAGCGAGAACTCGATTCCATAACTTTCAAAAGCATGAAGTTTTTCACTTCAAAACGAACAAACAGTGATAAATCATCGTCCAATCCCCGATCTATAATGAAAGCTCTCGACGTTGTAAACAGAAACTTTTTCCTGTCGAGGCACAATTAAAGCGAAGGGAAATTGGCGTGAAGAATCCTTGGGCGAGGCAAATCGGAGAATATCGATCTTTGAGCCAACCACTCGACTTGAAATCAGCAAAACTCAATAAACTTACATCAATGTCGAGCTGACATTAGTCGTCCTCTCTTCAGAGTCAGTGAAGGAAGGAAAACAATTATTAAGGTCTCGGGGACTTGAAGCCATCGCTTTCTTCATTGAGAAATCAAGGTAAATTAGTTGCCATCAACAGACATTTGAAGCCCCGAAGGCGAAGCCTGAATTCCTTTCTCGAATTTATCAAAAGCGTCGCTTGACATAAAATCTATTGGTGTGTCGCTTCTGTCTGGAAATATTCATCAATCGTAACGCGTAATGGTGAAATAAAGGAACGCACGAAAGTCTAATCATGAAGGGCTTAACAACAAGAAAAGTCGAAAGATTTCGTTTTGACACGCAATGTAAATATTTTCCTGAGCAGCGATTCATCCATCAGGTTTGAGGAAAATCACTTCCGCTCTTCCCTTTCCCCTTCGGCATGAAAGCCAAAGCTGCCAATCTTTATTTCAGATTTAGATTGATCTGATTAAATTACATATTTGAACAGGGAGAAGTCGTGAGGGAGACAGAGACACAGCAATGAGCTTTCACATCAAGCGAGCTTTGCCTCGCCTTGTTCAACCTTTGAGTTTTATTTTCATCATCGAATTACAACCAAATCCGTGTAGGGTCGAGAGAAAGAAATTACAAGCGAGCGAAAGAAAGGAATGCCTAACGAGGCAAATTAGGGAAATAGACCGACAAGGTCTTGAGCTTTTCTCTCATCATCGTCTCGTTAAAGCGATATTGTAGTCTTACGCTTGCCAGACGACGACGGCGGGCGCTCAACAAGTTACAGCATACAAAAATAATTTTCCTCTTTTTCGGAAGACATTAGGTTCACATAAAAATTCCTTTCTTTCCCCCTCAGCAATGGTGCGACGAGCTGGTGAAGTTAGCCTTTACGCAGCTTAACGGCTCTGCTACGATGTTCTTGCAGAAAGCTCACGTGAAACTGAGCCTCCAAGTTGACAAAGCTGGCAAGATTCCTGTGAAAAAGTGAGTAAACGCCGCCGCCTTTCCCTTCCAGCCAGCTTTCGCCGCCGCTCCAAATCATAAAAATATTTATAGCATCAAATATCGATTTTGTAATCAAGTCCTCTCTGCCTCATCCCCGAAATTTCCATTCCTTTATTCCGCGCGCTGTAACCAGACACACTTTAACGTGATGTAAGGCAAATACAAGCTGCGGAGGAGAACAATTGCTGCAGAATGAAAGAGAACACGACGAAAGTAATGGAGCATTCGAATGAGGGTGTACAGAGAGCATGAGAGCGATAAATTATATTTTATTGTTTCTTATTCGGGAAAATTGTTTGCAATAAAATTTATGTGCTTATTACCCCGGAGAAATTGCAGACGAGAACACTTCCCCGAACGGAGTACATTTCGAAGCTCGGCGCTCTAAATTTTCCAATGACATATTTGCCCAAAAGAAAGGCGAGCTGCGATCGTCAGGGGCTGCGGAGGGAGCGAGATAAATTTAATGCTGATTTACGGCGTCAGCTTCCGAATCAACATTCATTGAAATTTATCACGACGAACGCCTTTTCGCCTAAACTCGCTCATTCATCCTCGTCGTAGTAAAGCAAATGTTGACTAATAATTCTCAATTTGCAGCATTCTGAAGCTGTTTGCATCACACAAAGACGACAGACGCCGGGTGGAGAAAGCTCTCGAAGTATCGGGGCTGCCGATTGGCAAGACGGATGCGATTCCGCTGCAGAAGCTGCAATTCGAGGACTTTTTCAACCTGTACAAGAATATGACTGTGAGAACTGAAGTGGAAAAGCTCTTTGATGAGATGTAAGTCAATATTGACACGCTACTACCGAGTTTCTCTCATTGACATAAGCAAATACCTCACTCAAATTCTCTGCAGTGTTGGCACATCAAAGCGACGAATCATGTCAACGACACAGCTAGTCGACTTTCTGAATAAAACCCAGCGAGATCCAAGACTGAATGAAATACTGCATCCGTATGCTAATCCGGCTCGCGCTAAAGATCTCATTCAGGAGTACGAGCCGAACAAGTTTAATGCACAGAAGGGACTACTCAGCTTCGACGGATTTCTCAGGTAATTACCATACTCGTTCGGATCCATTAGAACCAGAAAGTTTGCTCGCTGAATCAAATGTTCCACGAGGAGCTTTATAACGTTTACTCGACGTACATTGTGAATAATTCATTTAAACTATGCTCCTCCGATTCGCTTCAAGTTTGCATGCTCAGCTCTAATTTATGTTCGCACCACCGTCAGAACAAAACGAGGATGAAGCGAGTCAGTGAGAAAATGCATTTTAATCACGACCCGCTCGACTTACCTAAACGAGTACTTTGTTTACGAAAATTTACATTTGAGCATGCTTCGCTTACTCGCAGCGACTTTGCATGCGATAAGAGAAGCAGTCGACATGTGAAGCTTGATGAGGAAAGGGCTTTGATGCGATCAATTTCCTTGTGCATGAACAAGCTTCTCATTTGTCGAAGTTTCGTGCCGGAAGCGGCAATTTAAACAGCAACTTAAACTGTTTTGTCTTTCGGTAGGTATTTGATGTCAGACGATAATCCGATCATGGCAAACAGCAAATTGGAATTGTGCGAGGACATGGATCAGCCGCTCTCGCATTATTTTATCAACTCATCCCACAACACGTATTTAATTGGACACCAAATAACTGGCAAGAGTTCTGTGGAAATTTACCGTCAAACTTTGCTGGCTGGCTGTCGGTTAGTTGCTAATAGACCTCCGAGAGCATTCGCAAGACTGATCATAAACTTTTTCATTCGCATGTTGCGCACCCGTTTCGCAGATGTGTCGAATTGGACTTTTGGAATGGAAAAACGGAAGAGCCGGTCATTGTGCATGGCTACACGTTCGTACCAGAAATTTACGCGAAGGATGTATTAGAAGCAATTGCGGAAAGGTGAGACGTGTCCAGACCTACACAGGCCAGTTGATTAACTTTTTACTGTTCCCTTCCTAGTGCATTTAAAACATCCGAGTACCCTGTGATATTGAGCTTTGAAAATCACTGCAATCCGAGGCAACAGGTGAGTTGTGCTTTCTTACACTCGCTGTGCTCCCCAGTGAACATTCAAAGGCATCAATAACGTTAACTTCATTATGATTTGATGAAATAAAAGCCTCAGCTCACATTGCGTGCAACACGCAGCGCGCTATAAAGTCTCTTAATCCCCTCAGAGCTTTAGATATTTTTATTCGTTCGCTGCGCCGCATGAAAATGTGAAAATTTTCCACTACGAGAGGCTCTAACCTGTCATTAAAACGCCTGTAACGTAATAATTTATTTACACGTGAAATTGATATTGAATTTTTCATCATGAGCATTTGCAGTAATTACGAAAATCGAGGTTTCATTTGACAAAAGGGAATTGTGCTCGCGTATGTGCTAACAGTAAGCTTGATTTGGCTTACGGTGTCTAGGGAATCGCGACTACCCAAAATTTGTCTCGATTTGTGTTAATGTCGAAGCGTAATTTCGTTATTTACAGAGAATAATGTTGAATTTCGTTGACATTGGAAGGCTTTTGTTTGCCAAGCAGAGCCAGGCAGCGAAGCCCATTAGGCGATTGATTTCCCATTATTCCGTAAAACCACCACATCGATTATTGAATCATCCTTTGCCTTCATTCGTTCGCAGGCTAAAATAGCAAACTATTGCCGTGATATATTTGGCGATATGTTGTTAGATGTACCGCTTGATTCGTATCCGCTAGAACCAAATGTTGAACTACCTCCGCCATCCATGCTGAAGCGAAAGATTATAATTAAGAACAAGAAAAAGCACCATCACCACCATCACCATAAAAAGTCAAACAGTCAAGGTGAGCAGTTTTCCTTCCAACGAGCGATTCGAGCATAAGAAAAGCAACAGAAAGTTTCCGTAGTGCAAACTTTCCGATTATTCCATGACGCTGCTTATCTCCATAACTTAATAAATCAATTCTTCTCGTCTCTCCTTTTCTACTCTTCTCGTTCCCTCAACACTTTCTTTTGTCGCCTGTGCAACAATCACATTCGAGCAGCAACAAATGTATCGTCGACGGCGCAACCTGATAAGCAACAGCCTCCTCCAACAATCGATGAAAACTGTGCAACTGGTAGTAACAACTCCTACCCTCAGACTGCGAATGGTGATATTCCGCAACAGCATGCGCCGCCCCTTCAGGTGAGCTTTGCTGCTTCATTTCAAAATTGAGATAATTTACGAGAATGAATGAATGAATGGAGGCGACGTTGGGGTGTTTCGAGAGGCGATAAAAGTGCACAAAGTGTAAATAAAAGTTACCCTTTCCTCTCCCCCGCTTTCCGTTTATTCACTTTTTCTGCTGAGCTCATGAGATTTCACGTTAAAAGTGCGAGCGAGGCGGAAAGCGGAGCACGAAGTGTTATCAATGGAAAAGTTTTTTTGCCGCTACCGTGAGCGACAGACTAAAAAATAACAATAAATTAACGCTTCGCGATAACAGCATAAAGAATGTTTTGCCAAAACTTTCCCAAGTCGAATGCATTGCCGAGCTTTATGGCAGCCAACATTGAATGATTAAGAGTCTGCAGCTTGAGTCTTGCGAAATTAATTGTCAAGATTGATGGCGATGGATCATAAAAGCAACATAAAAACTGCATAAAACTTTGACGATGATGATGATTCATTTGTTAAATCCACAGCAAATCCGGCAGGGCTCGAAGGAGAGTACTGGATCTTCGGACACTGACAGCTCGAGCGAAGATGAATCGATTCAGGCGCCTTCGATTGGTCCACCGGAACCAAGTGATAAAGTTCAGCAAGCCAAAGAAACCGAAGCCGGTGCGGAAATCTCCGCTCTAGTCAACTACGTTCAGCCGGTACACTTCAACAGCTTCGAGAACTCAGAAAGTAAGTTTGCTGTGGCGAGTACGTGATCGTTCGTAGGGGTGTGAGCAGATTCGTTTTAAAAACTCCCAGCTAAAGTATCTCAGCATAAATGCCAATGGTTACCTCCTTCAGTAATTTTTGAACCAAAATATATCAAATTTCATTCCATAAATTCATAAATTCACTACATAATTCATTCCATAAACTATAAAACCTTCTCGGTATGTGAGTAATCTAATCATTCCTTAAATGTCCAGCCCCTCTTGTTCGTTAGTGCAAGAAGAAAGCTTGAAAAGCTTCAAATGACTTGCTCGAACTTTCTCGTCAATTAGTCAAAATAATTTGATTGAGGAAATGAAGACGGATGAGAAAATATATCCAGAACAGAGAAAAGCTTCGGAGCAATTAGATTATTAAACTAATGCCTACAGCGTCGAGAACTAGCTGCACACAAAACACAGCAAAGCAAACTTAATTTGAAACTTTTAATGACACAAACTTTCGCAATTTGATAAAAGACTTCAAGTCAAACTTCTTGCTGACAAAAGTCTTTTGTTACTTTCTCCGATCGTAGAGAAAGGACGTAATTATGAAATGTCGTCGTTCGACGAGAAGCAGGCAACAGCGCTTTTAAAAGAGCGGCCGATTGAGTTCGTCAACTACAACAAGCATCAGTTGTCGCGCGTTTATCCAGCTGGATATCGTTTCGACAGCTCGAATTTCATGCCGCAGCTGTTTTGGAATTGCGGCTGTCAATTGGTAGCGCTGAACTATCAGTCATTGGATCTCGGCATGCAATTAAATCTTGGGATTTATGAATACAATCAACGCTGCGGTTACCTCTTGAAGCCAGAGTTTATGCGACGCAAAGATCGACGATTGGATCCGTTCGCCGAGAGCACGGTGAGTGGTAAAACGAAGTTTTATCGTATCCATAAAAATAACTTTTGTTTCTTCGCTGTCAGGTCGACGGAATCATCGCTGGAACTGTCTCGATAACGGTGCTCTCCGCACAGTTCCTGACAGATAAAAAAGTCGGCACGTATGTTGAGGTGGATATGTTTGGATTGCCCGCCGACACAGTTCGCAAGAAATTCCGCACTCGGATCGTCCGAGAAAACAGCTTGAATCCAGTTTATGGCGATGAGCCATTTGTGTTTAAAAAGGTTGTGTTACCAGAGCTTGCAAGCATTAGAATTGCGGCTTACGAGGAGAATGGAAAGTTCTTAGGTCACCGAGTGCTTCCGGTCATCGGTCTGTGCCCAGGCTATCGACACTTGACACTTCGGAACGAGCTGGGTCAACCTGTTCCACTCTCAACTCTTTTCCTCTGCATTGTCGTCAAGGACTACGTTCCCGATGGACTCTCAGACTTCGCCGAAGCATTGGCAAATCCAATAAAGTATCAGAGCGATTTAGAGAAGCGATCTCAACAACTGGCGGTGCTTGAAGAAGACATGGAGCCGAGCGAGGAAGACGGAACCGGGAACTGTAAGCAGCAATTTCCTCAAATCTTTTCTTCTTCCCTTTAACTTAATTAAAATTCTATCCAAGGCTCAGTTGGAACTCTGAAGAAGGAAATTAAACCGACAGACACAGCTTCGAGCAGTCCGAAGCATCGAGCAAGCATTAAAACTACAAACCAGATCAATATTGAGCCAACAACAGCTGAGCAAAGTACTTCCGATAGCAATAACGTTGCAAGCGGTGGAGGCAACTTCAACGTTCAATTACCTTCCACTGAGCCAATAAAGTCAGCCACCCTTACCCGCATCCAGCCAGATCTCACCTCGAACGAAGCTGACGAGATTGTGGCGGAGACTCTTGAAAAGATATTCGAGCACAAGTCGATCCGGGAGAAGCGTGAATCGTTGGAAAAGAAAATCCGAGCATTGAAAAAGAGCCACGACAAAAAGAAGGTTGAAGTAGTGCAGAGCGAAATCGGCGATGGGAAAAAGTCATCGATATTCTCGAGCAATCGCTTGGTTAAGCGGTTAAGTAGCAAGAACATGTAAGTAAGCTTGGTTCGCGGTAAAATTTTACGATTAAAATTTGGTTTATGCAGGGACGTCAACGTTCCGATTCCCCCATGCGTGATAGCAAACGGCGATGACTCGAACGAGCGGATGGCAAATGTCTGTCGTGATCACGCTTCGAGCTATCGTGAATTGCTTGAGAAGTACCATGAAGCAATGTTTGTGATAGCTGAAGATTTGCTGAAAAAGTCCCAAGAGCGTCAGATGCAACAATTGAAGAAGTTAATGGAAAAGGAAACGGGTGAAGTCATGCGACAGCTCCAGCATTCAAGGAAGTCGGAAGTGAAGCAACTGGCGTTAGTGCACAAGGACAAAGGTTGGTACACAAGAATTGTGACACAAATATAAGTCGATCATGAAATGTACCGTATGACTGTGTTTCTCTTTTCACAAAGACGAATTGGAGCGGATGAAGCGTGAAGTTGACTCGACGTTGGTCGAAAAGGGCGTCACTGAAAGGGTGAGGCTGACGGCGAGCTATGAGCGACGAGGGATTGAGCTTCAGAAGCAGCACGACTCTGTCCGGACGACCCTGCACGAGCAAAAGGAAAAGGTGAGTTTCCAATCAATTTCCATGCTCAATGACACACAAAAATATCTTCACAGATCAAGACGATGCTCGACAAGGATGTCAGTAGTCAAGCGTGTGTGTCATCCGAATCGTGCATGAACTTCTTCAACATTCTCATCCCGCCGACTTCCGTCAGCAGCGTCAGCTTATCAACAGACGCTTCCGCTGGCACTGACGTTCAAGCGAGTACAAATTGCTACAAAACTTAAGCCCTTTTCATCAAAGAACCCCCAATCTCTTCGGGAATAAAACGTTTGTTTAATTTTCCTTTAACGTAGAATTCTTTGTTCGGAAACCGTTTTTTATGTCGCAAACCAAATTGCATAAAAATGCGATGTAACAAATTTCCTAAATGGCCTAACAAAAAGAAACTCACACTTTAGAAAGAGGACGAGAAAACTTATAAGACAAAATGTTGTTGGATCTTTTGAACTTATTGAAAAATTGTTGGTTATTATAATTCACGCGGCTCCGTGAACTGAATTAAGAAATTTAATCAGACAGAATGTTGTAAGGATTTTAAACCCTCGCTTGCTGCTCGTTGAGGCTTTGCCGAAGTCGCTTCGGTGAAGCCGTTGAGAATAATTTAATTGGAGTTGATAGAATCTTCTTTGCAGTCGACGTACTCTTAGTGACAATAAGCGATTGATTTTATGACGTAGTTCTTTCACTTAATTGAAGCTCCCCCTGCCTACCCCCAAGCGCACGCACTTAACGCATGGAAGAATATTCATTGACGAAAGTAATTGAGTTAATAATTCGCTCTAGAGCTTCCTCTTCTGCGAAACACTTTCGCGAGCTTAAATTAATTTCAATTTGCGTCTGTTTCGAGACGCCGAGACGCTCATTTTCCAGCACGCACAAGTTCGCTTAAAACTCAAATTTCCTTCGGAAGCTTGAGGCTCATTTGATGGGAATTCGATGCTGTGCTTCGCCTCACGAGACTCCGCTGTATTCGAAAGAAATTGTTTTTTTTTTTTGATAAATTATTTATATTCCCTCATTGTAATTCATTTCGATTCTCCCTCGGAGATCAGCCGCTCAAAGTCTCGCTCGTCTTGTCCCTGTGATTCATGGTGATGTTCTTGAGCAATGAATCCTTCTGCTTTTAATATGGGAATTGCGCCAATGTCGTTACGAGACGAATTGAGGTTTAAAGATTAGTTAGCTTGTATACGAAGCGACGTTTGCGAATACTCCCTAAGAAGAACAAAGCAAATCCGAGGAGCTCAGGCGAGAGCTTCAACGAAGTGAAGAAACTTTAAAGTATTCGACGAATGCTGTTTGAACTTCGCAATGAAATATTCATATTTTCCGCTTGAGTGCTTTGCATTAGTGTGAGCTCTTTCAATTCTCTGGTGTGTGGCCAGAAGCAAGCGCTTTATCTCTTTGCTGATCGCAACAATAACTGGGAAGCTGCTAGTAGGCGGAAATAAATCAGATCCTAGCGCTCTTTCACTTCTCTGATGGCAACGACCGAAAAATAGCAAAATCTCAGTTTTCCGTTTCCGACATCGAGTTCGGCATTTAACCTTACGACGTAATAGCGATTTAAAGTGGTTTCCTTTTCGCCAACATCAGCTGGCTCTGATGGCATCGTTTTCGCAATCCCAACATTGCTTCAAATCGTAATCGTTTCATGGCGAATTAAGCTTGAATGCAGTTTGGAATTGACTTTTCTCTCCCCCCGCTCGACATGAAAGTTTTGTGAAAATATTGAAATCAGGAGATTGACAATTTGAATATCATTGAACGAGTAGCGTTAGCCAAATATTGATAGTCATTAATCGTACGTGTAAACAAATAGAAACTCAATAAATTTTCAATCTTCATTCGACAGCTAAGAGTTAAATTGAAAAGAGTTGGAGCGAGGCTGTCAGTTGAGTCACAAGAGATGACGGAAGCTAACTGCAGCTTCGGTACCCTTATCAATCGTGTCTGAAGTTAAACAATGCAAGGAAACTTTTTCGGACGCAACTGACAGTTGGAAGCTTGCAACACGTTTTGTATAAATTCCTGAGAATGCAACGCACTTTCGAATTGATGTTGTTGAAGACTAAACTCTAGTGAGCATGATAGTGAGTGAATTTGATGTAAATTTTCATAGTTACTTTTCATGAAAACATGTCCTTAAAGCTGACAATCATTCAATTAAAAATTTGGAGACAGTGTAGTTGCATAAGTGTAAAGAAACATTCCCCCGCTACTTAGAGCCAAATAAAGAAACAACTTCTTTCTCGACGATCTATTCGCGTACATCACTCTTAATTAAACTTACAAACAAACAACATCGTGTAAATATTGTTGAACCATTGACCACGGTCGGAAATTAACATTGTGAGGACAACAGAGTTCAGAAGTAAATAATTATCCAAATGTCCTGTGACGACTTTAGGAGTCTAAGTCAGCGAAGTACAGTTGCAATTGAGTCATCTGCATGCTCCGACATAGAAAACAGAAACTTGCCTTAAAGCTGTCATGACAAGAATCAAGAATGTTTTCTGCTGTTGCTCGCCGAAAGCCGTGCGGAGCTAAAAATATCCGAATGATAAATTAACAAGCTTTCTCGATGTCAAAAATATTGTTTTAGATGTCGTGTCCGAGTCGATGTGAATTATGTTCTTCTGCCTTTGTGGCTCTTTCTGTTTCCGTTCGCTTTGCCCCATCCATCGCATTTCATGTGTGCAAGAATTTTTCGGTTTTCATGTCTCAACATTTTCCTTTTTCGGACGAAAACCACCAAGCAAACATTGAGTCATCGCCGCTCTGTAAATCATAAAGTCATAAATTATCGTTACGCGGAGGAAAGTTCGTGCAGGACGCTTTCATTAGTTGTGTAACTGATACAAATGATTTTAACTCAACTTCAACCCCATTAGAACTGAGTAGAGTTCATAAGTGACGTCACTGATCGTTTGTCTTGTCTCAGGAAGCTCGCACGACTTCCACACTTGGAACTCTTTCTTACTCGAAGCAGTGACGATAAATGTTGAACAAGAATCCGCAATAACAAGTTTAAACAGCTAAATTGAATTATGTAAATACTTAAATGGAAAACATTTCAAAGGGCGCAACGTAATTATCCACGAAATTGTAGCGAGAGCTGTGCAAATCCTTCGGGTGAAAAAATGGAAATTAAGACAAGTTGTATAAATTTAAAGGAAACACGCAATGAATCTCTCACCTTCTTTCCGGAGCTTTCTCTGCACTAGATGGTCGAAAGTCTAACTCAGACGAAGAGGGTTTCCAGTAGAATTTGAATGGCTCGTGCCGTGACTTTGGATGAGGAGCTAGCGTTGATGCTAGATTCAGATGTGTCACCAGCAAGTGACGTCAAGTGCTGAGTAAGCTCTGATCTTTTTAATTCTTGTTCTTTTATATTATGTGCCTTTTCACTCTGAAGCATTGGAATGAGTTAAAATGCGTCTTGTCTGAACGTGATTCCAATTGTATCTAGATATTTGTTCCCGATACTTTCACTTCCATTCCTCGGTTTATGTTTAGCGATAACATTTGATCAAAATGAAAACTTGAAACTCCATTCCATAAATTGAAAGCGCAATTGTCAAGCAAATTCTCCGAGCTGTCCTCCTTTAAAGTTAATCTCGAGCAATCGCTCTAAAGCCATTGGATCAGGATGCGAAGCAGGCTTGAATTCTTTTTGTAAAATACTCGTGATCGAGACAGTTGATTAGGATTTCAAAGAGGATTAATCGTCTCTCGAAAGCAGGACAGAGGAGAAACTATTGTAGATGTGATGGACATTCTGATCAAGATTGAACTCACGAAACAAAAGAAAGAAACTTTGAAACATTTAGAGATAAAATGAAAATTGTTGTGATTAAACATTGAAACCGAAATAAAGAGAAAAAGAAATTAAAAAGAGTGCGAGCTTTTGTTGTGAGAGAACTTCTGCAGCTGGCAAAAGCTCCCGGGGGAAAACGATAATGGTAACGGTGTGTACTTGACAAGAGCGAACAATCTCCTTACGCTGTGTCGAACCATTCGTAGCGAGATAACGTGACTTGCAATAACTTTAAGAGCTTTCTACGTGTATGTAGCAACCATGGAAAGCTCTGCAATAGCCGCGATTATCTGAGGAAAGGGGTGGAAACGTTTAATCGAATCACTTAAAGTTAACGCAAATCAGATCCTTGCGGAAACGATGGTAACGAAGTCGATAGTGAGCAAGCTCAAAAGGGCAAATCTTATCTTCCGATAAAGCATTTGCTGAAAGAAGCTTCACATCGAGCTCCGAAAGGCTCCGTTGTTGAGTCGATGAATCCGGAAAGATAATCTACTTCGCCTAAACGTCAATCATCGCAGAAACTTCTGACGAATCACGCTCATTGATTAGAAAACTTTCGCTACTCGCACACTGGTTTGCATGATAATGAAGCGAAGAGGCCGTGAAGAGATCTGTCAACCAACGCCTGTTCCTCCTGTGTCGATTCTCTTGAAGTCTGGTAGATAGTGAATCAAGAACTATCAACGGCAATACCTATAATTTCTACATCAAGCTCACTAAAACGAAACCGGAACATTAGTTTATCCAAACTGAAGGGCTTCCCTTAGGAGTCGATAAGCTGTCTGCGAAACCTTGAATAGATTGCGCTTCGTGTTCTGAGCTCGACGCCTTTCATCGTCCTTGCGAAATTTGTAAGATTGGCTGGAAGTTGATTGATTTCTCAAGAGTATCAATCATGAGGTTGAGATAGAGCTTCAGTAATTGAACCGTGAAGATGAAACGCTGAGCAAAGAAACGGCCTCGGTTTCTAGCCTGAAAAAGGCGAGTCAAGAATTTGTGCTTTATTAGCAAGTAAATTACTACGAGGGAACAGCCGACGTGAAGGAGCATGCTGAATATATGCTTCGGAGTTGAACGTATCAATGTATTTCTCTGTTATTTATGTTGATTGACAAGGCATTTCAGAAGATTTCATCCACTTTCTGCAATCGTTTCAAGAATCTTAATGATTTATACGAGATTCGCTGATCGTTGTAAAGCCTTTGGAAACTGAGTCGAGATAAATTTCCATGTAAATGTTTCCTTCCAGGTCTTGGATAGCAGCGTCGAGTCGACTAACAGGAAACTCAATAATGCCTTTCGTTTGAAAGGATACACAAATTTCTGTCCGCGCCAAATCTCGCACGCTCCATCTGATTCAGAGAATGAACAGTTGGTAATGTCGATAAAATGAAAATTTTATTGCAATGCCGGCGTTAAATACGTTGATGTTTCAATCATTCTCGAGCATTATGACAGCAAACAATTCATGCTTGACTACCTCGAGTGATTAATGCTATTAAACTGCGACGGAAGAAAAAAGTTGCAAATTCAATTTGCTTAATTAAATTGCAATCTAGCGCAGAGCCATGAGTGCAGGTTCGATGGATTAACGCAAAGCGTTGAGAGGCAAAGCTCATCATGCGATGGAATAAAAATCGATGATGTAGCGCTCGAGCGAAATTGAGAAGCTTCATAAAATTTTAACGAACTTGCGAGGAGCGCCAAAGCAATCCATCAATCACAGTTTTATGGCAGAGTCGGTGGAAGGATTAGCTCGCGAGCGGAAATTATTGCGAGCATCTGGAGGAGATTAGGCGGTGCGATGACGTCGAAGGAATCTCCGCAAACACAATCGAGGATTATCGAGGGGTGAAAGAAAGCAAAACTCCGGAGAAATGCCTTTGATGCTCGTTTATCGTCGTCCAAAACCGGACCAACGTCGAAGGGAAACTTCACCAACTTACAAGAGAATTAATCCTTGTCGAGCAAAAAAGAATTTATATCGAAGAATCCGCTTCCATAGAAAATCACAAATAAATCAATAGAAGGAGAGATTCGAGCAGCTCGTTGAAAGGATGGACGATAATGGGCGAAGATTGTCGACGGACGAAATCATATGGAGTGGAGCACAATGATATAATCAATAAAGGAGCAAAGGAAACGCAGCGGCAGCTTCCCATCGTTACGTCACTGAGCAGCTTGAAGTCCCGGCTAATGAACAAAACGAACAGCTCGGCAAATTCGCTTTGCCTTCTTTTTGGATGGTCACTCAACTGCTGCTGAAACCTTCCTAAATCTAGTTGAATCTGCACGTCAAGTTTTCAAATGAAACTCACTACAATCCTCGAAACCTACCAAGCTATTCTGGGAAGATATAAAAGATCCGATGAAAGCTCCAACGATGACCAAGCCCCTTGATGAAGTCATTAATTAAGACCAAAAGGCGAGCGCAGCGGTCGGTAAATCTTCTCGCACAACAACAAGTTATGATAATTGGCCTCTCCAATGCCACTTCGACTCGCTCATCCTTTCTTGATTGCAACTTAATTGATTTTTCTTTAAATTGCTTTTAGATTGGATGATGTAAATAGGATGTAGAGAGAACATTCTCGTTAATGAGCAAAGCCCCAGGGAATCCTTTGACGATTTATCTTCAGATAGCTTTGATGTCATTACCGGCTTTAAACGAAACGCAAGTGGACTGAAGCATATGAGTTTACAGTGTCGCTTTAAGCTCTCATCACCCTCTCCTAATCAAATGCAATCAAATTAATAGTCACTCGACTATTTAGGTCTAAGAGTGTCCATGGCTTGCAGAATGCGGAAGCGACATGCTTTGTTCCACTTTTCAGTCGTTAACTGAGAGAAGGAAAAATTGACAATAATCCCAAAGCGATTAAAAACTTCAAAACTATCGGAGAACTTTTGCCGTTCGAATCGGAATGAAACTGCCCGTAAAAACCGAAAAGCCGGAAAACTTTTGAACAAGGATCAGGTTCAGAATATTGTTCGGAAGTTGTGGTTGCCGATAAGCTGCTTAAAATTTCGCAAACTTGCTCTCTTCGTCGAGCACTAATGAAGTTCCCTCCCTGCTTCGCTCGCCATTCGTCTACAAGAGAAAGCTCACTTCGTATTCTACTCAACGTGCAAGCAAATTGATTTTTCACGAGCGATGTAATTTCGCAAATTTCATTGAAAGAAGCGATGAAACTGTTTGCAAACAAGCTCGCCTTCAAAATTTCTCATTAAAAGCTTCATCGAAAGCTATGATGAAACGTGATATGAGTTGAAGCGATGCACCGAGAGATGGGAAACAACGAAGCGCCGAAACATGTTGCACATTGTCGGAGGCAACTTGAATGGAAATTGCTTCGCCTTGAGCTATGGAACGCTCGAACTAGCGACGCTTTTGTAAGGTGGTTGAGAGAACAGGGATCAAACCCATTTCGAAGCTGTCGCACCTTTCTGACGCCATACTCATTCAGCTCGTTTTCAAAATGCACTCGAGAAGCTCAAGTTGCTCGCCTCGTCCCATCTCGACGCTCGTTTGAAGACGAGTTTCATTAAATGCGATAAATATAGCAATTTAGGAATCTGTTTGTGGATTTCCGAGTGAAAGCGCTCAGCATCTGCTCTTCTTCTCAAGCACATTCTCAATAGTTTTCCTAGCGTTCCACACAAAGGAGAGTTTTCTCGAGAAAAGAAGAAACTCCTTTAGATTTCCTCGACGTTCCCATCGTTTTCACTACTGAATGACTTGTCTGCATTATTTAAAAGAGTTCACGTACTCACAAGGAAAGAGATGGGAGAGAACTGACAGTGGGTAATGATTGTCATCACATGGTTAATGCTTCCATCAAACAGATTAATGAACGCTTTGGGAGGAGCTCTTTGTCATATGAAAACTTTTTTGAGGAATCGCGAGGTTAACGTCCTTGAAGCAAAGTTTAATTTTTCGCTTCGTAGATGATCGTTGAGCATTAAAAATATTTGACTTTATCTGCAGAAATCTGTAGGAAATCTGTTGAATATTTCCCTAGGAATTGACAATGATTTTTTGCCCAACGTTCTTCTAAAGCAGTTTGAAACCTTTCTGGCCAAATATTTATGGCAAACTCGGGATTCCCTTTCATTCAGTATCACTTCAGGTAGGATCACAAATCAGGTAGAGCGACCAAATCTTATCTTTCTATGCAGTTTGTCTTCAAGTGTCAGCCAAGCAACATCTGAAACGGATCCTTTAAAGTTTGTTGCACGTTTCCTCGACATGTTCGATACGATCTTCCATTTTTCTGGGAACGAGCTGCTGGAGCTTTCGACAGTCAGCAAGACATTGTACAACTTAAATGGTACTACAAGCTGTAGTCTACAGCCAAGATTCTTGTTTCCACTGTCAAGACCTCTATGGCTCACACAAGAGGTCACGACATTCACGAATAAAACTATGAATCTACCAAAAAGATTTGTTTCGTTTGTCTTTATACCGAGTTGAACCAAAGTTGAACCAAGGCATAAAATCGCGTGCTGTAATTAATGTTATCGACCAATATAAAGTTTGATCCGCGCATGAAAGATTTTATTGAATCTTGAACGTTAAACTTACATATTTCGGCTATGTTCTATTATTTGGGAAGTTTGAATGATTTAGGAAATCGACCAAATTTCTCTCGGGTCGGAAAAGCCGCCTTGACCTGGTCGCAAATCGCAAGTTCTTTCATGAGCTTCGGGATGGTCTGTATTTGGTTGGAAGCAGAAGCGACAGTAGTGGCGAATTGGGGAAGAGAATCTTGTTCGTTTGATTCGCGGAGACAAAGATGAGCCTTGGGCTCCTGCACGCTTGCGATCGACATTTATGTCTGCGCGGAAACTTGTCCAATCATCCGAGTCCTCAGATGAATAAGTCCTGAATCTCTTCGGCTCCTCAGCTTCCAGGGTTTCATTTAGTTGACGCTTCAAGCTCTTGCTTGTCTCGCTTTGCTTTGGATGTTCTGCCTTTCTCTGCTTGCTCTTTTTGTTCCAGTCTTCGAGCAATCCAATCATTTCAAGTAACTTGGCCGCCTTGATGAAGTTGCCAACACGGTCTTCTGCCATCGAGACTTCTCCTGTATACGCGTATTTCATAATAAGGCAAAGATTCATGTAGCTGATCTCCAGATGGATCACTGGATTTTTCTCTGCTTGACGCCGAGTGAATAATTTCTGTAAGTGAGGAATTCAGACAGGATCAAGCTAGCGCACATTCAACTTACCTTGAAAAATAAGCTGGTCGATGCCAGGATGACTCGGTGAGCGTAAATCTTCTGCCCGGTGCTGACGCTGATCGTGCAATCGGTCAGAAATTTGTTCTTGAGAAATTCGAATTGGTTTTTCTTCTGAACTTCAGATGACGACGTCCACTTGATGTCGCGAATGGCTCCCTGTGATCCAGCAGAAAAGGTGACTGTAGTCTTGCTGTACATCGCTCAGTAATCTTCGATTAAATGATGAAATTCTGAGCGCTCCTTTTCTGTTTGTTGATTTGCAATTTTCAATTCGTTCGTTGCCCCTCAAATTTGAATATTTTGGATATTTTTCAGCCGTTAAAGATTTAAAGCGTTGAATCTTTTTCCAATTTCCTAATGGAATGCAATAAATCAAAAATGTTCCCATAAATATGTTTCTTGATGCATAAAATCCATCAATGCAACGGTAATAAAAATTTGTAGAAAACTTTTCAGCTTTTAATGCAAAAGTTTTTTATTCGAATCATAATCAATCAGGCTCGCTGCAGCAAGCAGCGCGCTAGCTCCGTCTCGTAGAATGAACGAGCTGCCAGAGGAAATTGCAAAGATTGAGAGTCGAATATTCTTCTTTGTTTCTCTGCAATTTCAAGACGAGGCAACATTTACCTTTGTCGATATTCAGAGACAAGGGAAATGAATACGCGCTGATGGAAGTAGAACGGAAACAGCCTCGAACCATTCGCAATCATTTGTTGTTCTTTATGTTGCTTCGTGAGAAACCATCAGGCGATTTCAGAGATACGACGCCAACAGTGACGCGATTCGGAGGGAAACGAAGTGCGTCATGAGCACAAATGTCGAAACACTTGTCGCTGTTACTCGTGTTGTGTGAAGTTTTCCCTTTTCCTGATAAGAAAGTTTGCAGCGGAATTTTTCGATAATAAAATTTAAATTTCCCTGAGTGTTTCAGTGATGTTCATTTCCAACCCCGGGTAGGCAAAAGGAAATTTAGCGAGATTGTCTTAACTTGTGGAACTTGCTGCAAGCTAACTTCAACTATCAAGATCACATGAAACTTTTATGCTAATGAGATAAATCGTTCACGCATCCTCAATTCAATAAAATCCTTCTCGATTAACTGCAAAAGATTTAGAGAAACTAGCAGATAGTAAAATATATTAACGACTTTTTAAAATTCTAACGAGCTTTTCAAAAAGCTTTTCATTCGTTAAATTCTTTCGTTCAAACGAGCTTTTCACATATCACAAAAGAATTAGACAAATAGTTTTAGTTTTATTGATTTTAACACCTTGAACAAGACACAGCGACTTCAAAATGTACCAGTTATAAGTGCTCGACTGTAATTAGATCCTAAAATTGTGAAGTTAAGCAGATTATATGCGTAAACCAGCTGATTATTTGTTTGGAATTGTTTGCAAATCGTTATCAGCTTTGTCATTATCAGCCACTGGAACTAGCTAACGCGTAGAACAATAGACAGCTGTTTGAGCTATGGACTCGCCTTCCAGAAATCCGCTTCTGCTGAACCAAAGCAACGACGATCTCGACTCCAGCTCGGATGAATCCGGAAGTGAAATCGGTGCGCGAGTGAATGGCAGAGGCCGAGTGGTGCAAGCAACAGCAAAGGAGAGCTTAAGGAGAAGCCCGAGCACTCCAGTGGATCGCTTCAACTTCGCATACATTGCGTTCTATATTCTCGGAATGTAAGTCAAGCGATTCATGTTTCTCCGATCAGCTGTTGTGACTCAGCTGCGTTTTCTAGGACAACTTTACTGCCGTGGAACTTCTTCATCACCGCCGAGGAGTACTGGCAATATAAGTTTAGGAATCTGACCAGCAACAACAGCGACATCCTAACACCTCGTCAGATCCAGTTCCAGCCCGACCTGGCGATGTGCTCAGCCATTCCAACAACGATCTTTCTCATTCTCAACGCGTTCTACAGTCACAAGTGAGTCGAACTTCGCTCGTCGCTAGCTCGAGCTAATCATCTTTCGTTTTAGAATCTCGCTGAAGCTGCGAATGGTCGGCTCGATCTTCGTCATCCTCGTGCTGTTCATCGTTACCACGGCGTTTGTTAAAGTTGACACCGACGACTATCAGGACATTTTCTTCGAGTTTACTCTGACGACGGTTTTCGTTGTCAACATCTTCTCGGCGATCTTGTCGGGCGGGCTCTTTGGAATCGCCGGAATGTTCTCGAGCGAGTACATCAGCGCGGTCATGAGTGGTCAAGCTTTGGGCGGAGTGCTAACAGCTCTTGCTGAAGTTATCTCGATAACGTTCACCACAGCTGCGACGGTCAGCGCCTTCATATACTTTCTGTTTGGGACGCTGTGGCTTGTGCTCTCCCTAGCTCTCTACGTCCTCGTGTCTCGGACTCTTTTCTTCAAGTTCCACGTGAATCAATCGCACGTGAAGGCGAACAACTTTTCGATCAACGCTGACACGAGCCCGCTGTCTTCGCCAAGCTTGACAAGCACGACCATCGCGAGCGTTCATCGCCATTACCTTCAGCCCGAATGGAGCAAGATCTATTCCAAGATTTGGGTTCACGGGTTCTCTGTGTTTCTTGTTTTCGTTACTACGCTGAGCGTTTACCCGGCGATCACGGTTTTGGTCACATCAATCGACAAAGGAAATCAAAGCAAATGGAACAGTAAGCTCAATCAATGCAAAGCTAGTCGGAGATTTAAACATTCTCCTTTCATTTCAGACATTTACTTCTTGCCAGTTCTCAACTATTTGCTGTTCAACGCCGGCGATTACATCGGAAGAATTCTATCCGGCTGGATCCAAAGGCCGACGAACAAGCCGAAGCTCGTCGCCTTCCTCGCTGTGCTGAGAATCGGCTTCATTCCAGCGTTCTTGCTGTGCAACATCACCCAGCACCATCCGCTGCCGATTCTCATACATTCCGACGAAGTGTTCATCGCGCTAATGGCTTTGTTTGCTATCAGCAACGGATATATCGCCAACATCAGCTTGATCTATGCGCCAAGCGTCGTCGAGGAACACGAGAAGGAAATGACGAGCAGCATGATGGCAGCTTTTATGGGAGTGGGACTCACCATCGGCTCTGCCATTAGCTTTGTGCTCATTCAGTTTGTGTCTTAAGTTCTTTCACCTCTCAGCAATGATTGAGCACTTGATAGACGGACTCAATCTATTTAAGTATTTCGGTATTTTACTGCCACCGACAATGGCACTCAATCATGAGCTGTTGGGCCATTTCGCGTTATGCTTTTCATAAGTTGTGATAATTTGACTGAATGAGACGAGAACATATTTAATCTTTCTTTATACTCTGAATCGTTATAGTTTGACAGCTACGGTCGCATTGATTTATACGCCGCAGGATGTTTTTCATTTCCCTCTCCACTTCCTCGACCTCCCAACTCCCAAATCGAAACTTCATTTCCTCTGAGCAAGATTTAAGATCTGAGAAAAATGATAGCGAAAGGTAAACACGATGTAAACATAAAATATTGTTGAATGTAACTGGACCGACGAAGTACTCGTTACTTAATAAAGACAAACATATTTGTTGAGCATACATTAAGCAAACTAGTAAGTTCTCAATTAGGTTTAAAGCGTGAAAGCGCACACAGCAGACAATCAGATCTATCATCGAAACAAACTCTTCTACGGCCGAAGTTTCTTCAATTTATCATCGATGCACGATTGAGGTTTCAGACGAACTCGTTCGTCCGTGCCTTCGGTCGAAACAAAGACGAAACCTTTTCAGTTCTCGATTGATCAGTTAATTTGTCACGTTCACACCTGATTCGACTGCTAAATACTTTGCAAAGGAAAAGGTTAGCTGCTGGTTCTTAAACACATCTGGCATGAGTGGAGATCCCAACGATTTCTCAATGCTCCGACGAGATTCCTCGCTTCCATCGATTGGAGTGCAAGAATAGTTTTTCCGGTTGGACGTGTTGTGGGTGTTAAATTCAATTGGAAAATTGAAAAGGATAAACTATGAATTTGCATGTGAGAGACTGGAGCTTGGGATCGAAGCCTTTTCGAGCACACCGAGACCATTTGCATAAAGCCCGATGTGATCTGAAACCGTAATTAAAATCGATTTAAATGAGTTCGTCAGTTGAAGCGAGCGAACGAGTTTGATGCTAAAAGTTTCCTGATTAAAGTGAAATTTTATGCGGATTCGAAAGAGGGTTTTCCGAAGGGTTTCCCGGGGTTTTCCGAAATGAATTTTTCACCGTAGCTCAAGCCTAAGCTCAGCTAGGTTTGTTCAAGCTACTCAACTCGAACAGCTCAGGCTAACGATCAAACCTTTTAAGGTTTTCTCTCAAAGTTTCCTGGGAAGTTTTTCAACTTTTCCAACGTTTTTTTTTTAGGTTTTTCATTCATGTGTTTAACAGAGTGCGAAATGCGAACCAAGGAAACTTCCGATTTGTGGAAATTTCATGCATTAAAGTCTCTACTCAGCTCAGCTCTTCTATCGGAGCTTTACGAGTCAATGACGTTGCAAAGCCCAGGATGAATCAATAGGCTTGGCAAGCCTGGCTCTGCACAAAATCAATGACGTTCACTATGTTTTCCTGCATGACATCAGCAGTTAACGAATCCTCGAGAGCATAAATCATTCATGAACATGCACATCCATTGCATAAGGAGATGAAAACGTTATTTCATGAATTTCCAGAAGCGATTAGAAGGGAGCAAAAATCAATTGAAAATCGTGGTTAAAAGCGAGCAGCGAGCATTAGGCATTTCAGCGCGTCGCAGTCAATCCTGCGATCAGATTTTGCACGTTCGACTTTCGCCTCGAAGAGCTCTTCTGATTTATTGTTGCTCCCCTTTTCCTCGAGGAGTTTCCTTGTTCGCTTGGCTTTTGATCCAATTTATTTAAGGATTTTTCCGTTCCCAGCGTTATTCAATAAGCCTTCCTCGCTATCAAATTACCAGACTCCGGTGAAAATATGAATATCGACGTGGGAGGCTGAAAGCGACTTCGTTAGATTTCCATCGCGGCCGTTTCGTTTTCCGCAATATGAAGCATGTTGAAAGGAACGTCGACGGCAAATACCTAAAGCCCGAGTCCCATAAATTGTTCCATACTTATCCCATTTCCCCTTCACTCTTTTTATTACGTCCTTACATTATTGATTCGCTTACTTCTGCTCCGTTAAACATTAATACTGCGCTCTTGCTCTCCACACTTTTGACCGAGGGCCAGGGCTAACCTGTTAGATTAGGAAATTGAATTCTGGGATTACAGTTTTTTTATGTGTCGAGAATTTATGCTTTTCTTTTTAGTTGGCGAAATGAATGAAGCTATTTGAAAACGAAGCGAGCGTAACTCGCCAAAGGGGGCATTTGAACCATAAAGCCATGAACCTTGATTAACAGATTGGAGTCGATAGAAAACGAGAAAGTTTCTTCGTTATTTTCAATTGCTTTGCCGTTGCCATTGTTCGGAATTACCTTCTCGAGGTGAGCAGCGAGGATTTTCATTGTAAATACGCTACAAGGTTTTCGAAATCCTTTTCATCGATTCCTCCGCTTCAGATTGGCTGATCAATCTTTCGATTTCCTCTCGATGAAGCTTTATTTAGGCTATTTATCTTGTGCTTCATGTTATAAAGCTTTACATTTCAATTTGATGGCTCAGATTCGCAGGGAATGCGGATTTTGACTATCACGAGAGATCAGATTCAAGGTGGTGAGGTAAATTATCGAAATTGCAATAAGAAGCATGCAACCCCAAAAGCTCAACTTCATTGTTCCAAGGACGTTGGTATTACCAGGTCAAACATTCGACTGTGCAGAAATATAGGGAGCGAGAGTCTCAAGAAGTCTTGGAAAGCTTTGAAAGGGTTCAACGTTCAATCTTAGTTACACCTGTAAAAGCTTTCAACACTCGATGGTCTCGAGTTTCTACCTAAGCTGCTCATCCTCAAACCTCTTTCGAAATTCCTGATCTGTAATTACTCAGAAGAACTTTAAGAAGTATGAGCCTGTTCAAACATTCCATTCAGAATTACTCGAAAGTTTGAAGTCGAAACTTGATATTTACTTAATCAAGAAATAATTTCAAAAGTTTTAAAGTTAAAGCTAAACAAACTTCTCCGACTGGTGAAATCTGAAATGACCAGAAAGTCTGATGTGCTCGCAAACAGATGAAAGATAAGCACAAAGTTTTAAAGCGAAGAAGTTCAAAAAGTTGCCGAGAGATTTTCCGGCTATCCGGGCTGGAGAAATTTGTTATCTTCGAAGAAACTTTTGCCTCTCGTGTTTCGTCCCCGAAGCTACCAAACTGTGCTTGTTATGGTCGACACAACATTAATGTAAAACATCATTGAACAATTTTTAGCGCCAGGACCAAAATAAACTTAAGTTTCGACGACCCCCAGCAGTTGTTATGGGACAAAACTTCAGTTGAAAGTTTGATGGAATTGATAAAATTCCTTGAGAAAAACTAAAAAGTTTTTTATGTTCTCAGCCTCTCGTTCGTGAGAATCTCCGCCCTCAATTGCCGCCACACAAAAGGTTCGAGGGCAACTGCCATCCTTTGCATTAAAAATATTGTCTTTTATTATCAGAGCTTAGACTCGATGTTTGTTTTGCATGCACTTATGAATTTTTAAAGCGAGCTCCATCATAAGCGAGTGGAAGCAAATAATGGAAGAAGCGAGAGAGAAGCTCGTTCCATCCATAGGATTATCGTGTAGAAATGTCGTTGAAGAGATGATTTTTCCGCATGCTCGACTCCCATCCTTTCTCCTTTCGACTCAGTATGATGCTGCTTATTAAAAGCGTAGAACAAAAACGGGAACTATTGTGAGGCCATTCCGAGTACACAAAGGAAAGCTCTCAAGCGTAATTTGAAATTCACCGCAGACAAACCACGTCAGAGATGAGACAATTGTGAGACGAATTACATGTGATATGAATACGATGCGTTTCGAACCGTTCCACCGTGAATTAACTGAGATGGAAACTCTCATCGTAAATGATTAACTCAAGCATGTCTCAAAGTTAAACAGGTATATCACGCGGGTAATTACAGGGAAACATCAAAGTTAATCAATTAGTAATGATTTACAATTAACAAAGACATGAACTTGGAAATTCCGAGAGTAATGATTCCATTCATTAGTAATGAAAGCGAAGTTTCAGCTTGAGGCTTACAATTTGGAGAAAGGGGTGAGGCAAATTTCTTGATTAGATTGGCTACTAAGAAGCTTCAGCCAGCTTTTATCGAGAGCCATGTTATCAAAAAACTGAACTAAGGATTGTTATCAGTACAAGAGCCTCTTCAACAATCGATGAACGCTTCAAACAAAAGTAAGCTCATTGAAACCAAAGCTCGAGCTTGATTGAACACAAAACGAACTAAAGTCTAGAGTCTCAGCTAGCCCAAATATTGTATGTATTATCTCATACCCTCTTACAGATCCAGTTTCAACCTTCGAGTATCTTGCTTCCGAGTATCTTGAAGCATAAATCAACGAGCGAAGCTTTCACCAAATGTCATCGCTTTCCCCTTCGAATAATTAAGACATAGAATAACTTACAATACAGAGCCTGGGAGCATGAATGGAACAACAGACCGATGATTTCCCTTGAAATAATGAAAAGCTCTAATCCACTAGAGGCGATAAGAGATGAGCTCAATTTCAGCGAGCTCAAGGAGTAATGAATACAGCGACGGAGCGCTCATGAATATTTCATACAACGGCGAAATCATACATCGGAGTATCTTGTTGCTAATGTAATCTCATTACAAGCTCAATGCCGTAAACAACATCTCGCTAACGAAGCTTCTCGGTAGCTCAAATTATTGCTTTAACAAGCTTTTATGGCTTTTGATTAACTCTTCAATGGAAAACGCTTTCGAGGGTAATTTGCAAAGTGAGCGTTCGTCGCGTTGCGAAATATTGCTGAGAGCTGCAAGACGAGACGAGCCGAATCAAAAACAGATCATCATTATCATCATCATCGTCGATTTTTACATTCGATACCCGATTGACTGCGATTACGATTTGTAAACGAGCGCTTTATCATAATTTAAAGCTTTTTCCTTCCCCCAAAAACTCCCTCGGCTCCGTCTGGTGCGAATTAAACTTCTGGGACAGCCAACAGTTATTCGGGCGGCAAATTGGAGTGGAGAGGTCAAAAATCTAATGTCAAGAATCAATGTTTGCTCTAAAGATATCGGAAAGTTCGACAAGGATCCGATGAGATGAAATGAAACCGAGGAAATTGCAGAAGCGAATAATCTTCAATGTTTGATGTTGATTTTACCAATTCAATCAGGAGAGGATAATTCCAACAAGCAATATTGATGAGCTCTTGTCTCAAGCTTCATTTCCAATCGCAGAGAAAATAGATTGTAATCCATTAAGTGTTATTCGAAAGGAAAATTTCCATGGAAAGAGAAATCGCTCCAGCGAACAACAAAAATGATTATCATTCATTGATTTGGAAAAGTTTCCTCCTTGTAATTAATTAGAGCGAAAGAAGGATGAGGGGAAGAAGTTAATCTGGTGAAGGAGAACGTTGAAGTTGTCAATAATTATATCACAAATTCATACATGTTTCGATCACAAACTTTCAGAGTTCAGAGCAAAGTTTACACAGTGAACGCGTTCGGTTGAGGACATTTAATTAGGCTTAACTGTTAGCTGAAGCGTTGTAGTTTGTTTTACTTGTTGACATCAAATTACGTTTTAAACAACTGCACAATGTAAGTTTTAATTGTTGCTTTGCTCTCGAGTACTTCAGGAAACGCTTGTCAAACCTATTTCTAGTTAGATGAAGTCTAATAGCTCTAATAGCTTCACCTGAAAAATTGGTTAGGTAAACTAACTTAGTTTCTGATTAATTTCTTGTTAGAGGCGATAAAGTATTATGAAAACTGAATCTGGATTCGCAGCCGAATCGATTGAACCTCGCTTGCAGAAGAGTTTCAAAGGTAAAGTTTCATTTTCTCTACATACTAATGAACTTTACGAGCTTCAAGTCTCGATTTCTTCACCTGCCAACAATCTCTAAAGTATCTCAGCTTTCGTTCCTCAACTTTGTTGGCAGAAAACCTTTAGAGAACTCTCGTCATTAAACTTTCTCCAACCTTCTCCACAGAATATGACGAGTCTACATGCGAGAACGATTGGGTTCTTCACCACGCAATCTTGGTTTTACCGCATTCTCGAATGTCTTATCCCAAGGAGTTTGAATAAAACTGTTTCCCTCAACCTTCGCTCATCGCAGAGCATCGTCAAAATACAAGATTAAGAACGTTAAACTGCTTCCAGCCAGAGCCGAGCGGGAAATTTGCGATTCGTATTCAACAATGCCAAACCATAAACACGACATAAACCCAACGATGAGCTTCAATTATAATACCCTATTACAACTTTAAAGCACACAAGTGAGTAAACGCGCTAAACAGAATTAAGGAACTTCCAGGCTCTGCCTGCGAAGTGTACACAATTATTCACTGTTAATCGCACTTCAAGTTGAGCACTAAGTTATTTTTATTCGCACAACTTTCCTCCGACATGAAATGGTTTCGGAGCACATATAAAACTTCATTTAACATAATTGAGCGGGAATTAAACGAGCAAAAGTTTTCTTTTTCCGCTTTTGGCAGTGCGAGGAGGACAAAAACTAGGCGTCGAGTTTTTCTGACATTCTCACAAAAGTTTTATTTGATTCCACAGGAAACACATCAGGAGAATTTATTAGAATAATTTCTCACTGGCCGCTTTGACACAAGAACGTTTTAGATGAAGTGATTCCGGCTATAGTGAAGTACAAAGCTCTCTGCAGATTATTAATGTTGGGCAGTAATTTGCACTGTTGATCGTGTTTGGCTCGGGAAATGGTTCATTTGTTTTACGAACTAGGAAAATCTGGAAAATTATGCAATGAAATGGACTGAGGAAGTCGTTAGGAATTAAAATGAAAATACGAAAACAGTTGAAACTTATTCGTGGACTGGTCATTAATATTGGAAAGTTTTTTGAGTTTACAACGTGAGCTTCTGAATTATAAAAATCAATCTTGACCAGCTTAACGAATGACGCCCACGATGCACCATGTGAAAACACTTTTTCCTGACGCTCCTCACAGTTATTATTCGTTGCATCTGCTCCTGATGTTGACGCTATAAATCATGATACATTTTTATTTCTGCAGCGTTTCCGACCCATTTTATAGTTCGAGTCAACATAAATAACGACGGCGAAGCTTCGCCCGCCTTTGCCACCCAGCCAACGGTGACGTTGTAAAAGTTATGAGCACGAAAGTATTTGTCGCGGGATTGTGACAAAACACGTGTTGATTGTGACGATAATGAGTGCAGTTATTGCATTTTCATGAGCGTTTCGTCCTCGCGCGTTCCACTTCCACCCCCGCGTTGCCAGATTTCCCTGAAACATGCTGAGCTTTCTCTCACCGAGGACTCGGAGAGAAAAGCACATTGTGCTTTATGCGCAAGGAGAACAGCGAGGCGACGAGTCAGTCTGTATCGTGTCGTCAAAGTGTGTAGACGTGAAAAGCTTCGCGGCAGGAGATTTTTCCAACATCATATGGAATAATATTTGCTCATGAGATTTGCGGTTTAGTTCATAAAATATTGATGCAATCTCATTGATTTTGTGACGGATGGAATATTATTGGATGCTGCGTAAATAAGCGGAAGCGAAACCGAAATTAAAGCAAATTATGTTATTACACAATATTGCATTGAACGGCTCAGTGACAACGTGACATGATGCTCGGGACGACACGGTCGATGGATAATTACTCCGCTGTCCGTCGACAGCACTCGGCAGAAGGAGTTTTGAGTGTAACAATCAGAATGTGGATAAAAGTTCTATTTATCACGTTAATTTTTGCGCTTGTGCAAACTTCAACACCACCATCATCGATACCCATACAAAAAAGAGGTATTTGCTTTCCTTGCGAGAGACTCGCAACATTTCCGTTCGCTTTATCTTTAATTGTATGATCAAATGCCATTCATGAATCATGAATATGTGCTCCCGTTTCGAATACAATGCGTTGAATGGATCGAGAGAGAAGAAGAAGCCTGGGCAAAGTGTTGCTCGCACTTAGACGTGGAGTGACGTTTATTAAGTGACTTTAATGTGACAGTCGTGGAAGCAACTGCAAATTGACATCGAGTCATGACACCGTGAAATCTCAGTCAATTGAAGTCAATCCATTATGCTTCGCATGGCAAAAGTTCCTGGTGCGTGAAGGCAAAGCTCTCTTCGATATGAGCACGAAACGTCGCTTCCGTCTTCCTTCTTTGCTACATACATAGAGAGTTCAAAACAAAATAAAATAATCCATAAAGCTCTCGTACGATAAAGAACTTTTCTCATGTAAAACAAAACACAAAAAGAACGTAATAAGCAGAACAGAGTGAAAGCCAAGCCGCTGTTTATATACGAGTGGGACGAGAAAATACTTTCCTTGTGTGTTCAGATAAAAATTCAATGAATGAAGATGAAATTATGAAACACACAGTGAGTTGGAAGGAACGATAGGAACGAGAAGCTCAGCTCGAGTGTGTTCTCTCCTCGGTATAAAAATAAGGTTATTATCATACATAATCAGCCGTATGGAGAGACTCAGGCTCGGATGAATAGCGAGGGTGGAGACGCGTTGAATAAAGAATAGCAAAGAGCTGGTGATGTGATATAGTTCAGTGACAAACATAAACACTTGTTACGACGCCGATGCATATCTGAAAGATTTTGGGAAATATGGAATTGCGATCACATATTTTTATTGGGAAGAAGAGCCACTCGGGGTTTCTTATCGCGCTCTTCGAGGACTTTATGCCGTTGTTGTGCTTGGGAGAAAATTATTTTTTATTTCGATTCGTTCACGCATATCCATTGTTATGCGATATTGCTGTGGCGGCGCTGAAGAAGCGAACGAGGAAAGTATCATGACGTTATGTTTTTATGAATGCGAAATATCTCGTTTCGCATATCTTTGAGAAATTTAAGGACGTATATGCGCTCGTCGGTAATAAAAATAAATTCGCCAGGAGAAGGAGAACATAAAAAGAAAAACAATGAAAGATAAGGTGGATGAAATTTTCGTTGAAAAGCTCTCGAGCGCTGAGGGGGGTGGGAATTGCGAATAAACTTTATTGTCCTTCAAAAAATAAAACTTTTCCATCTCCGGCGATGGCGAGAACAACTTTTTACTGTGATGAAGTTAAGAGAGACATAAAGATTCGAGTGCGAATTGAAGAACTCTTTTGGGTTTTACGAGCAACATAAAGCTAGACCAGCGAGGAGTCGTCGACGACGACGATGCTAGCACTGCCGCATTAAATTAAGCTGTCTTTGGGTTTAAAATTAGATAATTCAGGGAGATCTTTGAAAGGATAAATTGTGAAATTTATTAAACGTGAAGGAGGGAGACGACGACGACAAAGAATCCACAAAGATTCTCGCATGATGGTGACAACAAAAGCTAAAATTTTATTATAATTTTCATTGCAATGTTTTTTATCTCCGCTTATAATTTCAGTAATTTTCTTTTTCTTCTTTACGCTATCTTTCTCCGAAAGCTCTGCAGCCCATTTTCCTAAGACCAAGGAGCGGAAGAACTGCTTTGTTTATCTCAAGTTTTATAGAGTGAAAGAAATTGCTCTTTATGATTATTTGATTTCTGCTACGATCCTCGACATCAGCGCTTCTCTCTCATTCATTCACGATACACGTTCAGCTGACAAAGAAAAAAAAATCGCTTTGAAGTTAAAGACGTTCGTGAAGCTAATACAAAGTGTTGCGTTCCTTGCAGCTGGAAATAATCCGTTAGTGCCCACAGAGTCCACCGACGATCACTGCAATAAGACGGTGGACATTTATGTAGACGTGTCATCGCCACCTGTCACTTACCTGAATCGCTTCCGGCCGCTGACGTGCTGGTATCGCTTCAAGAGCATCCGAGGCATCCCCAAAGACTGGGTGCTCCGACTCACCTTCAAGAAGTTCAAAGTCGGAACGCTGATCAACGCCACTCACTGCGAAGGCGGTTATCTGCAGGTGAGCATGTAGCGCGATAGCGATTCGTGTTAATTTTCATGAGCATCACTTCCCCAAATTGGAAATTTAATTTTCGTCGAAAACGTAAGAAACGAAGCGAGTTCCATTAAAATTTAATTGAAATGAAAATATAATTAAAACCTGAGCAAACGAACATCAAGACGTCGTTAAAAGAAGAAATTATTATCTGCACGTACACTTTACGACAAAACGCTAAAGTTTTTACATTCGTTGCTCTCTCTCCCTTCGTTAAATGTAATTAAATGCTGCGCTTTCCCGAGAGCACTCGAGGGAGTCAAGGCAAGCACTTTTTTCATCTCCCATTGTGTCTCCTCTTGTTTTATGATTCGGATTGTCTCTTTGCTATTCACATTTTTCCTCGAGATGGATTCGTAAAGTGCGCGCCGTTCCAAATGAAATCTACATGGAAATCATTATTATTTGCAGTCGTAAACTTTCCTGCTCTCGACTCCCTGAAATATTCGGAAACTCTTGTAAGCACTCTCGAGGAAACTTCCCAGACAATTCGTTAGCAATTTCTTTCTTTTGTTAAAAAGAAGCTGAAGACGAAGTGGGGAGGGGATAAGAGGAAGCTCAGTACCGAACTTTGATTCACTGAGAAACTTTATAATTCATAAGACAAAATGAACAAATTCAAAATTCCATAAATAATAAATCACTCTTGAGGTGCAATTGGAGCGTCTGCATCTTTAAGACGAACATGAAAGTTTAATCGCATTACGAGAGCTTTTGAGAGATTTCCAACACTTTAATCACTCGCTTCAGGTCGTCGACGGTAATGCCAAAACTGATGTCTCGAATCGTCGAGAGCCGGGCTCGTTCTGCGGAGAAGCGGAGCAGCCGCAAACGTTTATTAGCGAAACAAGCTACGTTAAAGTAGTTTTTCACACCGACAATTTCACAGATCAGGTGAGCGCCGGGAGTCGTTAAAAGCAGAGCCATTGTAATTAAACTTTACGACGTAATCGGAAACATGTTTCGATTTCAGACTTCTTGAGTCGTAAAATTTAATTGAAGGAAAAAGCTTTCGCCGCAACGAAACTCCCATCAACATAAATAATTCTCCCTAATTTACTCGAGTGAGAACTCATGTTTGTTCATCCTTTTCCTCGCAGACTTATTTTGCATTCGACTCGAGAGCAGAAACTGAAGTCTATTTACGTTATGGTCAACATCCGGAGCTCTATCCAAACAGACGCGGCGAAATCGTTCAAGGGTTGGTGTTTGTTTTTTATTCCACAAAAGCATTTTTACAACGAAAATCCTGAGCTCGAAGCAAAAAAAACAGGAATGGCACTTGTCGAGAATGATTAATTTCATATCCTTTCTCTCTCTCACCCGCTTTGTACCCTCCCTTTCGGATATTTATTTTATTTGCAGCTCATATTGCGAACGTGAATTCCGCGACTGCAGACTTCAAACGTGCTATGTGCAGTCTCCCGCCTATCCGGGACTCTATCCGCGGGCATTAAAATGTCGGTACCGCTTACATACGCGACAGCCATTTATCAAGCTCTACTTACAAAACGAACAATTCGCAGTTGATGGACAAAGGTATGTGTGAGCGCAATATTTTATCCATTAATTTAATTTATTTCCGAGTTCTCGCAATTCTTTCTCACTCGCTCGCTCACTCCCGGCATTTCGTCCGGTAATTAAATTCGGATCACGTCTTTTTCTTGCTGAAAATTAAACTTCCCAACATCTGTGTGCAATTAGTGAGAAGCATGAATAAGCTTTTAGCGGGAGGAAGCGCTCCGTAATTCAATTATGCACCATCCTTTCAATTTTTGATGCGATAAGTTTGTTATTCCTTAATCCGAAATCTATCTCGAAGAAAATTGTTTCTCCAAACAATCAGCTCTGCATTATAAAGCGAAACACTGTTTGAGTAGTTTCAAGCCATCAACTCGTCGTCTTCACTCTTCGAGGCTCGAGACGACGTATAGATAAATTGGCAATGAGGGAAAAAGCTATTGAACGAACAATTCGTGAGGAGAGAATGAGACTTTTGCAGCTCAAAGTTTTTTCTGACGAAAGCTTTCAAGTTGAAGCTTTACTCACATGACCAACTGGTTTCAATGGCTTTGGTTTTTCTTTTAGTTTGAGGTTTGTTTACCATAACGTAGATTAGATAGAGTTTATCTGACAGACACGCTACTAGTCAAACATTGCAGAATTTGATTATTTTGAAATCTCGAAAGTTGATAGAGCTTAGTTTGCCATGCTGGTCTTTCGATTCAGCTCTTTCCAAAGCTCTTCCATCTATGAATTTCACCCAATAAATAGCATTTTGCTTCCAAAGCTTTATGCTACCTTCTCTTCAATTTCTAAGGACGAGAAAATGTCTATGAAGACTGCCGAACACTTTCTCGTTCTCTCCTTTCTCAAGCTATTCAATATTCCTCATTCTCGCTCACTAAATCTTCAATTCTTCATTGTTGCTGCTTGTGATGATAGAAAAAAAGGAGAAAAAAGTGACGCTAAGCAAGATTTTAGCACAAAAAGCTATTGTACACAGTAGCAACAAGTCGTCCTCTGGAGTCTTCTAAAGCTTCTCCTTTTCTTGATTTTAATAAATTTCCATTTCTTTCTTCTCACCAACAGGTGCGAAAATCTGATGACTTGTCCCATGAAGGAAATTGGATCAGGAGCTGAACACTGTCCCTACGATTGGCTCGCCGTCCACGACGGACGTGATGAAAATGCGCCAATAATTGGGCAGTTCTGTGGCATGGGGAAATTTCCATTCAGTATCATTGGTAATTTTCAATATCCGTTCGGATTTTTTGGTCAATTATTCACTTTGTTCTTCGCCATGTTCGTGCAGGAACATCCCAGCATATGTACGTTGAGTTTGTGTCGTCGGCAGCTGGGCCTCTTCTCAATAACGGCTTCCATTTCAACGTTGGCAATTGGCCGGGACATGTTGAGCCCGCTGGAGTTAAGAACGGTGCATGCGACTGGCTTTTGAGTTCATCTGCCTTGAAACAAACAAGTGCCTCGGAGGGAATATTTTTGAGCGTCGCCCACTGGTACCCGCCAAATACGACTTGCAATTATCACATTCAAGGCGTTGAGAACGAGATTGTGCGACTTTATTTTCCAAGGTAAGCCAAATTTTAAGCCTCAAGGCATCTCTAAGCTCTCACAGTCATCGCACGAAAATGATAAAGTTCAAAGTTTGATTCAATTTTCAACGATTTTGTTTTTGACTTTATCATAATGCGAAGCTCTGCAGAATATTAATCTTCATATTGGAGAGGGAGAGAAACTTTCCTCAGAAAACTTTGACGTTTTCCAATAATTCTTCTTCCTTCTGCTTTGTATTTCTCCTCCTCTGACGCCTGATAAAGTTTCCGCATAAATCGCATCGAAGCACCAATTGTCAAGCCAGATGGAGATTGTGCCGAGTCATTGACAATTTATGACGCTGACTATCCAGATCCAGCGCGAGTCATCAAGACATTCTGCGATACGTTCTCGAAGCCAATGGAGAAGATCGATTTCGTCAGCACAGGCCGTTCGATGTTCGTCAAGTTTCTAAGCCGCACCGGTTCATATAGCGGCAGCTCGCTCTACTATTGGGGCCATTACGACTTCTTCAACAACACAAAGTTCGGAGCCGGCGTGCCAAATACTTTATGCGATGAAGTGTTTTATGCTTGGGAGCATCCACACGGAATTTTACGATCGCCATTAAACACGCTGATTTACAAGCGCATTGCGTCGAGCAGTGATGTTCGATGCCAATATAAATTCGTCAACGACAAGCGAGCGTTCGCACGTGTCATCGTCGAGATGGTGTCAATTTCATTCAAAGAGATTCCTTACTCGGCGTCACCTTGCACAAGATGTCATGAGGAGCGTGTCGATAAGTTAATTATCTGGGAGGAGAAGAACAAGACGCAGAACCGTTTGGCGTGCTTCTGCGACAACATTCCTCGGCCCGTTCGAATCATCTCGTCTGACGCTCAAATGAACTTGGAGATGCTCGTTTTGGGACAGTACGCGACACAACATTACTTCAAGTATCCAAACACGCTGTTCACGGCAAATTACGAGTTCGTTCATCCGCCATTGTGCGGTCCAATTTCAATGGGCCCCAAGGCGGACGGAGAATTGATTTTCCCGCATAAAAACGCGTTCGGCCTTCCCATCACCGGCGCACCGCAAAAAGTTGTTAAATGTATTTGGGAATTAAAGGTGGCTTCGCAGCGTGATTTATGGCTGAGCGTTGATAAGGCTAAATTTGGCATTTACGGAAGCTGCGAGGTGGGGAAGATTGAAGTTTATCTCCCTGGCCGGTTAGAGCCGCGCTTCGTTGTCTGCCCAGAGAACGCGAGCTTGGCAAAAGAGCTGCCAATTCTCTCGGCAGCTGAGCTCGGCCTCGACAATTTAAGCGACGATCCCGTGCCAGTCATCATTCAGTATACGGGCGACAATCGTTTCCCGGGCAAAAGCGCTTTCCGCATGGTGTGGAACGAATTGTTCCATTTACCTCGTAATCCTGACGGAACGCTGTCGACTGCTGCACAAATGCTGAAGAGCCCTTGCGACTTTATTTGCCCCGGTAATCCATCGATCTGTTTACCGAGGCACTTGGTTTGTAACGGCATAGTCAATTGTCCTAATGCTACAAAGACAAACAACAACGAAATCCACTCGATGGAGAGTCTTATCACAAATGTCGAAGCGACCCTTCAAACATTCGGAATATTCAACTTGGATAACGCACATCTGCTGAACGACGAGTCGCCCGAGCTGTGCAGAAGCTCGGCGAGCGATTACGATTATTATGACGAGTATGGAAATGTTAAATGGGCATTAATTGTTGCTGGTTCGTGTTTTGTTGTCGTTATGTTTTTAGCTGTTCTCTGTAAGATGTGCAAAAGGCGATCGAAGAATCAATAATTCGTTTACACGAAAAATTATTCGCCTTTTTCCGACCCCTCTCTCTCTCTCACTCGTTGTATAAATAATAGAGTTTTCCACACGCAAAAACGAAAAGAACAAACAGTCGCGAGAATGGCGAATTTATTCATGAAATATTTATTATGCATGAAGCTGAGCCGGGGAAGACGAAGACAACTCAGTGTTGGAGTCGCGACGTTTTTCCCTTCAATCTCTCTCTCCCCATTTCCAATAAAGAGGCGGCACTGCGGCTTAGCATTCCGCTGTTTGCGTTCCGACACTTCCTCATCTCATCAAAAATAAATCGCTGCAAGCGGCAGCGCGCTCTTTCCACCAATTAAATTAAATTTAAAGTCTTATGAGCGATTTTTCTAAACAAGCGTAATTAAAATCGGACGCCTCAGGCGGAATCAGGAACAACAAGCCTCGATGAATAAATTTGAGTCGGCAAAAAGGTTAAAATCCATGTTTCTCTCGTCGAGGAGTAAAGATTTTTCCTCGTAAGCAAATTTGCTTTTTGGCCATGAGCAGCAGGCAACGGAGGAGAATCAGTCGAGGTTCACGGAGAGGATGAAGAAGGAGGAAATAATCGAGGAACATAAAAAAGCTTTCTATTCAATTATGTATTTTTCTACGAAGAAAATATGTTCTTCCGTTAGCCATTCATCTCGTAGTTTTGTTCTGGAAAACATATCAGAGAGTTCTCCCCGTTTAAATTAATATTAATTACATGAAAATTCACATTGCACAGCAAGGAACCAACCAACTTTCCCTTCGTTTGCCGAGAGTTTGAAATTGAAAAAGCGTTCCGCAACCGTCTCGCTCCTTCTCTTCACTAATGATGTTGCCTACGAAGTGCAAAAAGGCTCTGAATGCGAATATTTATGGCACGAGAGGAAAAGGTTTGTTTTCGGGTCAGGGAATGAAGATTTAAAGTATTTTGCGGGGAATGGGGCGCAATAACGTTCGAGAGATGTAAATAAAATGCTTCTGTCTGAGGAAATCCCCCTCGAGAACGTTGAGAGAGACTAAAACAATTTTGGAAAATTCGACTAACGCTACATCATGATCAACATTAAATTGATTCTGCACAAACAAACTTATAAGCAACATGGGAGAAATAGAAAGTTTCAAAAGTCCAATAACAATGAAAAATGTATCCGTGGAGATGGAGCGGAAGATGAACTGCCCTAGAACACGAACTAATTGTTAGTTTATTGATTCGAGATACCAAAAAGAGGAGATTTAGATAATTAAGATTCCAATAGCAGAGTAAAACTAGAACACGAAACAATATGAGATTGTAGAAAGTCGCTCGAGATGAAATCTATTAAATAACTATGTCAAGGGAAATCAATTGAATTGAAAATTGTATTAAAAGTTTCAAGAAATAAAATCACTAGAAATGAAAAACAAATTGAAAGGAATTTTCTTGAAGGGTTTGATTTTACTTTACGTCATCTGAAAGCTAACAAAACTGAGCTTTTCCGAGAGTTTTCTAAGAGAACGATAAGACAACTCTTGCTCCAAAACTCGCGGACGCGTCCCACGGGCAAAGCTGTCGGAACTTATTTAATTAACTTTCCTTTCAGATGGCGAAGCAAATTCCCCTGAACGTCATCATTCGACAAACCTTGATGTAGGTTCAAAATATTCCGGTCAAAAACGAGGCTCGAATCACGTCGGCCGAGATATTTTTCGAATAGTCTGATTGATCTAACAAATGCTCGAGCTGTAGATGTTATTCAATCTCGTCGCTCTCCGCTATATGTTCTTGTCTCTTGAACTAATTCCAAAAACCGCTCGATTAATCCCGTATTAAGACGATGTCTGACCTTCACTTTTTCTCTCGAAAACATTCCGAAGCGGAACACTCATGTGTTCTGTCTACAACGCTTTGAGACAGTTTTATCGACGCCCATAACGGCTGCTCCATTATTTATTTGGAAGAAATTTTTTGTGGACAATCATTTGAAAGCGAAACTATGAAGTCATCGGTGTCATCTGCTGCCGACAGTGGTGATTTTCGAAGTTTGAGAAAATCATTTCATTTCTAGTTGTGAGATCGACGAGTTCGTCTTGGAATCGTTCTCGTGCTCGCTGTGAATTAGTGATAATGCTGATAAATATCAGAACGAACTTTGTCGTCCTCTTCGTTATTTCGGTCACGTTGGTCGTCGCAAACAGAGATGCTGTATCCGAGCGTCAGCAATTGGTCCGTAAGCACTTAAAGCGATTGAGGAAAGAAGAAGGTGCCATCAAGCTTGTCGGAGGTCGCGAAGAGAACGAAGGAAACGTAGAAATTTTTCACGACGGTCGATGGGGAAATGTTTGTGATGATGAATGGGACAAATACGAGGCTGACGTCGTTTGTAAACAGTTAAATTATCACCTCGGCGGTAAGGCTACTCACAGTGGAACTTACGGGAAAGCAAGGAGAAAGTTCTGGATGGACAACATGTATTGTACGGGACAAGAAAAAGAACTAGCGCATTGTCGATTCGACGGTTGGGGTCAGAGCGATTGCGATCATTCGGAAGCAGCTGGCGTGGTGTGCACTGTCGAGAAGGAAGTGGAAAAGAAGGAAATCGAAAAGAAAACGAAGCCCCAAAAGTTTAATTATAAATCAAACGAGGTCATGAGAGTTCGGTTGGTCGGTGGGCGAGTGGCGAGCGAGGGAAGAGTTGAAGTGAAATTCGGAAGCGGTCCGTATGGCGATATTTGCGGCGATGGTTGGAGTTTACTTGAAGCAAATGTCATCTGCAAGGAGCTCAATCTGGGATATGCAAATGAAGCATTTCAGACGGACTTTTTCGGTGGCTCGAACGGAACCAACGTTCTACTGATGGGAACAGAATGTATAGGGAATGAGACAAAACTATCTCAGTGCAAATTTGAGGGCTTCGGAGCACATGGTAAATGCCATGGCAATAAACATCACGTTGCCGGCGTGTCTTGCGTGAAGAAAATGCCAGATTTGGTAATAGACGAAACAGAGCTTGAAACAACGGCACACTTAGAAGACCGACTGCTCTACTTCCTTACGTGTGCGATGGAGGAAAATTGTCTTGCCTCGCAGGCTTATGAGATCCAGAAGGAGAACACAAATTGGCATTTGGAGACGAGGCGATTACTCAAGTTTACGGCAAAAGTTTTAAATAATGGCACCGACGACTTCCGACCGCACATTCCGAAAAACTTATGGGAATTTCATCTCTGCCACATGTAAGATAAAAGCCATGCATCATTTTCCTTTTTGCCTCAGTGGTTTCAATGAGTTTTGCATCGCAGGCATTATCACTCGATGGAGGTTTTTGCAACGTTCGACATAATAAATGACAAGGGCGAAAAAGTCGCCGAGGGACACAAGGCATCGTTTTGTTTGGAAGACAATTTGTGTAAAGAAGGTGTTGAGCCAAAGTATGCGTGCGCCAATTACGGAGATCAAGGTCTGTCAAATCCGAATTTAATTCGACAATCAATATTTCATGATTCGCTCGTTTTTTCTCCTCTCCACTCCATGAAAAAGGTATTTCTGTCGGCTGCTACGACATCTACAAATATAACATCGACTGTCAATGGATCGATATATCTGAAATCGATTTCGGGCAATACACGTTCAAGGTGTCCATCAATCCTGAGCATAAAGGTAAGAAAAGTCACTCAACCGATTTGTCACCTTCGCATGAACTGCTTCTCTATCCACAGTTCCCGAGATGACTTATGAGAACAACGCCGCAACTTGTACTCTTCTCTATACACAACAGTTCGCCCGAGTCTATGATTGCAAAGTTGGAAGACCATGATGGAAGCGTCGGAGCGTGAACGGAAGAGAAAAGTGCATTAAAACTTTGTTAAGCGTTGAAGAATATTGTTTTAATAAAAAGAGTTGATTTGCATTTTCCCCAACCCAGCTCGCCTCGAAAGCGATTGAATGGAAATTTCAGAGAATTCACGTTTTCGCTGCATTAAAATGGTAATTAGAATTTGTAAAGTTTGCTTCTTCTCAGGGATTGTGACAGAAGTTTGGCCACGAAGAGAAGCTTAAGCTTCAGGGTAATTGGAAAAGCTTAATTGATCTTAATGGCAAAGGTTTTCAACATGAAAAACAATCGAAAATGCCGAAGCAGTTCGACAGAATATGAGATAGATCGACCTCAAAAATCAAAAGCTCCGATACCTTTAAAGCTCCACAGACTTTATTTAAGTCCAAACCAAATTGAGTGTGATCGGAACAAATTTAAATCCTCTACCTCTGATAACGCAATTTTCCTTTATTCAAATCAATTTCGCACGGTTTGACTGAAAATGCAAATGAGCGCGCCCAGCCACTTCACCATATTTGATTAAAATATGTAAATGGATCCAGAAGCTCTTGAAGCATAATGAATGCACACCGACTGAAATAAATTAAGTATTGGTTGGAATGAATATCAATTTATCCAACCCTTGCACGTTCAGCTGTCGCGAATTGAAAGAATCAATTAAATTAACTGTGCACTCTCATTAAACCTCACTGAATCGAACTATAGCGAGGTGAACTCAAACGGCGACCATTCATTACTGTCCACAAGGCAGGAGCGATGAAAAATGGAGCAGCGCTGAATCGATAACACAATTTCAATTGATTTTTGAAGCCCCTCGACTAATGATACTTTATCGCGTCGCTTATTTATTTGCGTTGTGTTGCGAGTAATTAAATTTCCACTCGTTTGCCAGCCTCATTACGTCTCTCGCGGCGATTTATTGCATGGCGTTGGCTTCCGTCGGCAGCGCACGAAACTGGAAGAAAAGAACGAGCGAGACTACGTTACTCGACAGTTCACAAAATGAAAAGCTCCGTCGTAGTGCTTGCTGTAATTTCAGGCTTCTGTGCAGTTGTAAGTTTTGCATAAGATGCTGTAAATTGTTGAATTTGCATAATTCCAACATTCCCATGATTTCTTTTGCAGAACTCTGCTCAGTTTAAAGTGACATCGCAAATTTATTTCGATGTGACTCATGCTGGAGTACCATTAGGGAGGACGAACCGAATTGTGTTCGGACTTTTTGGCGATGACGCTCCAAAAACTGTGCAGAACTTCCGACAGATTTGCCTGAAAGGCATCGATGGCTTCTCGTACAATAAAACTCGCTTCCATCGGATAATCAACAAATTCATGATACAGGGAGGCGACATTGTGAATGGCGATGGAACTGGATCGATTTCGATTTACGGAGAGTATTTTGAGGACGAGAACTTGACTATAAATCACACGATCGGAGGTTTTTTGGGAATGGCGAACCAAGGACCCGATTCAAACGGTTGCCAATTCTATATTACAACCATTGCGACTCCATGGCTCGATGGCAAGCATACAGTGTTTGGAAAAGTAACGAGCGGTAAGATAAGAGTTGAAATAGTTTCGAGAAGAATTTCAATCGCCTCTTGTCCTTTGCTCGTTAGGTCAAGAGTTTGTACATTCGATGGAGAGGGTGAAGACCACAACCGACGATGAGCCAGTCGAAGCTGTGATGATCTCCGCGTGTGGAGAAATCGAGACGGCAAAGTCATTCTACGTATCAGACAATCCCTACGACATTTGGGGATGGATCAAAGCGTCCGCCGTCCCGCTTACGATGTCGTTCACGATTCTCGCAATTTTCCAGCACTTCATCAAGAAGTTGGATCAATTTATTGAAAGTTGAACAAATAAATTCAATCGAAACTCGTAATTGGCAAAGTGTTTTCACAAGTACTTCGACGACAAACCAGTGAGGGAAAATGATGAAATGATTTCAACTTTTAACGAGTGGTTTGGTCGCTAGGTTTCAAGCTGAAAATGTTTTGGTGGCACACAACGAATACAATGACACAGCAATTGACACTTAATCCGCCTGCTCCCGATAACAACAATTAAAAGTTAGAAAAATGCGATGTCACGACCAAAAAATTCATCAAGGCAACTCGTTGCAACTGACACACTTCATGGCTCGAAGTTGTCGAGGAAAATGGCAAACACGCCAAGCTGAAAAGTAAATAAAGCTTTGTGCATTGACAAAAGCCTTTGTTGAATCACTCACGATGGCGGCAGTTCCGCAAAGCATGATGGCGACGCTAGTCAGAATAGTCTTAAGCTCTTCCCACGCTTCAGCCTCTAAATCCATTTTAATCTGCCAGAAGTCTTTCAAATCTATGAGCTTGACGACCAACTGTTCGGAGCATTTGCTCTGATTCCGATCGATGTAGATTTTCCGATAAAATGTCGGGAAAATGTTCTCGACGTGTCTGCGTGGATTGTGAAGCTTTAAAGTCATGTTGTGACGCAATTAAATTTCAATACTTATCGCAATTGGCATCTGTCGCCCACCAGAACGTTCGATTTTCCATGACGATTCCGAAATCTCTCATGACATCAATCACAAGCTGCTCCATCTCATGTTTGTCCTTCAAGAAAAGCTTTTTCTCCTTCATCAAGAACATCAAATAGTTTCGATTGTCGACGCATTGATGAATGATTGCAAAGCTCGAGTAGTCTGTTCGGAGGATGTTGACTTCTCCAATGACTGACGTCAAGTCTTCGTATTGTTTGCAGTGGAGCTGCTCCAGATAAAACTCGCTGCGCAGTTCGCTTGAATTTTGTTTGAATTTAACTTGAAACGGATAGAAATGCTCTTGGAAACGACGGGAATAGTAGCCTTTGCTCAACTCCAGCTCATCATCCGCAAGAGCTTTCAAGTCCCATAAGCCGCAGTTGGTGTTGAACTTCGCCAAAAACATCGAGACTGTTTCGTTTGGATGAAATTGACTGACGTAATCGCCGTGGCCGGGGAAAATACGCAGTTGATCGATCCAGTCTCCTTCGCGGAACTTATGCAGTCTGACGTTTGTCGGATAGTTCTGACACCGCTCTGCTCCATACGCGAGTGCTGTTTGCAACGACAGGAGACACAGCAGAGCAAACATTATTCTAAATAAGCTTTTGCAAAATCAATGATCCGATTATAAATCAAAAACTTTTATGCAAATTCTCTTGCGCCGTGCTTCAAATTGAAAATCACTCAATCGACTGCAATTAAAAACGAAAAAGCCAATCAATATGAAGGCATTTGCATTTCAGTGTTTCATGCATTCTGTAGTCATAGTTGCATGCACGACTCGAGGGAACCATCGACATTTGCAGTCTTTGCCGATGCAACTACATAGACCGAATGATTCTCTTTGATCGCCTTTATTAATTTGCTTTTGGAATATTCCATTTTGTTCGTCCGTCAAACGGCAAACTTCGTAGAACATTTAACGAAGAATAATTTGATATCGGAAAAAGTTTTCGAAACAAAAAGAGCTCCAATAAAACTTTGTCTTCATGAAAAGGAACGAGCCGGAGAGATGTGAGTGCATCAGACTCTTCATGCAAAGCACGAAGAAAGACGGAGAATTGTGATGAAAAGTTTTTATTTATTAAAAGCTCAAAGAGGAGGGAAAAGTTTTATTTACTCGAAAGAAAAAACTTCAAATTCGAATGAAGTTTTCGAAATTATAAAATTAGTATTCTAAGTTGTTGAGCAAACAGAAACATGAAAGCGAGCAAACTTATCTCAGAGTTTCCGAATTAATTCGGCAAACTTTCCTCGCAACACCTTTAGCAAGTCATTCTTAATCTCCTTTAAGGCTTTCAATTCTCGGTCGGCGTGATTTCGATCTCGATTCCTTGTTTCGTCATTACGAGCTCATCAATCGTGAAAATCGCCGGAAAAGCTCATCATGAAAAAGGCAATAAATCTAAATTCGCGTCGACTTTTTGGCTTCATATCGAAATATTTTTCTTCTTCGTCATCTCTCACTCGCTCATAATGAATTTTATTTGATTTACGGCCAATATGACCCAATTTCCCTTTTTTTCAATTTAAATCTCTCTCGAACAAAATGCGCACCGTGCTGCCACACACACGAAAATATTTTATTCATAACGAATGGGAAACCCTCGTTGTGTCATCATATCACTACGCACCTTTATCAAAACATCAACGTTTCTCGCTACGGAACATGACAGCGATGAGGGACTGGAATCAGAGCTGGCTGACCGGAAGCCTGGAAGCAAAACGGTCAGGTCACAAAATAGCTCAGCCTTTGAGCTTCCTATTGATCCGTAGACAGCTCAGAATTTTGTGGGGTGTAGCTAAGATTCTTTTAATCTTCGTCAGAGCTTTAACTAAGACGATTTGCTGCAACTTGCAGCCGGCAAGATTGCACACACCACAAGCTAGATTAAAATCTCGTGCAAGCCCATGCTGATTGATACATCAAAAGCCAGAGTCGCGCGACAACGATAGAGTGGCGAACCCTCGAATATGCGGAATTTTAGATACATTTTTTTTCTGTTGTTGATGTCAAAACAGTTTCGTAGTCAACAACAAAAGCTAGGTGAACAAAGTTTGCATCCTAAATCAATTTACTTTTCGTGCGACGCCGAGCAAATTTAAAAGTTTGATGAAGTTCAAAGTAGAAGTGCACTTGACTTCAAGCTCAAACCTTTCTACGACATGAAGAGCTTTGTCGTTGAGAAACAAGCGAGGACACTCAACACCATGAACTATTCATATTTTTAATGACTTTCTTTCACCGCCTGCAGCGGAAGAGAGAACTTGAACAAGCATCAACCTGTGAAAGCATATTCACCTTTTCATCACATAGCAGAGGGAAAAAATATTGCTCCACAAACCGTAAAGCTGCGGTACTCATAAACATTATGCAAGCAAGCATTTAAGCGCCATAAGAATATTTCAACACTGCGAAGTTTAAATAAACATGAGAACAATCGTGAGATGAGTTCTACAGCGAGTGAAGAGTTTGAAAGGTTCTTCCACTGGCTGAGCTTAAAAGTTCACCTTTCGTTATATGTTTTCCGCAGTGGTTTGCTTGTTTTTTTGATTCCAGCTCCGCCGACATGAAAGTGGCGACATAATAACCAACCGCGATGTTGTTCTTTCATTCATGTGTCACCAGACTCTTCGAATGGAAGAAAGAAGTTGACAACGTGATTATAACGCTCTATAAAGCAGAGCGAGTGTATGAAGCTCTGCGGTGTAAAAGATGATGATGCTTCTCTACGATTTATCTCCTTCAAACCCGCACTCTTGTTTGTTAAGTCATGTTTTTTGAGATTATTAATCTTCCTTAAGACTCTCGGCAAAAACAGGAAAGTTTTTTTTTCTTTCTTAAAGAGAGAGAGTAAGTTATCAGAGAAAATAATTAAGTTGAGGGCGGAGCATGAAACAACAAAACTCTGCGATTCCCTTTTCGGCTTTTTCATTTCGTGGCTTCCGCTCTTTGCCTCGCTTACTCCAAAGTCAATACAATTCTGTGATTGAAGTTTGATTTTCCCTCGTTAACTTACGGCTTTCCTTATATCGTGAGCCCCATTCCATGGGGAGAGCAGAAAGTTTTCTCTATGAAATACGCCAATTAGGAATTATTAAAGGCTCAACAAACAGTCAGCAGTCAGGGCTCAGACGACTGTAAACCCTTCTTGAAACAGCTGAGTAACGTCTTAGTAACACATTTCACGAGCAGAGACGAACACGAGACTAATAGGGCATTAATTACGCTCCATATCTTTTTTTTTTATAGCGAAGCTTTATTAGTCAAGAAGAGAAGTAATTGATTCCCCAGATGTCGATGAAACTATGAGAAATGTTCGAGAATGAAGTATCAACATTAAGAATTTATGGTTCCTTACAGACGTTGGAGACGAAAATGAGGAAAGTGGGACTGACACAGCCTGTAAAAAGAGAGCAGGATGGAATTAGGCTTAGCTCCAGTTTGGTCAAAGCATTGGTTCTACTGTCAATGAAACTCCCAAAGTCTCAAAACGACTCTTCATAAATCTAATAATTATGCAAATTTATGTTCGCAAGGATATCAGTGATTTCCTTGAATTAAGTAAGCTCCCACAACAATCAACCAGCGACTAAACAATGAATGAGATAACGTAGCCGCAAGATATTCGTTTACGTTTTGTGTACGAAACGGTTCCGGGCGATTGTTTACAGAACGCCACTAAGTTGTAAACAGAATTGTTAAATATTGTTCGACATCTGTTTTGCTTCAAAATCGTTAAAGCCGGAAATTTTATTTCATTCAGAGTTTTTCCTCGGCTCCTGCTTGTTATCGCTCGAAAAGCTGGCGAACTGGAACAAAAGGCTTCCTTTAATTTATTTTATGCGCCATCCTTATCAGCAACGCCGGTTTCCTTCCAGCTTCCTCCGAACCTTTTTGAATAAATCTAATTTCGGCACATCAAGTTTGCTCTGGAGGGAACAACATCAAACATCATGATGCGCGTGAGACGCTCTGTAATGTCATGAAAAATTTGTCGGGTGACAAATACAGAAACTTTGATTGATGGGCTCGATCCATTCACACTCCGATAAACTCGCAAAATGAAATAATTGAATCGGGATCCATCAGACGAACAGGATTTTGTCATTTCTTCGCGACAGGCGACATTGCGATCAATTTCAATCTTTCTCTGCCAAAATTCATCGATCAATAAAAGTTTGGTTGTCATTCATTAAAAGCAGAGCGATGGAGGCGACGATTAATCCCGAGTCACATTCATAATTAACGAGCTGAAATCTCATAGAAACTTTGCTATTAACTGAAATCCGTTCAAACATTGACTTGGATGAAAAAATTGCTGTCACGTTCCATTCATCTGAGAATGATTTAATATCTGACTTTCGTGTTTTACTTTTTGTGTAAACACCCAAACCCTAATAATAATACGTGACAGATGAGATAAAATCAAACCGAATCCAAACCTTTATCTCGAATCACTTCGACGTTTTTTCTTCTCGCTCGTCTGTCGTCTCGAAGTTGCTGGGTGACAAGTTATGTTCATGAACTGCCAATTAAAGAGCTTCACGTCGTGTTGCGCGTTAGGTTTGCGTGCCTGAACGTAAGACGATAAAACCGTTTTCAATCAATCCCGTTGTCGCAAAATTTTGTGTCTTACCGAAGTGCAATCAAGCAAAATGGAAAACTTTTTCATCCCCTCAAGGGAAAGCAGTGAAATGAAGCGAGGAAAGAAAGAAAGTTTCCGCTATGGTGTTCATTAAAAGTTCCATTTCTTCGCTCGTTCCCGGTGTGCCAAAAGACGCTCAGAATCAACCGAAAGAGCGAAGCGAAACATTAAATTGATTCAACTTTAAATGAACACCTGAGAATTTCTCTTGACAGGTTTTATTTAATTTCAGAGAATGTCTGAAGTCTGTTGATGATTTAAGGAAAGAGAGCGAGGGAACGAATGAACCTTCTCGATACAAATTTTATTTTGAAAGTTAACAAATTATTTACCGACAAGGTTCAGCACGTTGGTGACAGATGAAATCGTTCTAAAGTTTCTGCTTAAATGCTCTAGGGAGAATTGCGAGACGATTCATGATTTATTTCTTGAGCAACTCAGGCGTCAACACACCGACGTTCTCCAACTTTGAACTGATTCATTTTTGAGGTGAAACGACAAATATTGGTTCTGGTTTCCCAGGTTTAGGAGTAAACAGAACTTGTGCCATTAGATCAACTCACTCGGTTTTGCTTTTATTTTGGTAAACTCTCAAGGAATCAAAAAATCAGATGAATTATCTTTGAACTTTCGTCGTTTTGATGGAGGAAAAGTGTCGCAGCGAGAATCGAATAATTCATAAGGCGATCCAGCAATTTATTTCTACATCGAACTTAAACGTTGCTGTTATCGGCGAAACTTTTGCAATAAATTAATGGAGAGAAGAGATAAAAACAAAATAACAGTTGCTGAACAGCTACAAAAAGTTTCCTGTTTTAATGTGCGACAAGCAAGGTTTGGCGAGAGAAATTAAAGATTTATATTGTCACTTTAGAACGCTGTCTAAGACGGAAGAAAGTGTTTAATCTTGTCGGGATTTAATGACCAATTTATCACTAAATGACTTCATCAACTGTCCCTGCAGCTCCGTGCAATTGAAAGTCACATTAAATCATTAAATAATTAAGCAAATAGGTGCATTATATAACCGTTATCAGTGCTGTCATAGACCGATGCAAGATTACGGAGCACAATGACACATTTTAGCAGGCTCGTTGTCGAAATCCAATTAGGTGATTCAAATTAATAACACTTTGTGCTGAGCGGTACGAAGCACCTCGGGCGTCCTTTCTCAAACGATTAGCATTTCAAACAAGCTACGTAGGCGAAAATTTGTCCCTTCTAAGAAGAAACTTCACCTCGTAAAAGTTTAAGCGAGTTTCGGCAGAAATCTGAAACTTTAAGACGTCTTTGATGAACGTCGTATTTTGAGTTGATTCTCCGGCTCGCTACGCAAACAGCGCGTAAAGCCAATGAGTGTAACAAATTCAATTAAATAATTCGTGCGGTCTCCTTGATTTCCAGTATCAGCGATCATTTCATTATTTTTCCCGCTTCTCATCTCGCTCACATCAAAACCGCACAAACGTTAAAGTCTGGCGAATGAAGCAACATAGCTGTGCATTTTGCTGCTACCGGTAAAAATTCATAATGCAGAGCTGTCATATTCGGGTTATATTACCATAAATAATTTCTTACGATATGGCGAGAGCTCGAGCGACTGCTGCATGAGAAAATAAAGTCATAAAGACTGCGCGAAAATATTCATTTAGAATGCTAAAGCTAATAAAATCGTGTTAAACTTATAATCCTCATGACTAAATCAGCTCTGTTGAATCCCTTTCCTGCTCCATGCGGGCCTCAGTGGAATTACAATGAATATGGTGGAGTTTATTACGTGCAAGAGGATTCATCATGCAGTGCGGTGGTTCACTGAACTGTTTCAACTGCAAGTCGATTTGGAATATCAAAAATTAAACACTTTAAATTTTAATAATAAAATTGTCAAGTCAAAAATTCAAATTTCAATTATTGCCTTCACATCTACAAAAAGTTTCTCCAAGTCACATTTACGATTGAGTAAGTTTCAATAATCTGATTGAGGGCACAACTCAAAAACGTTGAGACCGAGAAAAGCACCAAGCAGAATCCTCCGTAAAATATAAAATAACGAGCATTCATCACAAAGCCGAATAAATCTGTTCTGCTCTTGGTTACCTCTTGGAAACCTCTTGACGGACTCGAAATGTTTGAGGAATCAATTCCCAGAGGATTATTCTGGGAGACTTTCCCTTCATGAATCAAGAAGCGTTCACATTTTTCCTAATGCGGGTTCACTCTGAAAGAGGCGGACCAACTAGGTTTGTGAGTTTTCACCACGAAACCCTCACGTCCCATGCATTTGCAGATAAAAGAGTCGAAAGTTGTTCCATTTTATTCCAGTTCGAAATAACTCATGACGAGCGATAAATTCGTCTTCAATCCAATTTTCTCGGGATCGAGTTTGTGCGAGTTGTAAAGTTTACTCTTGTTTCACCGCACAACTTATTAGATTGAGTTACATTTTGAAATTTCCGAATCGCATGATCTGAATGAATAAAGCCTGAACATAAATTCTGAAATTTGATAACTCTTTGTAGCGAGTTCCCTGCGAGGGAGCGACGATGTTGTGAGGTAATGGGAGGCAGTAAAAAGACGCATCACCTTAATATTCACATCATTACGAGTTTGTGCAGGGTAAAGACAGTAGCAAAGACCTTGCGAACGTGATCGAATGAAATCTTATCAGCGTCTTTTGTGCAAATATGCGCGATTCCTCCATTTCCCTGGCGTTCGCATCGCTACCGGAGGCAATTTTTCGCTTGTTACAATTCAAATGCAATAAAATTATAGCCATTGAGTACCAAAAAAATGTCGTTGCATGCCATATTACGTTACAATTACGCTGCGGCGAGAAATTTCGATGCAATTTGAGAGACTTTTTCCGGGGACCGGCAAATGACATAACATTAAGAGTAACGGCTCAAAATTACAAGCCGAATGCGATGAATAATTTTCTTTGCAATTCAATGAGCGTCTTGCGCTTGTTAAACGCGTGTTTCGCTACGAAAGACACAGAACCTTTCTACTCCTGATTGTTATCACTGGATTTGTTTATTCGCTCTGCTTCGCTCCCAAGTGTTTTCGTTTGCTTCTTTCTTTCAAGTGCCATTCACGTTTGAAGCTATTTTCATTTCGCCGTCGACAATGCTAATTGAAATGCATTGATTGGAGAATAAATCAAAGGAATTCCAACTCGCGCCATACGTGCAGACTGCAAAAGGCTTAGGAATGATGTTGGAAGAGGAAAAGGTATTTTAGGAAAAGCTTGCGGCAACGAGTCGCTCCATTAGGTTTAAATAGTTGTAATTCAACTTGAGACGGCAATGCAATTAAATGAGATTTATGCACATCAGATTATCTGATAAATTGTTCCAATTAAAAGTTCTCCCATCGAGACTGATTAAGGAGAGATGCTGTTCCCTTCTAATTAGCCGGATTTTACATTAACGAAACCACAAAATCGCTTTGCTGGCTGAAAACTATGGTCGGAGAATTTTCCGCAAACTTCGTTGCCGGATTTGCTGAAACAATGTTCAAATGATTCAGGTTTGTTTTTGCAAACTATTCGTAAACACAGCAGCCAACTTAATGAAATTAATATGGAACAAACGAGCGAAAAATAATCTCAACAAAAAGCTCTGCAAGAGATCGGCGTGGGAGTTCTCTTTTGAAGTTTGAATTAGGAAACTCTTTTGTGGCCCAAGTTAACGAGCCGCGAAACTGCCTCCGCGCAACGATTTCAATTTCCTGACGATCCTAATGTGCCCGCTTACAACGCATCGCCGCTAACGAATTTAAACGCTTCCCCAAATTGTCGGCTAACGAGCACAACTGAAATGCTGAGTTATTATTGCAGTGCATGCATTCGATCATATTTCATGTTAGCAGCCACACAATAAATTTCCCTCGAAAGCCACTTGAGATAATAATTCCACGACATGGCACGAGATAAGCTCAATAAATTGACTGAAATTTGTTTTGAAGGCTCTCGCACAAAATTAACAGCCGAGAAAGAAATTTGTCGTCGCTTCCTTCTGAGAATCTTGTATGCAACTTTTTGTCAACTTCGCGAGTGCGTTGACCGTGACGAAGAGGAAGTTCTTCAGCTAATTATTCAGAGCTTTATGCGCTGTCACATGATTACGTGCGTCTCATCAGATGTGAGAATTAGAAGTTCTCGCAACAAACACTGCAGATCAAGCGTGATAAGATCTCTCATGACCGTAAGCCGGCTGTCAGAACATTGTTGACTCTCTTCGCCATCCTTTGTGAATAGAAAAAAGATTCAAAGCCGCAAACGCGTAAAAAATATTATAATTATGAAAATCCATTAAGATAAAGCGGTTGAAGACACGGGATTTGTTCCAATGCTTAACATGCGCGGCTGAAATGACATATTACGTTACAATCTGTCCGCAATATAAGCGCTGCTCTATCTGCATGACAGATGAACGTTCGATCATACATTCTTGCGAGAGTTTCCAGCTTTCCAGTCTTCACTGTTCCAAGGCTAAGGTGAAGGATGTCAAGAAAATCCCGTACGCTCGCTCTCGAATAGAAAAGATCGCGAACCGTCGTCGGCGTAATTCATTGCCGCCTGACATTGAAAACCAACAAAAAGTGACTCGTGTGAAATGTGCAGAAGCTTTACAGCGGCAACTTTTCTGTCGTTACCTTTTTTTTCGCAAGCATCGCACGGAGAGAAATATTTCCTCGAACGTGTGTAAGTGATCTCCGACAACACATAAATACATTAGAGATGAGTAAGCTCCAATCATCGGGGTTTTCGGTTCTTCATTGTCATTTTCGCGTTGGAAAGGTAAGTCAAGCAACATCTCAGCATCATTGTTAGTCGGTTCTTCTTGTTAGTTGGATGTTGCTTTGCAACCACCTTCAGTTTAAGTTCATTGGATTAAACTTTTTTTCTCTCTTCTCGCTTGCTTTCCTTGTGCGAAAAATTTTCATTTAAGTTCTGGTCGAGATGCAGATTCTTGGTTAGTTGCATCAGAACAGTCGCGGAGTTGAGATCTATTCTGGGACGAGGACTTTCAAGTGGCGGAAGGAAAAGATTTCTGTGCAAATATTTAAGAATAAAATACGTAAATAAATCGAGTGAAAGGAAGAAGAATTGTTAAGAATCGATTAGGGTTCGAAGTGAGGAAAAGTTTGTGAATAAAAGTTTAAGTGAAGCTCAGACTCTCTCTGTTTGAGCAAGAGCGACAGGAAGACGAACGAGTTAAATTCGATTCGTGACACTTCGAAGAGATTTGAACAAACATTACATAAACTGAAAGCCACACAAAACTCAAATCATGAGCAATATTTTTCGAGTGTATTTTTTGGTAAGTCTCAAAGTCGACAGCTACAGATTTCGAAACGGCTTGAATCGTGGGCTCGCCGTGAATTTAATCATGCGGAATCATCTCCTTTAAATGTTATTTCCTTGACACGTCGACGTGCGTTTAATTCGACGAATCGTTTTGCTTGCGGAACAAGTCAGAACATTCTTGAGCGAGTGAACTTATCAAAGTTTAACCTTTGCATGTGAAGCCGCTGAGCGACAACAAATGTTTATGCTACGAATGCCGCTCTTTCATTACTCGAAAATAATAATTTGTAATTCATCAACAAATTAACCTTTAGACAAATTTGCAGCGCAAATCGCTTCAATTGTACAAACGAGTATCATGGAGCCGCCGAATGCCAAGCTTCCATCAACATTACTTTCGATTCATTGAGTTCGTTTGTTGAATCTTTTGACCCGAATTCATATCACAAAAAATTTGCAGCGCCGTCACTCTCAGCATGCCCACTTTCGCTCAGGTGTTAATCGCCTCAAGGCGAAAAAGTGAACTTTTGAAAATTTATTAACTCATCGTTGTACTGTGGGCACATAAAGCCTGAAATCAACGTCCAGTTTGAACATCTGCCAAGATGTCGATTAACGATGCGAGAGTCAATATTTGGATTAGAGGCTTGATTCAATGGAAGCGTGAACACCAAACGACAATAAAGTTGATTCGGAATTAAATAATTACTGGTTAACGCTTGGCGATACTTCCAAGCATCTGCGTGCTTCTCGTGCCTAACGTCTTCGAGGGCGTGCGAAAAGCCAGTAGCATTTCACCAACTGTTGATGAGTAGCTACCCGGATTTAAGATGAATTGAGAGAGTCTCAACTTCACTTACACCCTAAAATAAGTCGTCGCTCGTAGGTACACACATCATCAATTACAGTGAATCACTCGACCTTAGAAAAGTGAGAGAAACCTTTTATCTCCTCTCAGGGCACTTAGCCTAATGTGTTACTCCGATCATGTAACTTACTCTGTCTCGCTTAATCGTCTTAATTTTATATTTTAAGCTTTCATGAAAACTTTCGGGTGACGGAGGCATTTCTTCCGTCTGCCCTGGCAAAACGGAATCATGTGTGCAAGAAAGCAAGAGTGGTTGACTGAGTGGGTGTCGTTGACAAAGCATTTGTCTAACAATAACTGAGAAACCTTTTAAGTAAATGCCATCAGCAACATCATCGTTGATGGAATCTCTGCATTAAGAAAATTGCATCATAGTAATTAATCTCATCCTAGAGATGTAGCGCGCCACTCGACATTGAAACCATTCTGAGCCTTCGCGTACTTGACTTTATTAATCTTCAAACTTCTAGGTCATTATATCATTCACGCGACGAGAGGCCGCTCCAACGATGGCGTGCGCCTTCGGTGTTCGATGCATAAATTTACTTTCTCTCGCGCGAGTGTAACGACACTGTCACGAATAGCCGAGCCCAAAATACGTCACATACTCGCATATTTTACGTACTTAGTACAACATTAAAGAAACAATCTTGCGGAAAGTGACTGAGAAACATGTGTTAAGTGATCGCAACATGCTGGCAGATTGTAACGAATGTGTTTAACTGGATAAGCGCAAAAGTTTGTGAATTAAAATTTATTAAATTCCCTCTGCTTGTTGATGCTCAAAGCTGCTCTGCTTAATGAATTCATGGGAACTGAAAGTTCTCATCGCGCTGGAAAAGTTTATCTGCTGATAAATTTAAATGTTTTGTGCTGTTCGCAACAATTCGAATTAAAGTTTTGTCTTTTCGCATAAATTTCAGATACAATTTGGCTTGTCAATTGCGATTGCATTGGACGAGAAGAGAATCGTTTCGATTGACGATGAAGATAAAACGCAGTACCACGACGTGAACTTGAACACAAGTAAGTGAAGTCAGAACATTTATCTGAAATAATCCAGTTTCAAGCTAACAGAAAAATAATTGCTGCATTCAACAATGTTGACTTAAGCCTCGGCACCACGCAAATAATTGCAATCTATTTATGCAGAAAACTATCTATTCCGCTTCGCTCCATTAATTAGCGAATCCTCAGCTTGAATTTCTAGCCTTGAACATAGCGTCTCTTATGTCGCGCGAAACTCTTTAAAAGCATTCTTCATTAAAACCTAATTATCTTATCTCATTAATGGAGAATACCTGTTTCGCAATTTTTGAATTCTTTTCGAGTTTCCTCGTAGCTGTTTTATATAGATTATATTCTCTCGCAGGTGGCTACAACTATGGCTATGAGGTTGGTCCAAACCGGCAGTTCCACCATGAAGTACGAGGAGCGGATGGAGTAACATATGGCTGTTATGGCTACGTCAATCCTGATGAAAAACTTCTCGTAACTCATTACGTTGCTGATAGAAATGGATATCGACTGATTCAATCAAACAAGCCTGTTAAAATCTTCCCGTTACAAACAGAACCAAAGTAGGAATTAGTTAGCAACTCTTATCGAATAGCATAATTGAGTTATTTTCCCATATAGACCGAACACACTCGACGATGGTCAAAAGCTCGTCGAGTCGAAAGGAAGATTCACCGAATGGAAAGATTTATATTTGCCGAAGGGATGTCGCGTATTGGACAGTGAAGCGAACTCGAATAATTTGAGTGTGAAGCCTTTGGAAAAGGGTGCACCAAATTTACCTGGATTGCCTCGGCCAGGAATTGGGTTGAATCCGTTGAAACCTTTACATCCTGTTGGTCCCATTAGTGGGGGAATTTCAGCTCAACTCGGGGCTGGCCCAGTCAGTGCGTCGATTGGCGCTGGAGGTGCTTTAAACACGCAAACTCCTCAAGGATCAGGAGGGGCTGGTTTTGGTTTGGGAGGACAAATTGCTGCTGGAAATAATCAAGGTAGTTTCCAAATAAGCGGTGGGGTTTCTGGGCCATCAAACGTCGGTGTTAACCAATACAATCATTCGTCTTCATCCTCATCATCAACAGCATCAACTTCTTCTAATTCAAATTCCCAATCCTCAAGTTCATTTGAATCTGGTTATGGCTATCCTCCTAGTGGAGGACCAAACAAACCAGGTGTTAGTATCCAACATGGAAGCTCATTCACAGGCTCGGGTTCTCTAGGACAAGTATCAGGGGGGCACCAGACAGGTGCTTCATTTGGAACTCAAGGAGGAAACATACATCATGGTAGTTCGGTCAGTGCAGTGGGTCCTTTAGGACAAGTTTCTGGTGGTCACCAATCTGGTGCTTCATGGGGCAATCAACAAGGTTCATCGCAGCATGGAGGAAACATTAATCACGGCTCATCTTTCTCTGGATCCGGACCGCTTGGACAAGTTTCTGGAGGTCATCAATCTGGAGTTTCTTGGGGTAATCAAGGTTCGCAGCAGAACCAAGGCAATAACCAAGGAAATACTCAAGGGAACCAAGGCAATAACCAGTATCAAGGACATAATCAATCGCAAGGACAGCACCAAAACCAAGGGGGTAATCAGGGTCAGGGTAGCTATCAAAATCAAGGTAACTATCCAAATCAAGGACATCAAGGAAATCAACAAGGTCAACAACAGAATCAAGGAGGCTATCCAAACCAAAACAATTATGGAAATCCAGGAAGCTATCCAAACCAAGGACACAACCAACACCAAGGAAGCAATCAGAATCAAGGACAACAACAAGGCAGTCAATCTCAAGGTGGCAATTTCCAACAGGGTGGTTCCTGGAGCAATCAAGGACACGGTCATCACGTTCAAGGTGGTCATAATATAGGAGGTTCGTGGAATAATCATGGCCAACATAACCATGGACAGAACGGACAGAATCAAGGAGGAAACAACCAAGGACAATATCAGCCAGATAACAGTGGACAGTATCAACCCGATAACAGCGGAAATTACGTTCATGTTCCAGGCTCTAACGGACCTGGCAGTAATCCTTATGAACACGTTCAAGGGCCGTCAGGTATTTGGTGCTTTAAATGTTTTAACAATGTGTGCTTCAAAATCATGTAACAAAAGACTAATTTCGAAAATCGCTTACAAACTTTCAAAAGAATTTTACTCATTCAAATTTTTTGAATAGGAGGATCAGGTGGTCAAGGTGGATTTGGCGGCCAGGGAGGCTTTGGTGGTCAAGGAGGATTCGGTAAAATCTTACCTATAGAATTGAAATGGATGATAACATTGTCAATATATTTAATAGGGCCGAATGGAGGACATGGTCCTTACGGCGGTAATGGGCCTTACGGCCCTAATGGGCCCAACGGTCCTAATGGTCCTAATGGCCCCAACGGTCCTAATGGCCCCAATGGACCAGATGGAGGATATGGGCCAACTGCTCCTGGTAACCAAGGAAGCGGAGGTAAAATTTTGAACAAATTTATTTCTAGATTGAATGACTTATAAGATTCATATTATGTTCTCAAAGATGGTTATGGACCTCCTGGTCCTTATGGACCTCAAGGTGAATATTTAGGTTATTTATTATCTAAACGATTTTTTCTTACCTAAATTTTAATTTCCAGTAGGCCAAACTTCAGGACATGAAACAGGATCAACTGGTAAAATGATTTTCTTTTCAACATTTCTGTCGAAGGTTTTAAAATTATTGTTATTAGAAAATTGCAACAACCCCGACCATCAACATGTCACAACTTCTCGCCCAGGCCAAACGAAACCCACATTTACGACAAGGAAAACAACGATCTACACAGCTTCGTCATCAACTTATCGCCCGCCCACGACTCCGAACCAGCCTCACACTCATAAAACTAACCCAACGGCATCGCACACTTATCAAACTAACCGGCCAAACACGCCAACGACACTTCGACCGATTCAAACATACCCACCGCGACCATCGAGCACACCAAATCCAACGGGATCTGGTAATTCCAATCTAGGTGTCCAGCCACCTTCAACTCATTCCACAACTCCGAATCCCAACGTATTTGTTCCTGGAAATCAAGCTCCGTTCTTTATAATTCCATATCCGTTCCAATTTGCACCGACCTGCCCTTGTTATGCTGTTGAGCCAGCTGGGAATCAATCATCAGTTCAACAACAGCAATTACAATTCCAGCAGCAATCACAAACTCAGTTGGGCAATCAGAATGCACAACTCCAATGGCAATCTCAAAATCAGTTCGGTCAATATGCAATCGGATTCATTCCTGTTCTCTTTGTGCCTCATTGTTTCACCGGGAATCATTCTCAGCAGGTTTCCGGTCAATATTTGCAAGTTCCCTATCCATGCTCTCAGTGTAATCAATCAAACAGAAACGGAAGGGAAGCTGATTTAAATGAAGATTATTCATCAAGCGACAGCTTTAAGCAGGTTCTGGCGCAAGCTGGCGTGGACATATTTTCGAATTCATTGGTGAAATCACCACACCGTAAACGGGCGAGGAAACTCAAACGTATTCAGAGCGTCGAGGAACCGCACATGAATGAGTCTCACAAAATCGGCCAGAGCTCTCTGAAAGATGACGAGTAGACGAGAGTATGCAAATGTTGACAATGGCTCAGATTTTCCGCTTGAAAATACTCATTTAGTCTCTATTTCCAGAACTTTGTATTATGAAACATAATTATGCGCATAAATATTTTAGGAAATTTTCATTTGTCGTGATTATAATGATGTAAGCTTTTAGGAACATAATGAATGAAGTATGAGATAAAGTTTTCAATTATTTGGCAAAGTAGATGCACGAGTACTTGAAAACCGTATCTTGTTCCATTTGATGAAATATAATGATGAGATTAAATTTCCATGCAATGAACTTGTTTCCAACTGTCTAGGCAAATTTTTAGCTAAATAAAGTTGCAAACTTTTACGAAAATAAATTATTTGCTTTTGCTTCATTGTCTCTGCCAAAACAGCGCAACCTTACATGCGAATCATGTTATCGCTAGAGCAAACGGTTACATCTCTGACAGATGATTCATTGCAACATTAAATATTTGTCGTGCTTCGAGCGAGTGTGGGTTCGTCGTCGTCGTCATGTGTGCATGCAAATAACAATAATGAAGATAGAACAATAGCAGTGCAAATAGAAAAGTTATACTTGCTGTTATGCAAATTAGGAATGCTTAATGGTAATGATATATTTACTTATTTATCTCGCTTTCATTGGTCTGAGCTCAGTACTGTTCAATCTAAATGTTAATTTCAAAGTTTAGGCAATTGAATTCCTCGAGATTTCACTTTGAAAACCTCTGTCTGAGGTAACTCAGTGATATCTCAAATCAGATTCATCTAGATTCTTCATCTGTCTAAATTTATCCGGCAAACGTTACTTTTGATTAAAAAACTGTGCTTTTCTCAGGTGGAGGAGAAGGCAAAATTATTATTCCTTCGGCAACATGAAACTTAATGAAACTGTTCCGTCTCTCTCTCAACACAAAACCATCCACCTCCCCTAGCTCAAATATCTTCACAGCAATAATTTAAAGTTGAAAGTATCTCTGTTATCTGTAAAGGGGAAAAAGAAAGAACGGAGTTGGGGCGAACATTAAAAAAATCCCTTGGAATTTTGTGAAATACGGTTGTTACATAAAATACGTGCGGACTAGTGTTATTCAATTGCTTTCCTCAGCTCCACATTATGATGAAAAATACCTCAATATTTAACATGAAATCATAATTTATGTCTTTCCTTCTCTCGCTCTCATAAATACCAGAAACCTAAAAAAGCAGAAAGAATTTTTACATTTCCCTTTCGTCCTCCTCTCACCACCCAACGGCCCTTCCCTCACGGATGAAGCCCCATGGAAATAAAAATCATACCTTTCAGCTCGAAATTCAAGAGAACATAAATCAACAGCACAAAAATTATTTTTTTCCTTCTCTTTTTCAGCAAAAATAAACATTAAATGTAAATGATTCCCAGAGCCTTAAAGCGTAGAGCAGTAAAAAGGTGCGGAAAGAAAGCAAGAAAGCGTTCAGAAAGAATGATGAGGTTCATCTAGAGCTTCAGAATGAAAACTTGAAAGACGAACAGTGATTTATTTTATAGCGATTTGAATGAAATGTGAAAAAGTATCGAATGAGTGGGAAAGCAACTTGAGCGCTTCCATCGATTCATCTCCTTAGTTTGTTTAAGCCTCAGCTTTGTAATTTCGTTACTTCCCCTCCGATGAGATTCAATTGAGAGCAATGCCTTTTGTTTAAGCAAACAAAAAAGCTTTTCCTGTGATGACATATGGTAAACGTTTTACTCGATGGCGTCGCTTTATTACGAGGAAAGCGAGTGAGCGGTTGTGGGTGAGGAAATTGTGAGTAACTGCGATTCATATTTCATTCAGCGGTTCGACAGAGAAAACAGTTTACATGCGCTTACATTCGATTTATCAAACGATTCAGGCTCGTGACAAATTTGTTCGGAAAAAGTTTCAACGAACGGAAATATGCTCGAGGGCTGAGAAGGTTTAAAGGACTAGCATGAATAATATTTAACGAAATCTCTTTTATTCGAGTGGACGCTCGGTATCGAAAGGGGGCTTAAAAAGGTTCCATTCACATGAAAAGAAAAGCGAGAATTCCGTATTTTAATGATGAATGGTCTTTTTTGTTAATCCAAACTTTTAATTAATTTCTTCGTGTATGATAAAGTCCTTCAATTCAAATAAAGCGAAGCTGCTCGAACTAAAAGGGTGAACTTTTAGCTCAGCTGAAAAGGAAAAAGCGAACTCAGTTTACCGAGAACTACTAAAAAGCAAGAGAAATTTTTCAAGCAATTTACGATGCAGTCGATGTTTGAGAATGGACGGAAATTCTTTTTTGCCGCTATTCCCTCGACCCCCATGAAGAAAGTTTTTGTTAAATGCTCAGTCTGGGGTTATCGGAACAAGTCGAAATCAAATATAGTGAGATTAGATATCCTGCCCCAAATTGCTCAACTAGCAATAAAATCAAATAAATTTCCTTTTTGAAACAATTAGCTCGAAGGCACGTACGACATCCTTAATAGCGAGACAGTTTTTTATTGAGATAAAAATGGAAATTTATTGCTTTTGTTGGGTGCTACCTGAGGGCAGAGAATTCCTCTGCCGAATCGAGTGCTTGCTGCTAATGAAAGTTTCGTGCAATATTTTATCCTCTCTACCCTCGGAGAACAAACAATTTACAATCATTTTGTCGTCGCTTTTATGTGACTTGGCGAGCAATCTCTCGCTTCTTGTTCGGTCTTTCTTTTTTATCAAGATTTTCTCTGTAAAGATTTCTTATCGATGAACAGTTTCATTTTGCCTAAATTGCCCGAATAAAGGAACAATTTCGGATACAGCAGAAAATAAATTGCGATCCCGAAACGAAGATGAACAAAAAGAGAAATAAAAACTTTAAAATGGAAATTTCGCTGCTGAATCGCTGCTAGACAGTTAAAGCTCGATCCCATGATGATTAATTATGACGGCGAATCAAGGATGACTATTGATTTTGTGGCATTGAAGACGAGCTGATGGGAGGAGGACAGAGCGTGTTGTGTAATGTTATGTTAGTTCAGTTTCCTGGGCTCGCTCCGCTCAAAAGCGAAAGCCAACAAAAAATGTTCGAAAATAATTGGAGCCTGAGACGAGAGCTGCAGAGAGAGCAGACTAACGACGCTGTGCTTTTTCCAAGACGACGAAAGATGTGCTGAATCATTCTAAATGGAAATTTCTTTAGAAACGCTTTTTGATGGAGACATGAAGAATGAAAGCGATTTTAAGTGAAGCATAAAGGAGACATCCGCATTTTCATTCTCTCCGATGAAACAAAATTCGCCTCTCCATGCCAAAAGAAAAGTAAATTTTGAAGGTACGAAGGAATTCAAGTGGAATGCTTCATTTTGAAGCAGTGAATAATGTTTCTTGCCTCAGCATTTTTTACGCAGCTCAGGTCTTCTCAGGAAGCGCTTCCTTTCACGGTTGTGCGGTGTAACATCAAACGAAGACTGTTCATGTCGAGAATTGCTTCATAAAATCTAACTGCAAGCGAGTTTGCCACGACAGAGGAATGAAACATTCATCCCCTTACCCACAACATTTAATTTGAAACTCAAAGTTTTCAGTTTTGCTTGGAAATGATTTTAATTTGCTCGACGAATGCTCGAGGCAACAATACGATGCTTTGTTGCTTTGTCGAGTGCTCAGTGTGAAGATGGGAGAATGGAAGAGCAGAGTGATCAAAAGGATTTTCCTCTTGCTTTCCCGAACTTTTCATTTTCCGTGGAGAAATTACTTTTTCTCGTCGAAGTCTGCACCAAATGAGAATTTAGTGTCCCCCCAAGCGCTTTGGCATCGTGTCGATTAATTGAAAAGAAATGTTTTTGTTCAATTTTCAATGGAATTCTGATTGAATCAATGCTTGAGCGACAGCGTGCGGCAAACAGTTGAACTCACTACTCGGAGCTTTAATTAGAAGTGAGCTCAACTGATGATGATTCGGATAATTCAGTGTCAGACCGAAATGACAATTTTTTTAAACGATTCTAAACTCCTTTCAGATGAGACTGAGTGAGATAAAGGCAAGACAGAGTTAAAAGGATATTAATTGAAAGACTTTCGAGATAAGGGAAAGATAGATTCCCGTTCATTAGGAGAAAATCTCTTGGCATGAAAATTTATTCAAAACTCTACGTCAACGAAGATAAGATGTGAAAAATTGCCATTCTCTGCTCAGCTCAGGCAGTTTTCACCGCACGTTTAAATTGCTTAAGTGAAAGCTTCATCTTGAAACCGATGAAGACGAGCGACAAAGTCTTTGCGTGCTTTCTGCCTAAGTCAGATTGATGTCTCGAGCATGAGGCAAAGCATACGAAATAAGTTGAATCACCGATGATGTTCGCCTTCCTCTACATGGCAGAATGATTGGAATCAACGACAAAATTATAAATTTGCGAACAAGCTTTCGCAGTCAAATGAGCGAGTCGTGTGGAAGAAGCATCCATAATAAACGAATGTATGAATGTTGGAGCAATTTCATTCTAAATTAAAGCTCGTGCATGCTCCTCCTCAAACTCAGTGAACACGAAAACGTAAATTAAGGATCCACAGGGACGTCTCATAAATTTCCTCCTGCCTCAGCTTCGACAAACAAGGCTCGAGGAAGGTAAAGGGATTTTCCTTCAGATTCAATGATTCGAAGAATTTTTTTTATTTCGAGAAAAATGCCATCTATTGAAATCACTTTAGTCTTGGAGGGAACTTCCTAACAAAAAAACTTTCCTTCCTTGAAAGCAGACGATGCGATAGAATAAGTTTCTTCCTTCTTAGAAAAACAAAAACTCCGATTTTTCTCCCCTCTCTGCATGATAAAACAGCATGCAAATTATTTTTTCGTTGTTGTTTGCTCCTCGAAGAATTAGAATTAAATCGTAAAAATATATTTTTGCAGCTCCAAAAATTCTGCCAACCTCAAATCCCGATAGTATTTTCGTTGAGCTTATTTTCCTTCTTTTTATTTTCATTAAACTTTGAAAAGCTGAACGGGGTGTGAGGCCGGGAGCACCGAAATTGTTGTGGAATATCCGCTTCACGTCCCAGAGAACGCTCGAGACATTGCATGTTCACCAAGAATACCGAATTAAGGCAAATTGCATAAAGTTTTTACTCGGGAACAAACTCGTACCGACAAAAGATGGTTTCAGTGTTCTGGGACGGCAAAAAAAGCATTCGAAGGTATCGAGAGGATTGAAATAACAAGACTACAAAATGCATTATTCAAAAATAAATCCGCACACATAAAAATCGCTTGCAATGTTCAGACTTTTTTCAATTTGCTGCAAGAATGTTATGTTGTTTCCCTCCGCTTTGCTCTGCTTGCTTTCGTCTAACGATGCTCCGACAACATTCAAATCGATATATCTCGAAATCAATGGAATAAAAGCTCATTTTTTCGTACGAATTGGCAACATGAGCATTGCGAGCATTATGCATTCGTGCATGATAAGCTGCTGTGCATGGAAGAAAATGCTGGAAAAACTACAAGCTTTTAATAATATGCATCCGATAGCATGCAGAGACGGAATAACTGAGGAGATTCCTCCGCTTTGGAGAACCTGTCAGAATTTCAGAAAGCAATTCTGCAATTTAGGAGACAAAAATGTCTGACATATCGGAATGGGAAAGGGATGAGGGTGAAAGCATCGTCGTCGTTGTTGTTCGGGGGCACAAAGTCAGAGGAAGTTTTTGTGGGATTTATGGATTTTATATGCTGGCGGAGTGTTTTTAATATTTTACGAAGAAAACCATCATAAATTCGATTATACGACAAAATAATACCGTATGCGTGTGTGTGAGCGTATCGATTTTATGCAGAGCCCTTTTCGCATGATAAATATTTAATGCCATCAACTCCTCTCTTTTTTGTTGTGGCAAAACAGTTCTGACGAGCTTTTTTTTTATATACGAAGAGTGTTTTCACTCGATTTATTGCATAACCTATGAATGTTTTATACAAAAGAGTAAACCTTAACCTAATAGGGTCTCGTTCATGAACTACTTAGTGCAAAAAACCGAGAGACAGTTGGCTCGGTTATTGATGATTCCTGTTTATCTGAGTCAAATCCGGAAGCTCACCATGAGCTTGAAAAAACGATATCGCTTTAGAGAGCGTGCCGAACCAAGTCATGCATTTTCTTTAACCATTTGGCAACATTGTCATGCCATCAGATGCTTCGAAATTGTTCTCCGACTTCTCTCAGCCTTCAGCACTAAACGTAGCTCCTGGACGAACCCAGATTACAAAGTAAATTTTAGTTACACGACATTGTGTGAGTGGGTGTGTGTGTTGATTGCTCGCTGCTGCTCAGTATCTTTCGAGAAAGTTAAATAAACATTCTTTCTATGACCTAGGGAGCAAAAGTTTGCGGTAATTTTAATTGAAAAATTGCTTGGGAATTAGTTTTTTTGTGGACCTTTTCACCCTTCTTCTGAGCTTTGGGAATATCCGTAAGTTATGCAACAAGTCTTTCTCGGGCGTTAATGACACATCCAGAGCAATAAATTAAAAGTTGGGGATCACAACAAAGTTTAATATCAAGTTTCAAGCTATTGCTAGCGTTACGTAACCCATTGGGCCTTCCCTTGTGCAAGAAGGATTGAATAGCGAGTCGGCGTCTTTTGTGTGTCGGATCGCTTACAATGAACAACAAATTATTCCCTATCAGCAGCCCACAATGGCAGCAGCAAATTTTTCACCGCATCGACAAAGCCCCAGGACGTGATTTCCTCGACATTCAACCCATCGAGATAAATTTATTTTTATTCGGAGCAATGAGCGGCTAGTGTATTGTTCGACAATTAATTTCGCTTCTTCTATGAGTCCCGGAGAAAACATTAAATGTTTTGGCATTTTCTTGGTCTTTGATTAATACCGTTGGATTAGACAATCATCAATCAATCTCGAGCATGTACAAACACCAATGCCAGACGGAGAGCTTTTTGTCGAGTCGTGCTTTGCGGCTGGCGATGTTTGTCTAACGAGATTGTGTGTGCCTTCATGTTGTTTGATAAATTATCCTTGTTAATCATACAAATTCTCTGCCGATTTCATGAAATATTGTTTGACAAGCGGGCGCTTTCTTCGCCCCCCAATCGCTACCAGAGCAGAATTGTAAAGTTTGTTGTGGAAATTCAATTGAGATTCCATCAGTTATTGTCAGTGGTTCCGTTAGATATTCTTTCTTCTAGAACGCAGGTCACTAAGAATGACATTTGTCGAGCACCATTATTGTTCATCGCAATTGCATTCAAGCGTCTTTCTTGCGACGAAGGATGAAGTTTAAATTGAACTGTGTGTTGACAGCATAATATACGTTTGCATTCGCTGGCAGCATTAATTCCTTGTCAGGCAGAATCTGTGCAAGTGTGAATCTGTCGGTATCGCCTTCCAGTCCCAACTTCATCATCGCATTCCGAATCACCTGTGGCGTTCTTTCGTTATTTGACAGCATGATGCTTTTATATAATACAATTCCATCCAATTCAGCACTGTTGGTCTCGCATGTGACTTTGATAATGTAAAAGTCCGGAGCTACGCTGGTGCCGTTAGCTTTGAGCAACGGGGAATTCGGCTGGAGCTGTGCATTGATATGTGAAGGCAGTTCATGGCTGTTGGATGATTTTGATGGCGTTTTGGATGGAGTCTTGCTAACGCTATGATTCTGACTGCCCGATGTTGTTGACTCCATTGAAAGCGAGGACACGCTGCTAGCCGCAGACAGAATGGACGAGTTCAAAGGAGGTGTCATTCCTCGGTCCAAAGAATTGTTCCGGGAACTGGAAAAGAATGGAAAGCAAAGATTTATTTTAATAAAAGCTTTTTTATGTGTTCGTTCGTTGATCTCACCTGTAACTTAAATTATTGATATCACAAAAGAACTGGGAACCGGCGCCGCTACTCGAATTAGAGGTAATCGAATCGCTCTTGCGATGCCCACTGGGCTTCTTCGGTTCATACATTTGGTTGAATTGAAGTTGACTGGCAGTTGGAGCTTCAATCTGACAGGATATGTTATGTGACTCTTTCTCGTCGAGTACAAGAAGCGAAGCGAACCATCGATCGAACAACGGATCTTCGGGCAGATGATACGAGTTGGCAGCGCCTTGAAGGAGTTTGATTTGTGCGAGGACTTCGAACTCTTTTCGCTTCTTATCAAAGTTTATCAGACTGTCTGGTACAGTGTCGGGAATGGCAGCGTGAATCATCGTCAAGTCAGTGAGAAAGGTCCCGAGGTACGGAATCGTTCCGTGACTAATGAAAATGTTTTGCTTCTGGAACACTTTTTGCAAGTGACGATCATTCTCGCCGACCGTATCAGCAAACTATGACACGAAAAATAAATTAAAAATGGGATGAAAAACAAACAGAGCGGTTCTACCTTCGCCGTTCCTTCTCGCCAGAGCACCGCCCGCTGAGCAGATGCATTATTTTCCTCCGAGAATATTCGCGCTAATTCATTAAACAACTCAAACTACGACAGCGAAGGAGAAAAAAAAAGAAAAAACATTAAGTTTCATAAGCTTTGGAAGGGCAAATAAAAATTTGCCGGAAGCAAAAAGTTTGCTTAATTTAAATTAAAAAATCCTCAATTTAAAATAATTCCACAGCGACGCAAGTGTTCAAAACCGTTCCGCTTCTTTGTGGATTAAAATAAATGAAAATGAATTTACTTCCACCCCCATTTTTCTTTTGGTTTAGGTGTCGCTTTAGCCCGGGATTGTATTACCTTCTCCTTGCACAACGCCGCCCACGTTTTGTTCAATCGATAAACCGAGTTCGACTGGAGACCGGATACGATTGCCTTCAGCGATGAAAAGTTCTTCAGCAGTCGAAGCTCCTGACCGATATCAATCCACGTCGAGATGAGCAAAGCACGTTCCTGTTACACGAAATAGCAATGCTAGAATTAATCACGAAACGTTTTCGTTCTGCTAATTACCTGAGGCTTTAGTTTTGGTTCAATTAAAATGGTCGAAATAACGCGATAAGATACAGCGTTGAATTGCGAAACCGTTGCTAGAACACTGCCGCATTCTTTCTTGTCGCGGTGTGACCACGTCTCACCCAGACACTGATGTGGAATCAGCCGCTTGAACAGCTCCATGTCCATTCTCGTAAGCTGCTCTGCAAAATGCTTGACTGATATGTTGGGAAAGCGATACGTTGAGAGGAGGTGAGAGTGAGGCGTTCCACGAAAAGCTGGGGACAAGCAGAGTCCGTTGAAGTGATCTGTCACGTCTTGGACGTTGTGGTAGGGCGACATCATCGGGTCGTTCCAGGAGAGTGGTGGCACGCGCGAATACTTCTCTAATCTATCTGTGAATCTACTTAAAGCTTTCATGTGTAACTTTGAGTTAGGCAATCGAGTTGACGTAAAGGCGAGGAGCGTCTGGAGATTATCGTCGTCCCAATCATCGGGATACGCGTCGAGCCACAGATGAAGAACCGATGTCAAAGTTTTCTTATATTGCTCGGTGTTACTGAGATTCTCAAACCGCTGCAGCAGAAGTTCCAAAACCTTTTCCGTTTTCGTGAACGTGCGATATGTGGCTGTGATGAATTGTGAGGTAAAATTATAAAATTCCTGCTTGAAGACGATGGGACATGAAGGCTGAGACTTACCGAGAAAAACATTAACGAAAGTGCTCTCAAGTTCGCCATCGTCAGTCACCAAAGCGTCCACTAAACGATCTAACGTTGCCGCTTTCACGAACCTCACTCGGACCGTTTCCCACTCAAGATGTGATATTTCATCGTCGCTGTCATTCTGCGAGATGGAAAGAGGATGACGTGCCATTACGGCTTTTCACAAAAATCCACTGAAAACTCTTACAGTGTTCGTCACGCTCGGCGTCGGTCGGTGATATCGCACCTTCTTCAGGTAAACTGTATAAATGGCATCTTTGTCCCGCTCCTCTCCCCAAAGTCGCCATGTGGGCTGCTAGTATTTAATTTATTTTTAATAGAAAAAAAGGGAAAAAAATCAGATTAGATGGTGAGTTTTATGACGCGCCGTCAAATTGAATCTTTATGATATTTTAAACAATTTCACTTGAACGTCTCTCGGCCCATAAAATCACGTTCTCCTCATATCTATCGTCTCAACCATCCAGAGCGAGCTGTTTGATCCAAAACTTATTGTTGGGTAATTGTTTCACGCTCGGCTGACGATTCTCTCGAGCCATTAAGCTTTCGGTTCTACATGTCTTACTTAGGCAAACACACTCTCGCTCTAGAATTCCCTCTACGGTTTTGTTGTAACAATAAACAACATCGTTGAATAGTTTCTTCCTCCACAGCCCCGAATGACTCAGCCACGAGAACTTCGCAAGGAAAACAATAATTTTTCGAAGCTTCATGCTGGCAACATTCGTTTCCCCTCTGCCTTTGCTATCTGCTCGAGTTTTAATTACAGACAAAATGATTTTCTCGTTTGAGCTCACAACGACTGTGAGTCACGAGAAATCCACAGAGCGTCTCTAAGTCGCAGTGGAAATTATAATTTCAAATTTTGTTATTCACATCAGCACTAACAAATTCGTTCATTGTTTCAACTTTGCGTTCTACGTTGACCGAAGTATACGAGCAAATCGTTTTTGTCTCTAATGTTGATAGCGAGGGAAAGGCAAGGCAAGGGGGTTTGAGGCATACGACAGACAATTATCTTTAATTGGACCATTGAACAGAGAGCGGGGAATCAAAAGCTTCAGTCTAGCTTAGAGACTTACTTTGATGAACCATTTAGCAGTAGCTCTGGTCGGCTTCTTCCGTGGAAACGTGTACGAGGTTGTTGACATGAAACTACAGCGATTCTTAATTATCCGATTGAGAGACGAAAGATTGACGGTAAGGCAGTTGATGGGGGAACGTGAATCATGTGGAAAATCGATTGTTTCTGGCTCAGCGCCATCAGCTACTTCAGCTATGTAACTCTTGAAAGTCGCTACTTGTTGCCGCACGACTGCCTCCGAAGACGATGAGTTTGATTGATCCGTCGATGCTACGCGAATCTGCTGCGAACACTTTTGAGCGAGAATCTTAGTCTTTTCCGTCAATTGTTGAATTGTCTCATTCACTGGACAAAACATTGTTCCAACTCTTTGCGACTCACTCGACGGAAAACGAATAAACTCAAACAAAAATAAACAGACGCGATGAGTCTTAAAATGAATTTCCGTTGTCACATCTTCGTCGCCACATTGCAGAACGAGTCTGATGATCTAAAATAATAGTTTTAGGGTTTAAACAAGCGAACGTGATGTCTTTGCTGTTGTCGAAAGTACTTCAAGTGATTCTATTAAGATTGCGACTAGCGTCTTGTCGCAACGCGCTGTGAGTCACTCGTGCACTCGTCAGAACGGAATTAATTATTGTATTTGTGAAATCCGAAACCGCGATTTTTTCACCATAACAGTTTAATTGTCGTTGATTACACACAGGCGGCGACAGGCGTGCTGCGCGAGGCTCCAGCTTCATTCGTTTAATGCTGGCAAATCCCTTAATTACGCAGCTTAATTCAATAGAATTTGTGAAGATGAATATGAATTATGTTTAAAAATTATGCCGACAGAAAGCGAGACGCAAACAAAGCTCGAAATTCCGGTGAATGCGACGATGAAATATTCATGTCGCCCCCGCACCTCTGGCTTATTTACGAATGGATGAAAAAATATGGAAAAATGTTTCGCATATTTCCTTCTGAACTGTTATTTGGAATTCGAGGAATTTGAATTCTATATCCCGAATGGCTTTTGATGAGCGAAGCATGCCCGTTGACATTTATGTTTCGCACATACGATAAAAAGCTCCGAGCTCCAATCAAGCGCTTAGCATTCTTGGTATCTCATTAACAACATACGGGAATGCGTCTAATGATGCTCTTGAGCCTGATTCGACTTGACAGAGATTTTAATTCGTTACCGTGCCTATCGTGACTGTTTAGAACTTTTATGGAAAGACAAACAGCTCGTGTTCTTGCCTCGACGTCTTCGAGCCGGAAAAATTGTTTATTTATTTTACTTTTTTACTCCAATTCGAATCTAAATGTGTTTGCTTTCGTTCATTCCAGGGAATTTCTTGTGATGAAATCAGAGCAAATGTTTGTAGATAAACAATTTTCCGATTTGTACTTTGTGTCTCTACTCAGGATGTGATTGCTTGTGCCTTGGAGACTCGGCTGCTTCGTCTCCAACGACAGCAGACGAAAGGAGCGAATTTTCCAAAAATGTTCCGTTTGGCGAGGAATTCAATTTCTCGACTCAATGAATTTTCTCGGCGAAGATTTTTTGTTTCATTTTTGAATAAATCATGACTCTAATGGGATTTTCTGTTGTTGAGACTTATCGCACGCCCTGAAGCAGTTCTTCAGCGCTTGAGAGAGTGAAGTCGCTTTCGAGGGTAAAAGCAAGAAGACAAAACATCGACAGCGACTGCTTATTATTATCCAGTTTGTGTCGCTTCGAGTTCATCTTCAAGTTAATTTATGCAGAGAAAGGAACAACGGAAAAAAACGAGAACTTTTCAATTGAGTCTCAACGACATAAAAAGATTATCTCGGCAACGACAGCTCCATCCAGCCCCCGCCTCCCTCTTCCGCCGAACATGAACATTTGCTGATTCTGCGGATGTTTCAAGCTCAAGAGAAGTAAACTTTCAGATAATTCCCGACAATTGTGTCCATTCGATATCTTCTGCTGAACTTCCGCTTCAAAACGGAATCATTTCGCTCACACTCGGACGAGTCTTTTGTTGGAGAACTTCTGCAGAAATATTTTCTCGGATCTGAGTCTTATCACATAACCGAAAGCATTAGACTCGGAACATAATTTTTTCCTCCTCCAATAAGGAGGAATTACGTTCAAACTTTAATTCAATTTTCACATCCGGAAGATATTCGCAGCGGAAAGAGCGAGCGAGAGCTTTTCAACTGCCAAAGCTTCATCGTTAGCAATCTGAATGGGAGCGGAGGAGAAAATTGAATTGATCTGCAACCATGCACACGAAGCAAGAAAATAGTTTTCTAAAAGCTCTCTTGAAAATTCAATTTTATCATCGATTGTCGATTCTTAATCAGATTTCGCCAAGAGTTCATTGCATCATGTCAAGTCATTGCTTCGCTTATCGTTATCTCTCTGCGCTCCCCCGCATTCGCAACGTTGCGAATCGTTCCGAGCTGTCGACCCATTAAAGCAAATTGAATTAATATTTCTGCGATAAATTGATTCGCTACAGCGCTTCACTTCATCAGCTCCTCGACCCATCGCAAGCAATTTGCTTCTCAATCAATCTCTGAAACTTTTCTCCGGCGCCTCAAATTGTCTTTCAATCAACCTCCGCCCCCCTGAAAGAAAGATCAAATTTTCCAGAAAACCTCATAATTTGTGAGCGACTTCTTCGAAAGCGCTGTCAGCCCTAAGCTTCGAGTAAGTTGATTGAAAAGTAAGAAACAGATTGATCTGATGAGCTTTAAAAATGAAAATTTTGTTCAACTTAAAGTTTAAATTTAATTTTAAAAAAGTTTCATCTCATTTTTCCATTCACGGCATCTCCACGCGCGCACAACTTGATAAGCTAAATATAGACGAGAGAATAAAATGTCAATCTATTATCAATGTCAATTAGCAATGTCTAACTTTGTAATTTTCCAATTGAAAGCTGTTGGCAAAAAAAATGAGTGTCAACTCAATTTTCCAAACTTTTCAATTAAAAGCTTCGCAATGTCATCAACTCGATGTGTGCACTTCCAACTTTTTAAATCGAAACAAGAGTCGTCGGTCTGTGGACAAGTTGATTACATGTGTAACTCGCAATGGATCCAATTAAAAGCAAAAGCCAAGCTAGCTTGTGATTCTGCCACTCTCGTTCTGGCGATCAATTTTCCAACGAAGAATTCTTCTCAATAAATTTTAATGGACTTTGAGATTAAATAATTGCATTTTCCAGATATAAATTCCAATTACGAGTAATTTTTAAAAGCTTTTTCCCCGCTCTTCGGTTCTGGTCAGCTCCTGCACTTTCCATTAATTTCCTGTAGATCGATGATTAATGTCCACGGCCAGCGGGGAACGACTCTCGAAAAACATTTTAATAAAGGCGCGATCTCACCCTCGCTTTCTGGGTGAACACCGATAGAGTTTATGAAAGCTTTTTGCGATAAATTGACTTTCGGGCTATTGATTCGCTTCATAATTAATTACGACAAACAAAAAGTCGAGGCGCGCTCGTTTTTTTGTCACCGCGACCGCGCTCATAAATTTCAACGACGCGATGTAAACGACGAAAATGAGCGGAAAGGTGGTGCCGAGTAAATACACTTCACCCTCGCACGGGAATTGATTTTTCACACAAAAGTTTCACCCGAGAATTCGGAGACTCGTCGCAAATTGTTTGCCACCCGCAGATTGTGTGTTTGTGGAAAAACAAAATTTACTTTGAATGGGTAACCGAGCCGCCCGCTCAGCCCCTGGAGCAGTAACAAGTATGACTAAGTGTTCACCACAGAAATTAATTCGAACATCCAATGGGATTTTCCACATCAGTGAGTCGCATAATCGATAACGGATCCACTGAGAGTTCTAATTCTCTTATCCTTCAAGTGTCACTACTTCATGTCAATGACTCTACGCTTAGCCCAGATTAGGCTGAGTGACTGACCGTGATGAGATAATTGAATGTCAACTGCGCTTTAATCAATTTGCGAGCGACCCTGAACCTGTTTGAGTATAAATAGAACTTCAATCTGCCCGAGAAAAGTCAGCACCGAGCTAAAAATATTTTATCGATCTTGTCACATCGCCGGAATGAAACACAAAGCGCTTATCGCTCAAAACTTTCGTCGTTGACGAGTTGATTCACAGCGCTCACTCTCCCGCATAAAAAAGACTCAAAATTTTCATCACAAACGAATTTTCGACAACAGCAAAAAGATGGGCACCGACAAAACGTAATAATTTTGATTCGGTCTCGGTTTGATGGCTTTGATAACTTTGCGGTCTAACCTCTTCAATCACTCTCCCCAGAGCTCGTCTCTCCTTTCACAAGAGACTGTGATTTTAATTAGATTTGCCCCCGCAAAAAGGCCCCAGTTTCACTCCTTCTAATCACTCGAGGTTCCCCTCTGATTTCAACAAAATCGCGTTAATTAATTGAAGCAACCAAGTCAAGCATAAAATTAAAACGTCGAACTCTCGGAACTTTGACGATTCTCGATCAACGTGTCGACTACTACTGAATGGAATATTGTTTATGGTCACAACAAAAAGCGCTCGCTTCATACATCGCTGAGCGCCACACGACGTCATAGTTATGCGTCATGGTTATTTAAAAATTCAATCGTTGATGTGTGATGGTTCTACAACCACAGCGTGAGCTCCACACAAGAAAGAGTGGAGAGACAACGTCGATGGCTCGGTTAAAAGTTGGAACAAGTGTCAATCGTTGCATAAAGCCGGAAAGGTTGAGTTCGCTCACTGAACTTCGATGGGCTGGCTCAACCGAATTCAAAGACACGTGAGAAACTTTCTCTTTCACTTCGACGACCCGATGGTTTATGGACGAGACGACAGTTGGGAACGTGATTTGTATGCTCAATTGTCGATTAGGGCTAATCCGTCAATATTATTACGACATCCAAAGTCTCGGAGTGGAAGCGGAACAAAAACTCACCAAACTGTCAGCATCATCCTTGCTCATATTCCACACGTTGTCATGATTGTTGTCTCGGCAACTTTAATCCGCTCTTTGTCTGATGCAATTAATTACGATTAGAGCTTTTGTCTACTTCCGATCCGGCTCTCTCTCACTTCACTTTAATTGCACATTCAAATTTCATAACGAGCGAGCTCTTCTTCAATCAGCCCTCGTATTTCACTCGATGGAACAATTTACGATTTCGCTTTATGCTTCAATGAAACTTTTTTCGACTTTTTGCAGCTTCGGCGAATTATATTTTTTTTCACGGTCTCGAGTTGACTTGGCGCGTAATTTTTTCCTGCATTCCACATCGAACATTAAAAAGTTATCAACGGCGCAGCTTTTCCAGCACGATCTGCAAAATAAAATGGATTTGAGTTATTGCGAAGCTCGCTCTGACATCAGAAGAATTCCAAATTTAAATTCTCGGCGAGTTGGAAAGACATTTTCTTCGCTAGAAGAAACGGAATGTTCTGTGACAAAATCTCTTTCTGTCTGTTGCGATCACAAGATCGAGTCAAGGCATTTAGCACCTTCATCATTAATAGATGACGCTATAAGTACACGTGCACATTCATACACGAAAGCAGGATGGGCAACTTTGCCGCCCGCGAATCACCTCGCTGTCTTCATACGTGATTTTGTAAATGAATTTAAAATGCTAAAATATTTCAGCGTTGAGTTGTCGACGATTGCACTGCAGACTCAACACCAATACGAACGTAAGAGATTCCAAAATATCTTTGGCTTTTCCTCGCCTCCAAGGCGAAGCTTTGCGAGATTTTCACATCGAAGAACTTCAGTCGAGAACGTTTCGACACTACAATTAGAGAAATAATCGTTGTCGCGAATGCGAGGGCGATCTACACGATGAGGTTGTCTATATAGAGTCAAGCACTATTATTTTGCAATTTTGTGGGTAGGATGACAATCATTTCATCATCACGAAGCTTTGCTTCTCTCAGTGAAAATACTTCGTCTTGCTCGTACATCATGCGACGACGACTTAAACTCGTTTGCAGTCGAAACTTCATGACAGTTTCCTCTCAGCTTTCTTGCACGAATGCTTTCGCAATTTTCAGAGTAATCTTCAGCACTTTTCTTCCACTTCAAAGACTCACTAACGCAAATCATCATTTAATCGTCTTTGTGGTTTATTTCAGTTTTCCATTAGCAACCGCAAGGAACGTCTTCGTGAGATGGAAGAAGAAAGAATGGAATTTGGTTTCGTCACACCGCCGATGACGTGCTACTGAACATCAGATCGCTGCTTGTTTCTAGGCTAACAGTTTAACTTGGCTCTCGTTCCCATCATCTACGGGAACTCCACAGTTTCGTAATGAGATTCATGCCACACTAAACTTCACTTTTTTTCGCCAAGTCTCATTAAATCGATTGCTCCACGATTCTTTCATCTTTGTTACGTTCGCGGAGCTCTGCTCTCACGTTGAAGCCAACAAAATAAAATAAGTTATCGAGTGTGAAAAAAGTGAGTTTCGCAAGTGGCAAAGTTTCACTTTAGCATACATTCCACCGAGAGCCGCGGCGGAGGAAAAGATTTCCAATCGAAAACGCAAAGAAATCGAACGAAGCCCGAAAAAAAATCAGAAATCGAAACTAACTTTACTCGTTCTTCGAATAAATTTCACTGCATTGGCAAACACGACTCGTTCGATTTAAATTAGGTTTGTGACACTGTCGCGGGTAAAGTTAAGCACTCGCGGAATTGTTGCCGTCAACGCACGACTCAACAACTACGCTTTCCAAAAACCAACTGAGCTGGTAGAGTAAATAGAAAGAAGAGGTGCAAAAACCTGTTTTCGTATTCACAACATAAATACATCGATGGAGTCGGAGCCACAAATACCGAGAGCATTGTCAGTTGATGAATGCTTGCTCTCGCTTCCAGCGAACAGCGCTTGGTATTTCTCGCGCACACAAAGCCGCGATCAGCTTATTGCTATAGCAATAGACCGCCAAACCAAGTTCTCGTCGAGTGAGCGTGGAGCAACAGGTAAAACCAGTTTAAACGCTGCGAATGTATTGCATTGCTTTGCTTTTCCTTATACCGTTATACATTTTTTCTCACTCCCCATAGCTTATAGTCAAGAGAATCTTATTAGTTGAACGACAGCTCGACACAAAGTTCTCAATGAAAAGCGATGGGAACAGAAATGAAAAGCCCGGAAAATTGTGAATCGACGTTGAGGCAGCGAAGGAAGAAAGAAAATGCTGCGGAAAGGAGCGAGAAAAGTGTAAAGAATTCATCAAATCCGTCAGAGAAGATGGAAACTGTTGTGTCGGGTAAAATGGAGCAGCAGCGAGTCGTTGAGTCGAAGAGTGAGCCAGAGATTACACAAAGTGACACAAATTTTAGAATTAAGCTCGAGTTCGATCCGATGTCAGTAGCATTGCTGGCTCTTGCCATCGCAACCCGGTTCTTTAAGCTCTCTGAACCTCGCAACGTTGTGTAAGCTCATCAAAAATTCATTGATCCGTTCATAAAGTTAACGAAAATCCCATTTTAGGTTTGACGAGCTTCATTACGGCAAATACGTCTCTCTCTATATGAAGAGTGTATTCTTCTTCGAGAAGCATCCGCCGTTGGGCAAGCAGCTTATCGCCTCGGCCGCCTATCTAGCAGGCTATGACGGCAACTACACTTTCAGTAAAATTGGAAGCGAGTACACCACAGTACGTTGAATGAAGCTCACCACTCGAGAGTGCTTAACCGACATTAATATTTCAGAACGTTCCGATTTTCTGGCTGAGGTTTGTTCCGGCTCTGTTCGGAAGTTGGCTCGTCCCCGTCACCTACAATCTTCTCCTGCAATTGAGAATAAACAGATGGGTGGCAGCTATGGGGGGACTCTTGATTGTCTTCGGTAATTTCCCTCTCCTGCGACGTTCAAAAGCAATTTCAAGTTTCATATTTTATTTCCAGACAACGCTCTTCTGACACAATCCAGATTCGTGCTCATGGAGCCAATGCTGATCTTGTTCTCTACCTCAGGACTTTTGTTTTTGTTGAGATTTTTAGACTGTAGATATTTTAGTGTCAAATGGTGGCTGAACGGAATCCTCGCCGGTGCTTTTTACTCGTTCTCGATGAGCGTCAAATACGTTGGCTTCTACTCGTACGTTCTGGGTGGAATTCTAGTCGCTCGTCACATTTGGTTGGAGCTGCAAGACCGTAACATATCCGATGCTAAAATCGCCCTCAAGACACTCGTTAAAGCACTGCTGCTTATCGCTTTTCCAATTGGAATCTACATGGGAGTATTTTACATTCATCTTGCTACTCTCTACAAGGCTGGACCTCACGATTCGGTTATGACGAGCGCATTTCAGGCATCCCTCGAGGGAGGGTTAGCCTCAATAACCCACGGGCAACCGCTTAAAGTCGTCCACGGTTCACAAATCACCCTTCGTCATACCAACGGTCGACCGTGCTGGCTTCACTCTCACGCACAAGTTTACCCGGTGAAGTACGAAGATAAGCGAGGCTCTTCGCATCAACAGCAAGTGACGTGCTACAGCTTTAAAGATGTTAACAACTGGTGGATTGTCAAGAGACCAACGAAGGCGGACTTCTCTATTGGCGATGAACTCGACTTGATAAAGGACGGAGATGAAGTTCAGATTGTTCATGGATTGACAAGTCGAGCGTTAAACTCACACGACGTTGCAGCGCCGGTCTCTCCGCAATCACAAGAAGTGTCGTGTTACATCGACTACAACATTTCGATGCCGGGTCAGCTTTTGTGGCGAGTCGAGATTTTGAACAAGGAAGACGAGGGGATTTACTGGCATGCGATCAAATCACAAGTACGGCTCGTTCATGTTACGACAAATACTGCCTTGCGTTTCACTGGACGACAGCTTCCCCCGTGGGGCTACAATCAACATGAGGTTGCTGCCGATAAGAACCTGAATCACCCGGACTCTGTTTGGAATGTGGAGGAGCATCGCTACACAAAATGTTAGACGACAAAAGCTACAATGTGAACCGAAATTTAATTGAAATTTAATTATAGCTTCCGACCAGAAGGAGCGTGAGCGGCAGCTTTTGAAGTCGGAAATGATTCCCATGGAACGGACCGAGCTTTCGTTCTGGCAGAAATTCCGAGAATTGCAGACGAAAATGTTCTGGCAGAGCGACACTGTGCAGAATCACATGTATTCCTCGGAGCCCCTCGAGTGGCCGCTTCTTACCAAAGGAATCGCTTACTGGTATCAAAAGGATACGAACGTAAGCACAAGAGTAAATAATCCTAAGAATGCCAAAGTTTAATTAAAAGGTTTCAGGCACAAATTCATTTGCTTGGCAACATAGCTCTGTGGTATTCAGCAACAGCCGGGCTCGTGTTCTATGTCGCTCTATGGGTTTTCTACTTGCTACGGCGGCGTCGACAAATCATTGATTTGAGCGACCAGGAATGGAGAAAATTTCAGAACGTCGGCTTCACTCTTCTCCTTGGTTACTTGATCAACTTTGCTCCATATTTCTTCATTGAACGGACACTGTTTCTGCACAACTACTTGCCAGCCCTCGTCTACAAAATCTGCCTGTTGTGCTTTCTCATCGAGCACGTTTACGACGCTTTGAGAAAAAGCAATCAGAGGCTCATAACTCTCGCCTACAAACTGCTCGTCATCACATGGCTTCTCTACGTGTTTCATGTGTTTCGCACTTTCCTGTCAGTCAGCTACGGCCGCAGCAAGTTAACAACCGACTGCGTGATGAAGCTTCGTAGAAGAGATACATGGGACCTTATATTTTCCTAAAACAATAAAAATAATATTTATACTCTAAAGCATTTAATGTGACACGAAATAAATAAATGTCGAATCGCCCGAGAGTGTTGTTTCTCTACTGAAGTCCTGTTAGAAATACTGAAATATCACCTGTTGTCCATCATCCCGAAAACTATGATGCATGTAGCTTGTGAGAAAAAATCAAAGAAAATGACTTGCGATGATGGGGCGATCAGCGAGCTCGGCTCCACATTTTGTCTCTCTCGCCATCGAGGCGGACTTGATTCCGTCGCCTCGTCCAATAGCAAACCATCTTCCCTTCCAATTCGTTCCAAACTGTGTCTTTGTGAAAAGTTTTGTTTCGTTCCGTAGCGACTTTTTCTACACCATGTCGAACAGGATCGCATGAAAGCAGCACAACAATGTTGTTCGGTTTTCTACTTTATCACGTTGCTCCATCGTAAACTCT